>CM077080.1:161276894-161764795 GCA_039513925.1 Platanthera zijinensis
CAATGTGCTCATGGAGAGTGTGAATGTGCGAGGCAAAGTCCTGTGCAAATTGACTTGATTTAAATGATGGGGGTAATGGGACCAAGTCAAGAGGCACGGGCGCCTTATATCCATGCACGATCTCATTTGGAGATAAACCGGTGGACCTATTCTTAGAATTATTGTAGGCTAATTGAATGTGAAGAAGAACAAGGTCCCACGTACCTTTATGATCACCCACTAGGCAACAAAGTAACCCACCCAAGCTCTGATTAACAACTTCCGTTTGTCCATCCGTTTGGGGATGATAGGTAGATGAAAACATAAGTCTAGTACCCAACAGCTTCCAAAGTGTTTTCCAAAAATAGCTAGTAAACTTAATGTACCTATCTGTCACGATTGTTTTGGGAACACCCCGATGTGCCACGACCTCCTTAAAGTACAACTTAGCGACATGTGAAGCATCGTTGGTGCTATGACAAGCGATAAAATAAGCCATCTTTGAGAATCGATCCACTACGACCAATATGGAATTGTGTCGCCTAAATGTGAGTGGGAGGCCTAATATAAAGTCCATACTAACATCCATCCATGAGGCAGATGGAATCGCAAGGGGTGTGTAAAGACCCGCATTGGTCTTGTTACCCTTTGCTAATTGACAGACACGGTAGTTCCCTATGATCTTATTGACCATTGGTTTGAGGCCCGGCCAAAAGAATTTATCCTCTACAAGTGTTATCGTTTTATCGCGACCGAAATGTCCACCTAACCCTCCACTATGTAATTCCCATATGATAATATGGCGTAATGAAGAGCGGGGAATACAAAGTTACGTATGCTTAAATAGGTACCCGTCACGGATGTAGTATGCCGAGATAGTGGAAGGGGAATTGTCCTGAGCGGCGAAGTATATATCCTTAAAATCCGGGCACTGAACATACTCATCTTTAATTCTTTCAAATCCTATGACTGATACCTCCATGGTAGATAGTAATAGGGTGACCCTGCTAAGGGCGTCCGCCACACGATTTAACGTACCCTTGAGGTGCTTGATAATGAATGTGTACTCCTGAAGATAGGATACCCATTTGGCGTGCCGAGGGATAATTTCACTTTGGGAGCTTATAAATTTTAAGGCCTCATGATCGGATAATATTACAAATTCTTTTGAGATAAGATAGTGTCTCCAATATTGGAGACAACGTATCACAGCATAAAACTCACGATCATAATTGCAATAATTTAACTTTGGACCGGCAATTTTTTCGCTAAAATATCCTATCGGATGTCCCTCCTGACTTAAAACTCCTCTGATCCCTATCCCCGATGCGTCGCATGATAACTCAAACACTTTCCTAAAATCCGGCAACCGTAGTAGTGGGGCTTCGGACATCCGGTCCTAAATCGTTTGAAACGCACGAGTGGCCGTTTTAGTCCAAGAAAATTCACCCTTCTTCATGCATTCGGTGATCGGTGCCATGATACTACTAAAGTTTTGTATGAACCTTCGATAAAATATGGCCAAGCCGTGAAAACTTCTAACTTCCCGAATATTTGTTGGTTCAGGCCACTCTTTAATCACTTGGACCTTTTTTGGGTCAACATGAATGCCTTCGAAACTCACTATGTAGCCTAGAAACTCTATGGACGTCACACCAAAGACACACTTTTTAAAATTAATAAATAGATTTTCTTGGCGCAATGTTGTTAGGATTGTCTTTAGATGCGTTTCATGATCCTTTTGCGAACGGCAGAATACTAGTATATCATCGAAGTAAACTACTATGAACTTACCCATGTATGGTTTAAATACTTGGGTCATCAATCGTGAGAAAGTACTCGGTCCATTGATGAGCCCCTCTCCAAGCACCAACCACTCTTAGAGCCCATCCTTAGATTTAAAAGTTGTTTTCCATTCATCTCCTTCCCGTATTCTTATTTGATGATAACCACTTTTGAGATCCAATTTCGAAAATATGGTGGCTCCCGATAACATATTTAATAAGTCATCCAAACGGGGAATGGGAAACCTATATTTGACCGTAATTTTATTTATGGCCCGGTAGTCTACACACAATCTCCAAGACTTATCTTTCTTCGGGACCAAGAGGGTCGGTACTGCGCATGAGCTCTTACTATGGCGGATAAATCCCTTTGCTAGTAAATATGATATTAAAGTTTGTAATTCCTCATGTGCGGAGGGATTGAGCCGATAATATGGATGATTAGGCAATGATGAGCCCGAGATGAAGTCAATCTCATGCTAAATATCTCTTATGGGTGGCAACTTAGATGGCAAGTCCACTAGATAGATGTCTTTATATTCTTCCAATAGAGTGCGCAGAGATAAAGGTAGATTCTCTAAAGAGGGCGAGTCTTCCTTAGCTTGTATGCATACTAAGGCAAACATGACGCCGTCCAAGAAGGTCTCGCGTTCCAACTCCTTCTTACTTATCAAGCTTATAACTTTCTTTTCCGCAGGCACAATTGTGTCTTTAGAGGCAATCGAAGGATCCTTGGGCAGTGAGGGTGTCAATACAATGGTCTTACCATTATACTTGAACTCGTACATGTTGGCTCTTCAAAAATGGGTCACGTCATAATCGTAGAGCAACGGGCGTCCTAGTAGTACATGACATACATCCATGGGATGACATCGCACCATACCTTATCGCTGTAGCTCTTCACCGTAAGTGGCACTAAACAACGCTTAGAAACAGCGATAGATGTTTTGCTTACCCACGCTATTTTATACGGATGGGGGTGTGGTTCGGGGACTAGATGCATACGAGTGACGGCGTTTTCCAAAATGACGTTCATACAACTTCCGCTTTCTATTATTAACTTGCACCACTTTTCACCGCTTTTAAAATTTAACGAGAAGATGTTCATCCTATTATACCCATCCGACGCACGGGGTGTGGCCAGAATACACCTCATAACCATCATATAAGAATCATCTTCGATATCACTTGGTTCGGCATCTGATTCAGCGCCAGCTTCGTAGATGAGCTCGGCACGCTCAGACGTGGAATCTAATAGTGCCAGTGGTTTACTCCTAGTGGGACACTCACTAGAGTAGTGCCCTTGGATTCCTCACGAATAACACGCTGCATTAGTCTTATTAATTCGTCCTACTAGAACTCTCTCACCATTGGGATTTTTATTATTCCTAGCGGTAATTACTATGGAACTTGAGCCAGTCGATCAAAACTTTTCTTTGTCGCGCATGGAGGACGACGGTGGGGGTCCTAAGCTGGATTTTCCCTTCTGAAGTGCTCGTCCCTTGGACTTGTAGGCATTGTGCTTTTCTATATCCAAAGCAGCATTGAATGTTGTGTTAAGGTCCGTGTGACCATAACGTTGAAGCTTGCCTTGGATGTCCGTGTTGAGTCCCTTACGAAAACGAGATAGTATGACCTCGGGCATTTCTCGAACATCACAACGCACCATCATATCTTTTAGGTGTCCCATGTACTCTGCTACCGATTGGCCCACTTGATGAAGGGAGGCTAGCTCATCGAACATTTGGGTTCGGTGATACGCAGGGACATATTGGTCAGTCAGGAGTGCTTTCATGGCATCCCACCCAAGTGGTGGT
Source organism: Platanthera zijinensis (assembly GCA_039513925.1). NCBI lineage: Eukaryota > Viridiplantae > Streptophyta > Magnoliopsida > Asparagales > Orchidaceae > Platanthera > Platanthera zijinensis. The sequence goes on from CM077080.1 coordinate 161,280,475, forward strand.
GCTCCATTTACGGTGCCTAGACGCCTCTCTTCGTTCAACCAGAACATTTTGGCCCTACCCAGAAGTTTCATTCGTGTTACCCGCACCTTCTCAAAGTCCATCAGGTTGTGCCACTCAAAATAGCACTCGATCCCCATGATCCAGTTTAAAAATACCTGGGGTTCACCCATGCCATCGTAGGATGGTGATTCCATTTTAACAGCCCTGGTTAAGTCGAACTCATAAGGGGCTCGAGGTGCGTACTCATAGTCTTGATCATGAGGTTGGTTTTGTCGCTCCTCTCGTTGGTTGGCGGGATGGAGTGGTGGCCCTAGTCGATTTATCCTAAAGCCGGGATTTTGAGGCGCCGCCTTATTTACAACCAACCCTTGTATTAATTGGGTGAGTGCATCGAACCTGGTGTTAAACTCTTCCCTAAGTGCCGCAATTGTTGCAGGAGCGTGCTCATCATCATTGTTGTCGGCCATGTATGAGGTGGATGGAGGTTACTCCGTGCCAAGCCTCGTGCGCATGAACAACACTGATACGGGGTTACTCTTAAAAAAAGGAATGTTTGGACAAGAATTTTATAAAGTAGGATTTTTATACGCTTAATGACTTGGAGAACGAAAATATTTTTTTTGACTTTTGTGCTTAAAAAAATAGGGAGAAAATTCAGAATTGTTTTTGTAATTTTCTGCAGAATTTTTTTTTTGATTTTTTTTTTGTTATATGCAGACTAGGTGGTGAAAACTTCAGATTTTGTGTCTAACGAAACGTGCACGACCAATTATGGGTAGACGTCCTATGACAGGAAAGCGTAAGGACGGTGTCGATTGAGAAATCAACACAACCTCCCTCTGATACCAAATTGATGTAGGGGTATGTCCTATAAGATCAAAGACGGACGGCGTGAGGACGTCTATTATAACGCTCAATGCTCTCTAACCCGCATGCTAACGAAACGCAGCAACCACAATGAGATTTATTTATCGCTCGTGCTAACATATGGATAGCCGATCCTCTAATGGAACGGAGGATGGCTATGGGCCAAAATCCTTTCCGGCTAAATGGAATAATATTGATTCCGATTCGAGCTTGGAGTTGTACTAAAATAGATCCACCAAGAAAAATATGATTCCGGAAATGGTAGGATCTATCCCAACTAAAGAAAGAGAGAGGATCGCCACTCCTCTCGAAAGTTCTTCGGAAAACCAAACGAAAATGACAAACTAACAAAGTAACACCGCGAAAGTTAACGATTCAAAATTTCACGCAAAAATCATCCACCACAAGAACTAACTAAGAAAAGAAATCTCTTGATTAGGAAGTTTCGTTACCCCTCTCGGAAAAGTAGATCCGAGATGTTTGGATCCACCAATAAACGATCGCTTTTCTTGGATTTGGCGGGAGAGGCACCAATGATGACGAACTCGCCCGTCTTCTCCGCTTCACGCCGAGGAAGTTCTCCAATGGAAACCTTCTTCCTTACACTTGACTCCTCTCCTACAATGGTGGCCGAACTTAATGAATAGATGCTAGGTGGTATTGAGGGGATGCAATGGTGGAAGGAGTGAGAGAAGGAAGGTGAAGAAGTGGAGGAGAAAGAGATGGCCATGAGAATGAAGAAGAGGGGGGCGGCTTAGAGAAAGAGGAGAGGAGGATTAGGTTTAGGGAAATTCTTTTGTCTTCAAATGCTTGTCTAAATGAAAAATAACAATAGTCTTGGCCTTTTATAAGGCTTACATCCATAAGCTATTAGCAATCCAGTAAAAGTGGCTAAACACACACCACTATTTAAAATGACAGAAAATAAGTCTTGTTGCGAGAATAAAATAAAATTAAGTCTTGTTGCGTTGGCGAAGATTGTATCCATGACCTCCGCGGCGCCGCATGTCTTTGGTCGGTTGATCATCATCATCATGTACGTCGTCATCTTTATCACCATATATGTCATCGTGATGGCCGCCGCCATCAAGGAGAAGCAAAGGAAGCACACACACAAGGAAACAGTGCGACCAATAAGGGCATAAGCAGAAACAGAACATGACTCAGAGAGAAATTGCATTGACAGAAAGAGAAGCAAGGGAGGTCAGGGAGGGAAACCGCACGGACAGAATAGAAGCCGCGCGAATTGGAGCAAAGGACTGATTAGCTCTGATACCATGTGAAAAAGAGCTAAATAAAGACAAATTTTATTGCTCCAAAAAGATAATCATTACATAGGTATGCCCCCTTATTCATAGAAATCGGGTGAGATGAGAGAATATAATAACTGATGTGTGACTAAATACAAGTCGGGCGGTCTACATGGTTTGACTTGGTCAAACCGCCCACTATACATCTACTAAAAACACCAATCGACAACTAGGAAAGTCGCCTAACTTCCAAGAAGACCGCTGGTACAAACCTCCAGACCACAACAACGGGTTGCAACCAGATCGCAGTTGCGGCTACCCATCAGACCGCAGCTGTTGCAAGCTATCAGACTGCAACCAAGAGTTGCCACCAAATTGCAGTTGTGGTTAACCATCTATCCGCTACTGCAAATTCAACCTGACCGCTGCAGATTTATCCGTACCGCTGTGACTCAAGGACAGACCGGTGCAGTGGCTCTCTGCCAAACCACTGCGGCTTCATCCAAACTGTTGAGGCTAACCGACAGACCGCTACTACGGCTTTCTGCAAGACTGCTACAGCTTCCTTCAGATCGCTGCTAATAACCTCCTAACCACTGCTATGGCTATACCTCAGACCGCCACTACTGCTATCCACCTGACCGCAAGCTGAGGTTCACCACCAGACCGTAGGACCAATCCGCTAGGTTGCTGAGATAGATAGACTGATGCGGTTACGAATAAGTCCGCCCGGTCTGCTCAAGCTCCAATAGCCTTGAAGGTTTGGAGACATTATTTATATGGAATCCACTATGAGATCTTCTCGGACCACTAGAATTTGAAGTATGTTCATACTTATAAGGAGTTGAACTTGAGGCAGCAGCAGTAGTTATAATTCTTATGTGATTATGAGTTTACGTTGAACTACCACCCCAGGAAAGCAAACTCTGTAGACGATGCATTGAGCAGAAAGTTACCACAGTCGAGCCCTGAGTCTCGGATGAGGGTATGGAATTAGCTCGAGTGCTCGAGGAGATGGATATTACTTTTGTATATAAGGATCATTCCGAGACGTATACAAAATTCCTAGCTGTTATGAGCATAGTTTGTGACATTCGAGATCAAATTCGGGCAGAGCAAGGGAAGGGTGCTCCTTTGGCACCGGTGTTTCAATCTATGGAGAGAGGATCAGTGGAAGGATATATGCTAAAAGAAGACCTAATTTATTTCCAAGGCAGACTTTACATTACCACAGGCGGTGGGATCCGAGAAGATATTTTGAGAGAGGCTCGTTGCACGAAGTATTCGGTGCACCTTGGAATCTCCAAAATGTATACTAACTTGAGACCATGTTTTGGTCGGGGATGAAGAAGGATGTCTCATAATATCTTACACACTATGAGGATTGTGAGAAGGTGAAGGTGAAGTGTAAGAGCCATGGTGGATTGTTGCAATCATTTCCCATTTTTGCGTGGAAATTAGAGGATATCTCTATGGATTTTGTTCACGGTCCTCCCCGATCACGATCAGGGAATGACTCAGTTTGGGTGATTGTGGATCGCTTGACCAAGGTCTCCAGGTTTATACCAATGAGAAAAGAGACATGTGTAGATGTATTGGTATGTCTCTTTGTGGAACAGTTTGTATGGTACCATGGGGTGCCTAAGACGAAAGTCTTAGACCGCGACAGTTGTTTTACCTCCAAGGACGAAAGGATGTTGAAGCATATATGGGCTCCTGCCTTACCTTTAGTACAACTTTTCATCCTCAGACAGACGACCAATCTGAGAGGACCATCATAACCATGGAAGATCTGTTAAGATTGTGCGCATTGGATAAAGGATAGCCATGGGAGAGGCTCTTACCACTGGTGGAATTCTCATATAATAATAGTCATAAAGCCAACATCAAAATGGAAACTCATGAAGCACTTTATGGGAGGAGGTGTAGAACACCTTATCATGGGTGCAGGATGAGGACCCGAGGATTTTTGGAGTAAAGTAAGTTGATGATGGTGATGCTATGGTTAGGTTGATACGAGAACGCATGCTTGAGGCTCAGAGTTGACAAGAAAAGTATTATAATGTGAAATATGGGATGGTGGAGTTTTAAGTGGGTGATAAGGTGTTCTTGATGATCTGGCCAATCCATGGAGTGTCGCGACTGCGTGGTAAGAAGAAGCTCAGCCCGAGATATATGGGTCCCTATGATATATTTTAAAATATTGGCCCTTTGTCCTATCGGCTTGAGCTACCACCTGAGGTACAAAATTTGCACAATGTCTTCCATGTGTCATTGCTTCGGAAAGCACTACTACAACAAGATAAGCATGTACCAGCCATAGATGGAATAGTGGCCACTGAAAGTTCTTAAGTTTAAGGCAGCTTGCAACCTAGAGGGGGGGTGAATAGTTTTTCTTTCTCTTTTTGTATCTTTTAATTTCTTCCTTTAATGCTTAGTGAGTTGAAAAACGTCTAAGTTGTCTACCTAAATCACCTAGAGGGTGGTGAATAGGTGAGTTGTGCGTTTTTTTCGAAATAAAAACTTTAGCAATTTAAGCACCAAAAATAAACAAGCATTCACAAAGGACAAAAAGAATTATAGTGGTTCCCCAATATTGGGTACGTCCAATTTCCACTCATCGATCTAGCAAAGCACTATACTCAGCTACTCCACTAATCTTGGATTGAAAACAATCCTATCACTCGGAACAACGTTCCTACAACTCGATCCAAAAAGGGATCTACACTCGGAAGTTGAAACTTCCTATAACTCGGAGAACAAATCTCCTACACTCGGAGAATAATCTCCTACAAGATTAAAAAGAAATATATACAATACAAACAGTAATCTTCTCAGATCTGAAAAATCTCTCCCTAGGTCTTCTTTCTTGGACTTTGCGGCTTTATCGGAAATTATAAAAGAAGACTCTCAGCTAGATCTGTTTTGAGAAACTTTGACTCACATGATCAATGAGTAGATGGAGAATGATGAATCTCTTGATCTGCAAATCGATTTGGATCGAAAGTAGCCCTTGGCATTCTTGAAGATGTGCAGTGACTTTCTGAAGAAGAATGGAATTATCTGCCGATCCAAAAACTTATAATAACACGCTTAGGGTTAGTCATAATGACATGACCTTTTATAAGATCTCCCTGACGGTTATAATTGTCATTAATGATGGCCATGTGGACCAGTCATATCACGGAATTCAAAATTTTGATCTGTAAGAAACTTAAATAATTTTTTGAAAAAGATTCAGCATTTCTCGAGTAAGAAATATACTACTCGAGTAATTTCAGTGGCTCTCGAGTGAATGACTCTGACTACTCGAGAGGAGATATTTCTAGAACTTCTGGATGGAGAAATAAATCACTCGAGTGGATAAGAGATCACTCGAGTGCTAGATATTCTTCTCGAGAGGTAGACTTGAACTTCTCGAGAGATTGGACTTTGGAGAAAATTCTGGAGGAGATGTCGATTACTCAAGTACTGAAACTGGACTACTCGAGTACTAGACGAACTACTCGAGTACAAGGATGTGCCACTCAAGTGGTCTTAGAATTTTCTCGAGATCTAACTTCTGTCACTCGAATTAAGCTACTCAACTACTCGAGTACTCAGCTAGACTACTCTAGTACTTAACTTAGAAAATTTTTGAGACTTAAACATTGATTACTCGAGAAGGAGAGTAATTCTACTCGAGTGCTGGACTTGGCTTCTCGAGTGTTAAATATAAGCTACTCGAGAACCACTTCCATACTCAAATTATAGACTAGATCTACTCGAGAGCTTCTAAGGTTTCAACTCGAGTACTAGAACTTCACTCGAGTAAAACACTTAGAATTATTTTCCGTTATATGAAACTAGAGTTCTTCATTCCAAACAACATCAAGTCTTCCTTCATTAGTCCAAGTGCTTGAAAATGAAGTGTATCCCAATAGAGAGGCTACACATTAGTCAACACCATAGATCACACAATGAGGAATTACATCGTATGGTCCTGTGTTTGATGACCCACTGTAGACTAACATTGGTCTACACTTGGCAATAAGTCCTGCAAACACATAACTAAAACAGGAAATCAAATAAAACCTAATTCATCTTAGTTAAAGGGTCACTTCATAAAAATGTAAGTTATTGTGGATACAATACCTAACAATCTCTCCCTATTTATAGAAGTCAAAACCCTCTATACTAAGGTGAATTATACCAAAATAAAAATAACTAGATATTTTAAAAGTAAGCACAGAACAAAATATATGAAATTTAGAAAAAAAAAAGATAATCATCAAAACTAAGAATTATATAATTAGAAATGTTTCAAGATTTCATCTCTACATAGATTCAATCCTCAATCTCATAATATATAACCATTCCTAGCTTTGATGTTGTTGCTGTTGTTTGTTATGCTGCTTGTCTTGCTTATCATGTTGTCTCCTTTGATAACTGAATGGCTTGGGATAATAATTGGAAGGTCTTGGTGGTGCATTTAGATATTTTCACCCATATTCTCTATCATAAATCCTTCTTTTAGTCATAGACTTCTCATATAATTCCCATTCTGTTAAGCTATAATGAAGACTTTAGTTTTCATTATAGTCCATTACTAGCTTGAGAGTATCAAGTATCAATGATTTAGAAATTGGAATCCAGATTTCTGCAAATTCCTGAGCTTTCCTTTTCTCTACCTTTGGGTTTGTAAAAGATCTAATGGCAGAAGCTTAATCTCCATATTTCCTTCTGTTGGTACCCTAGTTTGGATTTGAGTTAAGTCTTTCCTTTTAGTCTCTTGACCCAAGATTTATCTATGGTCAAAGTCTTGTTGTTGAGTATTCTCTTTTCCAGTAAAATTCTGGCTAAGGGATTTTCGGGTTCGACTATCGTCGAACGCCGATCGACTATCGTTGATCAGCCGGCCGACGATCGTCTGTCTGTTTGACCGACTATCTTCTGTCTTCAGATAGTCGTGCTCTATCTTTTGTCTGCTCGACGCTCTGCTGGATCATCGAGCTCTGGTCGACTATCTATTGATAGCTCGACGTTTTTTGTCAGCTTCGTTCGACGCTTTCTGTCTTGCATTGATAGCTCGACTATCTATTGATAGTTCAACTATCTGTTGTCTGTTGGCCGGTCGACTATCTATTGATAGCCCGACGCTTTCTGTCTGAGTCGGTCGACTATCTGAATGATAGGCCGACGATCTCAGCAGGTCGTTCGACTATAGTCGAAGGTCGTTCGACGATCGGCTGTCTGCATATATAATATTATATGCGTTTTATTCTGTGTTTTATTTCTTATTTTATCTGATATATTTACTATATATTATCTGATAGATTTACTTCATATACTTCAAAGCAATCCTTGCTATTCTTATGCTTAAGTCTTTCCTATCAGATAAAGTGTTTTTGTCTTATTAGTTGACTTTCTGACTGCTTTATTAAACAGCTGTCCTTTATAGCCGTTGGCTGTAAAGAGTTATTTCTGATGTGATCCTTTTATCTTTCTTTATCAGATTTTATACTGCAGCTTCTTATGAAGCTTTATTTCTTTATATAGAATATATATGTCTGCAGATATGTTGTCTTATGTTAATTACAGCCCAGATTCAAGATCTGAGAAGAAGTCAAAGCTCGCTCAATTAGAGCCGTTGCTGCTGCTCCTTTATAAAGAGTTCTTTTTAAAGAAAGGAAGAGAGTTGTAGAACAAGAAAAAACCTGTACAACATACAGAGAAAGAAACAGCTTACAGCTAGCTCTCAGCAATATCCATCTATCTGAGAAGTTATCTCTTCACTCTTCCTCAACCTGAGTGCTCCTGATCCAGGAAGATACACTCAGAGATATTGAAGAAGAAGAAGAAGAAGGAAGCTGAAGAAGAACATCCATTCCAGATCTCTAGTCTTCTTCAGGCTTTATTCCTTCAGAACTTCAAGACAGCTTGCTGTCAGAAGTTCTGAAGAGTCTCTTGTGCTTCTCTAATCTATTGTAAAATAGAGAAGACAATCTAACTCTCTTTCCCCCTCTTGTAAAGGGTTGTTTACTCCCTTCAAAAGTAAAGCTTGGTTTTTAGACACCTGATCAAAAGTCTAATGGGTCTCTAGATCTACCTGAAGCAGATCTTGTTGGTGGCAGGGCACCTGATCAAAAACCTGAGTGGATTCCTACCGTGTGGGTAGAAGAGTGGATGTACCTAGTGTTTGGGGAACCACTATAATATCTTGTGTCGTCTGGTTGCTTTCTTTATTAATTGCATTGTGGCTGTGATTGGCTTTAACTAGGATTTCTAGTTGCTGGATTAGGACCCAAGCTTAACTGTAATTACAGTTAGCTTGATTTTGTGCACAACACTTGTGTTAGGCTTTTGTCCTCTTCTCTTAATATCTATAATCCTCAATTCCGCAATCGATATTTATCCCTTCACTTTCAATTGGTATCAGAGCGAGGTTGACTGACTGTTCAGGCTAACACCTGAGTCACAAGATCCTGATAGATACCAAGGATTATAGATATTCACATTCACTTTCATGGCCCAGTACAATGATTATTTTAGCACCAGACCTCCAGCTTGCAACTTAGCTGAGTTTAGCATCTGGAAGGCAAGAGTCAAATTATATATGAACTCTTTTGATGAAGAAATTTTCTCTTCTATCTTAATAGGTCTTCCAACTTCGGCAACAACAACACAAAGTGCCAGGCTAGCTGATGCCAGAGCAATGAACATCCTAGCTCATTCATTATCTGATGACTTATTTCAGGATGTTGTTGATTGCTCAACAGCTAAGGAGATGTGGGATTCCCTTCATCAAATGGCTTCTGAACCCATGGATGCAATATCAGAAGGAAGCCACTTCATCTCATCTGAAGGAGAAGAATCAACATCCCTAGATGTTGTCTGGGATGTCTCAGATGATGAATCATCATTTGAAGATGTAGAGGAGGAAGCAAGGGCCAAACAATTTTGCATAATGGCCATAAATGCTTCATGCAGCAATTCAGAAGCTGTACTAACAGAAGGAAAATCAAAACCTGAAAAGGTTCAGGTATTATTATCTAATTCTGTTTTTAGTTCAGTTAAATTAGAAATTCAATATTGCTGCCAAGACTTAACAAAACCTGAGAAGGAACTAACACTCCTCAGAGAAATGTTTTCTTTATATTTTAATGAGTTAAAATCTGAGAACTCAGTTTGCTTTTTCATAAATTTGTTTTATAAACAAAAGGATAAACTAAGTAGAATAATTTCAAATCCTTCTATTATCTGGAACAAATTTATTAGGAAGCATTTCCTTTTTCTTAAGGCTGTTTATTATATCTGATTGATATTCTGTTCAAAAATTTTGTTTGGATTTCTGTATAAGAAATTCTCTGTCAGATAACTCTATTTCTTATAAATCCTTTTCTAATTTCATTTAGATTGAGTCCTCTACTCTAGTTGCATTGGTCAGCTGAGTTTGAATCTCGTCCAATGAAAAGAAATTCTATAGGAAGGATGATATCTGATTTTGTTTTTCAGATCCAGAATCTTAATTAAATTTGCTGAACAAAATATCATTTTTTTGCTACTAACATATCCCTTTTTCAAGGAGAGAGAAATCTCTACCATAAGCTTTCTGCAGGTACTACTTACAAGAGTTAGCTGGATGACTCAATCAAAATTCAAAGTCATCTCAGCCTCTTCCAATCACATGTACTGCATCAACATAGGGGGAGATTGCAAATGCCAGCAGCAGCCAGCTAAGCAAAGTTGTTCTTTATATATCTTATGCTTTGCAATATTTATTTATTATTTTGCTAATAGGATCCTCACCCAAATAGGGGGAGATTGTTGGAACCCTGGTTCTGATTTGGGCTAGGATCTCTATTAGGTTGTTTAGTTTAGTTTATTTATTTATTGTAATTCTAGTTTTTGAAAGACTTAACCCAAATAGGGGGAGATTGTTGGTACCCTAGTTTGGATTTGAGTTAAGTCTTTCCTTTTAGTCTCTTGACCCAAGATTTATCTATGGTCAAAGTCTTGTTGTTGAGTATTCTCTTTTCCAGTAAAATTCTGGCTAAGGGATTTTCGGGTTCGACTATCGTCGAACGCCGATCGACTATCGTCGATCAGCCGGTCGACGATCGTCTGTCTGTTTGACCGACTATCTTCTGTCTTCAGATAGTCGTGCTCTGTCTTTTGTCTGCTCGACGCTCTGCTGGATCGTCGAGCTCTGGTCGACTATCTATTGATAGCTCGACGTTTTCTGTCAGCTTCATTCGACGCTTTCTGTCTTGCATTGATAGCTCGACTATCTATTGATAGTTCGACTATCTGTTGTCTGTTGGATGGTCGACTATCTATTGATAGCCCGACGCATTCTGTCTGAGTCAGTCGACTATCTGAATGATAGGCCGACGATCTCAGCAGGTCGTTCGACTATAGTCGAAGGTCGTTCGACGATCGGCTGTCTGCATATATAATATTATATGCGTTTTATTCTGTGTTTTATTTCTTATTTTATCTGATATATTTACTATATATTATCTGATAGATTTACTTCATATACTTCAAAGCAATCCTTGCTATTCTTATGCTTAAGTCTTTCCTATCAGATAAAGTGTTTTTGTCTTATTAGTTGACTTTCTGACTGCTTTATTAATGCAGCTGTCCTTTATAGCCGTTGGCTGTAAAGAGTTATTTCTGATGTGATCCTTTTATCTTTCTTTATCATATTTTATACTGCAGCTTCTTATGAAGCTTTATTTCTTTATATAGAATATATATGTCTGCAGATATGTTGTCTTATGTTAATTACAGCCCAGATTCAAGATCTGAGAAGAAGTCAAAGCTCGCTCAATTACAGCCATTGCTGTTGCTCCTTTATAAAGAGTTCTTTTTAAAGAAAGGAAGAGAGCTGTAGAACAAGAAAAAACCTGTACAACATACAAAGAAAGAAACAGCTTACAGCTAGCTCTCAGCAATATCCATCCATCTGAGAAGTTATCTCTTCACTCTTCCTCAACCTGAGTGCTCCTGATCCAGGAAGATACACTCAGAGATATTGAAGAAGAAAAAGAAGAAGGAAGCTGAAGAAGAACATCCATTCCAGATCTCTAGTCTTCTTCAGGCTTTATTCCATCAGAACTTCAAGACAGCTTGCTGTCAGAAGTTCTGAAGAGTCTCTTGTGCTTCTCTAATCTATTGTAAAATAGAGAAGACAATCTAACTCTCTTTCCCCCTCTTGTAAAGGGTTGTTTACTCCCTTCAAAAGTAAAGCTTGGTTTTTAGACACCTGATCAAAAGTCTAAAGGGTCTCTAGATCTACCTGAAGCAGATCTTGTTGGTGGCAGGGCACCTGATCAAAAACCTGAGTGGATTCCTACCGTGTGGGTAGAAGAGTGGATGTACCCAGTGTTTGGGGAACCACTATAATATCTTGTGTCGTCTAGTTGCTTTCTTTATTAATTGCATTGTGGCTGTGATTGGCTTTAACTAGGATTGCTAGTTGCTGGATTAGGACCCAAGCTTAACTGTAATTACAGTTAGCTTGATTTTGTGCACAACACTTGTGTTAGGCTTTTGTCCTCTTCTCTTAATATCTATAATCCTCAATTCCGCAATCGGTATCTATCCCTTCACTTTCACCTTCTATTAGGAATCTGAATTTCTGGTAGATCTTGAGGAATGTCAGATTCCCATACTTGAGAGTAAGATTCTTGAGGTTGAACTTCCCCTTCAAGCCTAGGAGAAAAGGTATGCATATGAGCAGGCATCTGAGCAAGCTGGCCTTCTGCAAGAGGATTCAGATGGTGAGGAATGACGTTAGGATCAGCTTGGAAGTCTGAGAATATCTTATTGTGCATCCAAACTGTAGTATCATAAGTATAAAACTCCACAGTCTAAATATGGGCTTTAACATCAGTATGATATTCTTTCACCTTCTCTTCCTAGAGAGTTTGCTTATTGGCATCTGATTTTTCTAAATATTCTTTTACAAAATCATCCCCCTTTCTGACATCTATACTGAGCTCGCTTATGGCATCATCATTAAAGGTACCCACCTCTTCACAGATCTTCATAAGGTGCTCTTGGGCCATCTTTTCTAATTGAATTTGATTATTAGCCAAAGTGACTAATTGATCCATTACCTGTCCAACACTGGTAATAGTGGGATCCAATGCTTTTCCACCTATCTTGAAGAGATGATTCAGCTGATCTGTATAATGTTGAATCTCAGCAAATCCTCAGCTCAATTCTTTTTCTAGATCTGAAACTTTATCTTGAATTGCTTTTAGTGAATCATCAAAATACTTTCTTTGTTCTGTCAGCATCTATTCTATCTTTCCAAGAATATCACTACTAGCAGGATTTGGAGCTTGAGCAACTGAAACAACTGGACGAAGAGGAGGAGCAGTCCATGTAGGAATTTCTTAACCTATCACAGAGCTCTGAGATCTTGATGGATGAATCAGTACATCTCCTTCCTCACCAGTGATGGTGGGAAGAGTGAAATCTAAGCTCTTCAAAGGAGCTTCAGCAGGTTCCTGAGACTGCTCATTCTCATCTGAAAGTAAAAGTGTCACTTGTGGTTCTTTCTCTGCAGCTGGGGAGTGATCAATAAGTGACTCTGGAGATGGTATAGTAGATGGAGATGGTGCAGGAGTAGGTTCCTTGGATGGTTCTGCAACATTTTCTTTTATGGAGTGGAGGTAGAGGCTCATCTGAGCTAAGTTCTTCAATCATCTTGTTTATATCTTCAGTAGTTGAGAGGATGGTCTCTTGTACCTGGGAATCTATCTGGAGATCTTCTGAAGTGGAAGGATGGAAGGATGTATCTGGAGATGGAGAAGGTACTCTGTCTTGCTGACCAGAAGGAGTAGGAGGAGTAGGCATCCTAACTTGCTGCACAGAGGAGGTAGGCTCCCCCTCAGATGTTGCACCAGATGTGCCAACAACATTATGGAGAGAGGGAGATGGGGTCCTTTCATATGTAGCAGGGTGCTCATGTTCTTTAGCAGCCTGTGCTCGATTCTGCAATTTTAACTCCCATCTCTGAATGGAGGAGATAGAAACATTCTTCATATGATGGATGGTTGTTCCCTTAAAGAAGTCAAACAACTTAGGATTAATCTCATGAAACATTAAAGAGATAATCCTTGCATAATTTAGAGGCTTAATGCTCTCCCTTATCTTGTCCAAGATCATCATACCAAATTGAAAATTCTTCCTTGAAACAATAGCTGTTATCATATAGAAAAGGTCAGTAGAAATGAAACTAATAAAAGAGGTTTTACATCGTAAAACCTTTCCCAATATATCAACTAGGAGTTTCCTTCAGCATTCAGGTCTGGACGACGGATATTCTTGATAACCTTAGATATGCCACGGAAGCTATATGATCTATAATAATCTTCATCCACTACATGCATTTTAAGGAGTTGTGAAACAGAGGTTTTGTTAAGCTTTACTTTGATTCCCTTGACCTTGGACTTCAACACTTTCCCATTCCTCTTGAATTTTAAGTTCTTGAAGAATTCGTCTACCTCTGGTAAGAGTATTTTGCATGGCTGCTGAAGGTCAAATGTCAAACCTGCTGTGTCGAGTAGAATCATCAAGTTCTTTAAATCATCGGAAATCTCAGCAATGTCGGTGACAACCAACTCACTGCCAACTCTGATCTTCGACGGCGGCCATATGTCCTTCATTGAACTGCGTGTGATGGATTGGAAGACGACGGTGACAGCGGCGTGTTCTGTGTGAGCGGCGGAAGGCGAAGAGTCTTTTTGAGAGAGAGAGGATTTGAACTCGAGTAGATTCTTGAAATCCGATATTTTCTATTTATATAACCCTATTAATGATGATTAGGAGTCTAATAAAGCTTAAACATACCTTATATAGCGGCGGAAAGAATACGGGTTTCGAAAATAAAAAATTTGAAAGAATTCTGAATCTGACGGGTCATTTCTCGAGTGGAACTTCAGTACCCGAGTAATGAAATTGCTGTACTCTAGTGGCGGTATGACAGTACTCGAGTGGTACAATTCTACTTTGCGAGAAGAAGTTTAGTACTCGATTGATAACACTCGAGTGACTTACTTAGTTCTCAAGAGTTCAGAGAAGTACTCGAATAGTCATATTTGAGTTCTCGAGTAGTCATTCCTTCTCTCAAGAAATGAAGTCCACTTAGTGAAATTCTAACCTTTTTGACTAAACCTTGATTTCTGAGCTGTGAAATGAGTCCACCTTGTCTATTCCTCTTTGTTGAGCATACCAAGTTCAGTTTTGAAGAAACTAAACTTGGTCTCATCTAGCGGCTTCGTGAAAATGTCTGCAATTTGCCTATCAGTTGGAACATACTACAGATCTATGTCCCCATGCTCCACATGATCCCGGATGAAATGGTATCTCAGCTCTTTGTGCTTTGTCCGACTATGAGAGACTGAGTTATTGTCTATTGCTATCGCACTAGAGGAGTCGCAAAATAGTGGGATGTCCGACCTTCAAGTTGTAATATTCCAGTTGATTCTTTATCCAATGCAATTGTGTATAACAACTGCCGGCAGAAATGTATTCTTACTCGTCCATTGAGATTGCGACACAATTTTGCTTTTTGCTGCTCCATGAAATGAGTCTCCTTCTAAGGAATTGACAAGTCCCGGAAGTGCTCTTTCTATCATCTTTACTACCTGCAAAGTCAGTGTCTGAAAAACCAATTAGCTCGATGTCATTACTTCTTGGGTACCATAAGCCAAGATTCGTTGTACTTTTAAGGTATCTTAAATCCGCTTTGCAGCAGCATAATGAGATTCCTTATAGATCACTTGAAATCTAGCATAAACACATGTGGAGAACATTATGCCTGGTCTACATGTAGTAAGGTAGAGCAAGGATCAAACTATGCTTCGATACTTGGTTTCATCAAAAGGTTTCTATTTCTCATCCTTATCCAGAGACACATTTGAACCCTTTGGAGTCCTCATAAAGGTTGCATTCTCCTTTCTGAATCTCTTAATCAACTCCTTGGTGAACTTAGTCTGCGTTATGAAAATTCCATCTTCAGATTGTTTCACTTGAAGTCCTAAGAAATACTTCAGCTCACCCGTACTGCTCATTTAGAACTTCCCTTGCATAAGTTTAGAAAACTTCTTGCAGAGGTTATCGTCAGTAGAGCCAAAAATAATGTCGTCGACATAGATTTGCACTAGCAAATTCTTGCTTTTTATTTCCCTAAGAAATAATGTCTTATCTATCTTTCCCCTTGTAAACTTGTTCTAAAGAAGAAAGCTAGACATCGTCTCATACCAAGCTCGAGGAGCTTGTTGCAAACCATATAAAGGTTTATATAGCGGATAAACATAATCAGGAAAGTTAGAATCAACGAAACCTAGAGGTTTTTCCACATACACTTATTCTTTTATGTCATCATTAAGGAAGGCATATTTCATGTCCATCTGATAGGCAGTGAAGGCTTTAAGTGCAGCATATACTAGGAACAACCTGATGGCCTCCATCCTTGCCACTGGAGCATACGTCTGGTCGAAGTCGATTCCATTTTCTTGTCGATATCCCTTGGAAACGAGTATGGCCGTGTTCTTTATGATAGTTCCATTCTCATCCATCTTCTTCCTGTAGACTTACTTGGTTCCGATGACGTTCTTACCTTTGGGTCTTGGAACAAGTTTCCAGACTTGACAGCGCTTGAACTGATTCAACTCTTCTTCCATGGACATAATCTATGATGCGTCCGAGTTTGCTTCCTCAAGCTTCTTTGGTTCAACCTGTGAGAGAAAACTCAAATACAAATTCTCATTAGTAGTACCTCTACGAGTTCTGACACCATCCAAGGGATCTCTGATTATTTGATCAATTGGGTGATCCTTCATATGTCTAAGCTCTAGGTTCCTTGCATCTGGAGCTTCTTCAACCACAGGAGTGACTTTATCGACTTGAATGATTTCTTCATCTTGATCATCAACCTCTCCAATCGGGGTTGGAGTGGTGCTCTTGATTAATTTTTCACCTTTTTCTTCAGTTGACTCATCCAAGTTTAGTTCTTTCAACTTTGAACCTCATCTTCAATGAACACACTAGAGGAGTTTCTTTGCAGCAAGCTCGTCTCATCAAATACAACGTGAATAGATTCTTCTACAACCAGGGTTTTCTTATTAAATACAATATATGCCTTACTATGGCTACTATATCCTACAAAAATACCTTCAAAACTCTTTTCACTAAATTTAGTAGTATGATACTTACCATTGTTAAGAATGAAGCATTTGCAGCCAAAGATTCTAAAATATGAGACAGTCGGCTTTCTGCCCTTTAGAAGTTCATAAGGCATCTTATTGTGGTTCTTGTTTATGAGTGCTCGATATTGCACGTGGCATGTAGTGTTGACGGCTTCCGCCCAAAAGTACTCCGGTAGTGAAGCATCACTCAACATAGTTCTGCAGGCCTCTATGAGCGTTCTATTCCTTCTCTTAGCTACTCCATTTTGTTGCGGAGTATGGGGAGAGGAAAACTCATGAAATATACCTAGGCATTCACAAAATCTGTCATGGCCCCACACTTGAATTCAGTTCCATTGTCACTTATGATCTTGACTACAGAATAGTTGCATTCATTCTGGATCTGCCTAACAAAATTTGTGAAGACATCGAAGGTATCTGACTTGTGTTTCAGAAAGAACACTCATGCAAAGCACGAGTAGTCATCAACAATAACCAAGGTATAATCCTTACCTCATAAACTTCTAACTTGTAGTGGACCGAAAAAGTCCATATGTAGTTGGTGTAGACATCTATTAGAATCTTTGACTATGATGCTTTTAAAAGTAGACCTTATTTGCTTTCCTTTTACATAAGCATGACAAGGTCTATCCTTAGCGCACTTAACATTCTGGGCATCACGTACTAAGTTCAGAGAAAATAATTTATTTATAGTTTTGAAATTAATATGTGCTAATCTCTTGTACCATTGGTCACTAAGAGAAGCACTATCTGTTGCCAAAAGACAATGGTGTAGAAGAGTCTATACAAATAAAATTTAAACAAAATATATTCCTACTACGAGTGCCTGATAAAATTGTTTCCAAATTGTCAACTGATTTTATCAAACACTTATCAGTATGAAATTCAAATATGTATCTTTTATCGCATAGTTGGCTTATGCTTATGAGATTGTGTTCCAATCCTTAAACATAAGCCACATCCAAAAATGATACACTAGCGTTAGTGATCATACCATAACCTTTCGTAATTCCTCTGTCAGAACCTCCAAAGATGACCATTGGCCCATTCACGACTGGTGAGTAATTCTGAAGTAGTCTTCTTGTCCCGGTCATGTGCCGAGAACATCCACTATCCAAGTACCAGATTGGATTTTTGGTGGTCTTTGGACATACCTGCAGTCAAAAATCAACTTGCCTTAGGAACCCAAACTTGCTTGGGTCCTTGGTCTCTAGTTAGCTTACTCCCCCTACATGTATTATCAATATGAGCGATCTTTCTTATATGGTTAAACTGAGGTGTAACATAGTTTCTGGGATTAAACCAGCAATCAATGGCAATATTACTAATTCTTCCATAGCACCAACAGTCAAATCTGTTGTATCTTTGCCTAATAATTTCCTGCTTGACCTTTTGAGATTGTGGTCTAGCGGGGGCAGTATAATTGGAGGTAGAAGCCTCATGATGATGACAATCACATGACGTCTTCTCCATAGTAGGCTTTTCTACAATTGGTTTAACCCTTGGAGCTTTCTCGATGTTGTGACCGTGATCATAAGGTCCGTAGTTCTGAAGAGTGATCTCCTAATAATGTGCCTTGAAGACACTCTTGCCAAAGTCTCGGTGACGGGTCCATCCTTGGTAACACGACTTGGGATCTACGTAAGTTGGCCTAGCAAAGTGACCATAGAACGAGTCCAAATAAAACTTATTCGTCGGAAAGATAACTTTCCTAAATGAAGTTTGTTCTAGCAGGAGCTTTCCCTTTTTCCTTGGCCAGAGCCTTCTTGGCGTCCTTATTTCTCCTTCGGACTTTATTTCTCCTAGAAGATTTACTAGGAGCACCCACATGGCCCAAGCCAACACCTTTGGCTAGAGTAGATAACTCAGCAATAAGAAGAAGAACTATCTTGGGCTTAGAGAAACATTCAACAAGTTTCTTTTCGGCTTCAAGTTGCTCTTCCAATCCCTTGATGATTTCCTCTTTCAGATCGAGGTGCTTGAGAGCCTTATTGTATTCTTCCATAGCATCATGGAAGTCTTTCTTGAGGGAGTCCATCATTATAATTTCCTCTCTAAGATTTCTCTCTTCAGCCTTTAGAGATTTGATCTCCTTAGCCTGAGCTCTTGCCACTCTACGACATTTGTCATAGGCTTTGATCAACTCTTTATATTGAGACATGAGTTCAGATTCCTCGTTAAAAGAACATTCCTCATTCTCATGGTCAGAATCACCATATTCAGAAAGAGGGGTGTGATATTTTACCTCTCTAGTGAACAAGGGCTCTTCTTCTTCGTCAGTTTGTGCCATTAGCCCAATGCAGGCTTCCTCTTCATCACTTGACTCAGATGAGTCAGTTTCGCTGAGGTTTTGCCCTTTTTGGCTATAAGGCTTCTTTCTGTCCTCTTCTTATGGTAAGTAGATTTCTTTTCGTCTCTTCTTCCACCCTCATTCTTCTTAAGAGGGCAATCAAAAAAAAAAGACCTTGCTTATTGCAATAGTAACAAACAATGTCAGTAGAAATATGTTTGTTCGGTTTAGTATTATACCTATCCTGGCTACTTGAGCCTTTCTTGTAGCGATCACCATAATCTTGTGATCTTCTGTATGAGGCATCCTTGCCTCTCCATTGCTTCTTCTTGTTCAAGAATTTCTTGAACTGTCTTGAGAGTAGAGAGAATTATCCTTCAAAAAGCTCTGAGCATATAGTGCTTGGCTCAGATGATTCTTCTTCACTTTCCTCTTGTGCTGGGGTAGGGGTGGCATCCTTAGACATCCTTGAGGTGTCTGCCTTGAGAGCTACAGACTTCTCCTTGGATGAAGACCTGTTCTTCACTTCTTCAGCTTTTCTTGAATTGATTTGAAGCTCATATGACATAAGCTTTCCGAAGAGATTTTACGGGTCAGTCTCAGCAATCTTTCCAAATTCCCAAATAGCACAAACCTTGTTACCCCATTCCTTAGTCAGGGATCACAAGAACTTATCATTCAGTTCTCCATTGGTGAAGACTCGGCCGTAGACTCTTAAGCCATTAACTATCTTGAAGAAATTCTCAAATGTGTCAGCAATGGTGTCCTTGGGTCCTTGTCGGAAGGCTTCATACTTTTGATTTAGAAGAGATCTTTTATCATCCCTAACTTCTTCAGTACCTTCCATCAAGATGATAAAAGACTGTCACATCTCCTTAGCAGACTGGCAGTGAATCAAATTCTGCAGCATTGAATCATCGACTACACTTGCTATAATATTTTTGGCTTTCTTGTCTAAAGAGACAAGTGCAATCTCATCTTTGTAAAGATCCATCAGCCTCTTAGAAACTTTATTTGTAGCATCTATAGTGGAGGCGGTTATAGGAACATAAGGACCTTCTTCAACAATCATGAAGATCCTTGGATCCACAGCTTCCATAAAGAACTTTATCCTTTCTTTCCACATAGTAAAATTGTTCTTTTTGCACAAAGTAAGCTTTACAAAATCCTTGGCTCTGTCCATGCTTGAATAACTCAAAGATAACTTGGGGCAGATCTGATCAAGGTGCTAACCTCTTAATGATTATTCTCCCTCTGATACAATTTGAAAAACGTCTAAGTTTTTTACCTAAATCACCTAGAGGGGGGTGAATATGTGAGTTGTGTGTCTTTTTGCGGAATAAAAAATTTAGCAATCTAAGCATAAGAAAAAAAACAAGCATTCACAGAGGACACCAAGAATTATAGTGGTTCCCCAATATTATGTACGTCCACTTTCCACTCATCAATCTAGCAAAGCACTGGACTCGGCTACTCCACTAATCTCGGATTGAAAACAATCCTACCACTCGGAACAACATTCCTACAACTCGATCCAAAAATGGATCTACACTCAGAAGATGAAAACTTCCTACAACTCGGAGAACAAATCTCCTACACTCGAAGAATAATCTCCTATAAGATTAAAAAGAAATTTGTACAATATAAACAATAATCTTCTCATATCTGAAAAATCTCTCCCTAGGTCTTCTTTCTTGGACTTTGCGGCTTTATCAGAAATTGTAGAAGAATACTCGACTTGATCTTTTCTGAGAAACTTTGACTCACACAATCAAGGAGTAGATGGAGAATGATGAATCTCTTGATCTCCAAATCGATCTGGATCGAAAGTAGCCCTTGGCGTTCTTGAAGACGTGCGGTGACTTTCTGAAGAAGAATGGAATTGTCGTCTGATCCAGAAACTTAAAATAACATGCTTAGGGTTAGTCATAATAAAATGACCTTTTATAAGATTTCCCTAATGGTTATTGTTGGGTATTGTATCCACAATTACCTGGATTTGAGGAAGCCTCCTATCAAAGCTAAGATGAATTCACTATGTATTTGATGAATTTCTTCTAGTTGTTCTTGCAGTTATTCCATGCTAAGTACACACCAATGTCAGGGTGCAGTGGGTCAATATACACGGGTCTGTGCAACGTAATCCCTCGTTGAGCAGATCAATGTGTTGGCCTATGTGTACTCTCTCTATTGGGGTGTACTTAATTTCAAGTACAGGGCTATGATAATGCTAGAGCAGACATGGAGCAAGGATGGGCCAAAGACCATCTCACGGGTTGAAAGACGAGAATCGTCTAAGTGTAAATCGTTGAGAATCACTAAGTGATTCTCACCGATTCGTCGAGAATCACTAAGTGATTCTCACCGATTCGTCGAGAATCACCAGTGATTCTCGACGAGTCGTCGAGAATCACTAGTTGATTCTTGCCGGGTTGGGCCGGCTGTCTCGACGCAGTCAGAAAAATCATCTAAGGCAGAATCGTCGAGAATCACCAAGTGATTCTCGCCGATCCGTCGAGAATGACTTTGCATTCTCGACGAGTCGGCGAGAATCCAAGGTGATTCCCGCCGATTCTCCCTGGCCTCTATAACCTGTGCAGCCAGAATTCTCTAAGTAGAATTCGGCGAGAATCGTAAGTGATTCTCGCCGATTCGTCGAGAATCACCCACGATTCTCGCCGAATTTGACTTGGGTATTTTTCCAACTCTGTCTGGACCGGTCCACGTTATCTACGGGATTTTGAACCGGACTTAGGTCTTATTGCTGGTGGGGCCCACAACGGTCATCTTCATGACCTGAGGTATAAATATGTTTTATTTGTGAATAGTAAAAAGACGGATTACAGATCGAAGAAAAAGAAGCCGCCGTCAAGCCCTAGATCGGAAGCGAAGCTCGGCCGACCTTCTCCGCCTCTCGCTAGTTGCTCGCCACCATTGATCAGGGTTTTTATTACCTCTCCCGGCGACAGAAGCCTAGTCGGGCACTGAAAGTGAGGGGATAAGTTGTAAACTACTCTAGAGGGGGGGTGAATAGAGTATTCAAATTTTATGAACAACTAGTCAGCTCCCTTGGAGTTTATTTGCGGAATAAATAATCTGATACTTGAACCCTAAGAGCCTAACACAGTGAAGTGCACAAGTGAGAGAGCTAAATGAAATTTCAGTTTAACTATAAGCCTATCACAGCAACTAGCAATCCTAGGTATTTCTATCACAGCCACAGAATAAGCAGTTAAACAAAATAGCCAGAGGGACACAGGATATATAGTGGTTCCCTCTTAATAGGTACTCCACTCTTCTACCACCCTGGTAGGAATCCACTGCAGGTTTTTGCTAAGGTGCCCTGCCACCAATGATCTGATTCAGGTAGATCAAACAAGACCCATTGATCTTTTGATAAGGATGCTCAACCACAGGTTGTTGATAAGGTGCCCTATCACCAATGTTCACTTTTGAAGAGGTGTGAAAACTCTTTTACAAAGGGGTTGAGAGGGTTAGATTGTCTTCTCTGTTGTTAATAACAGATTAGAGAAGACTTGTGGATTCTCTAAAGGATCAAAGTCTCCCCCTGGCTCAGTGAAAGTCCAGGGAAAGCCTTTGCTTCAGGATGAAGGAGTTTCAGATATACTGAAACTAAATCCTCAGAGATCTGTAGACTGATTTTTATCAGGTCTTCAGATTCTGGAACACTTGAAGCAGAACTGGAGCTGGTCTTTCTGAAGTCTTGAAAACTCTAAGCAGATGCTCAGGAGACTTGAGAAAGAAGATGATTGCTCTGGACTTTTGCTTCAGGAAAACTTTTCTTCTCTTCTTGAGAGATGGTGAAGAGCTGCTCTGATGAAGCTTGAGCAAATGAAGCCTTGAGAAGAGAATCTCTCTGTGTCTGTAACTTGCTTTCTCTGCTGAGAGAAAAATCTCTTTTAAATATGTCTTCTCTTTTTCCCTTGAAACGGCTCTATTGATTTGAATATCTCGAGCCCTGCAATAGGTTATCTCAATATAGAATATAGCAATAGGAATAGAATGAGCTATTAACTCTCTGTCAGTCCCAATAAGGAAATAAATGAATGGGAAAATATCTCAGCATAAAGACTTAACATACTTGGAAATAGCATACAGCGCCAACGGCTAGAATACAGCCTGGAAAGATAAAGTCAATATATTTTGTATAATAGGACAAAATACTTTATCAAATACGAAATCCCGTAATTTATGCTTAACATATTTGGTAATTAATTCATTTGAATTTAAGCCATAAATTAGCAAAAACAACTTCAGAAAATCTCTCTAACCACAAGCTAAAACACTTGGAAATAAACTAAGGAATAGAATGAATACAAACTGTTAAAGGCAGACAATAATCGTCGAACAGGGGTTCGATGATCGTCAACCTAGCCAACAGATCGTCGACTAAGGCAGAAATCGTCTGGGACAGAAATCGTCGAACAGCTCATGCTATCGTCGACCAACAAAGAATCTGTCGAAACAGAAATCGTGAAGCAAGACTGCGATCGTTGAACTGCTGATGGCAGATCATCGACCAATCCTTCAGAGCATAATAAACTTGCTCTGAGATCGTCGACCATTGGTCGACGATAATTGTCTTGGCTTCAACTATTCTATAGCCCTGCTATCATCGACCAATGGTCGAAGATCGCGAGGCCTCGTTCGACGATGGTCGAACGGAAAAATGCCTTAACCATATATTCATTCTACAACTTCTAATCTAAGCTCTAGGTCAGTTATAAACTGCCGTAGGGAGACCAAACAAAGTCTAAACATGATCATATATAGTTATATGGATCAAGAGGGGCTGGAAATGGATTACATAAGCCAAATCACATCTAGGGTACCAACAGGCACAGCGTCTCATGCGTCTATCCAGAGATCTTTTGTCTCTTGATTTGTGATCGGGAAACCTTCCCCATCCGAATCGATCGAGACGATCGATCCTAGTGTGACCGTTGGAAGACCTTGCCGACTTTGCTAAGAAGAATGCATCTACATAGCATCACCGCCTCTCTTGTTGAAGCCGTCGATCTAGAGAAGATTCTCTCTAAGAAAGATCTAGGGTTGTGGACTTTTCGTTGCCTACAAGAACAAGTAGTCTAACGAAAAGGGGACACCTGGATCTTCACGTTGTTTGTATTTCTTATAAGCTATTTTCATTTTCTCTTTCATTGTAAAGGACCGATTGGTCTCTAGTTCTAGGGTTGGGTGCAACCCGTGTTGTGGGAGTGTTGACTCCTACGTGTGGAAGGGTTCCTTCCGTTAGTGCAAGGATTGGATTTCAATCCTGTTGGTGAAGTGACCGAGTCGTCCCTGGTTGGGAGATAGGTTGAAGGGGGAAAGTGGACGTACCCAAATCGGGGAACCACTATAAATTGCTTGTGTACTTTCTGTGTTGTGTGGTTTTGTTTTCTTGTGCAGGTAAAACTTTAATTCCGCACATACGCTGCAAAGACACCTATCCCCCCCATATGTGTAAGTAGTTGACACTAGGTGGACTTTCAAGTGGTATCAGAGGGAGGTTGCTCAGTAATAAGGTTAACACCTTGAGTAAGATCCTGCCTCTAGTGTCAACTAGAAGACGAGACTCAAGCATGGAGCTGGAATTTGATGTCCCTCCTCTGAGACTCCCTGCGTGCACAACAGAGTATTACCCTATCTGGAAGATGAGAGTTATGTTTCATCTGGAGGCCATCGACCCTCGGGCGTCAATCATCTTGGAAGAGGGTCCCTTCATTCCCATGAAGGCTTCTGATTCTGGAAAGGATATCCAAATCCCCAAGAATCCCGAAGAGATGTCTGAGACCGAGCTCTCACTGTACAACTTGGACAAGTAATACGTCAGATCATCACTGACGTCTGGTCTGGTGTATCTCGTTCAAGAGTGGACAAGTGTAGGACGACCAAGTCCATGTGGCAAACCATCTCAGACCTCATGGAGGGATCAGAGAAAGCTGGGACCAGTTGTCAGCAAGAGGATGAAGCCTATGTAGGGGTCCTTATTTCTGAAGATGAAGGGCATGATCAATATGTCAGTATCAGGGCTCCTGTGTCCTTGTCAGAGACTGAAGAAGAAGCTGAGGAAAGCAGTTCTGATAAAGCTGACTCAACAGTCTCTGCCGATCTGGATGGTAACCCTGAACAACAAAGTCAGAAGCAGGTAACTTCTTCCTTATGCCCCTCTCCTCTTGAAGTTCCTGAAGACAGGAATAGTTTAGAGAGTAGTCCTTCCAGTGATGCAAGGGATACAGATAGCTTCAATCAAAAGATTGAAAATCTTGATTCCCTTAAGAGTTCCCTTCAAACGAGCAACTTACTTGTTGAGGAACAAGCTAAGGAGATTGCTCAGCTGAAGATCTTGATGAATCTCCAACTGGAATCCATCAAAGTAAATGACTCAAAGATCTCGGACCTAGAGAGTCGTCTAGAGACCGAGAAGAGGTTAGTTTCTAATTTTTCCAAGATTGATGCTATCAAGAGAAAAGCAGAAAATGGGTGGATCTCCCAAATTATTAATTCATGGAGAAATGGGGAAACTATGTTCAGACCCCCCACCCCGAGTAGGAAGGACACTCATCATGCTTTCAGGTATGACCACAGAAACAACGTTGGTCACTGCAAGAATGAAAAGCTCTCAGGTGGAAATACCCACAGTGCCAGAGCTGTCATGGCTACCCATGAGAGAATACCCAAGGCTCATTCTGAACCCTTTGTATTCTCAGCCTCAGCCCCAACTCATCATGAATATGCAGGAACCAGCTCTCACTGCAGTACTTTCCACCCTAGGACCCAGGAAAGGGGGGACAGGAAACATGTGGTAAGTACCCATGGGGCCTCGGGAAGTGTGCTGATTGAAAGGAAGGCACCACCTTCCAGGCCTCAAGACACTCACCACATGCTCTCTATCCACCCTCCCACGTGTCACGGTGGAAAAGGAAAATTTGTGAGCAGAACCTGCCCTGTCCCGTTTAGACCCAAGATTCTGACTACCTTAGGTAGTAGACCAGGTCAGAAATGGCGATACAACATTTATGAGTGTTGGTGTTGTGGCAAGGTGGGTCACTTTGCCGTAGATTGTTGGCATAATCCCTCTGTGCTAAGGGCAAGGGTATGTCAACTTCCTCTGGATAGAGTTAGCCTTCCTTACAGGATTCCTGTAGGAAGGCATTCAAGATTTTATTCTGACAAGAACCTAGGACCCAATACATATTGGGTTCCTAAGGCAAGTTAACACTCTTTTGCAGGGTAGTCTAGGTTCCCGTAAACCTAATGGGAACCAGACAGGAGATGTTCCAAAAATGACGTGGAATAAGTATCTGGAAAAGGAGCAGTGCCATCAACACGGGCACGTTCAAGTTGACCACCTGGTGTGCCTTGAGCAGAAGTTCTAAATGATACATCTTTTAATCTCAGGTAATTGCAATCAGCTTCAATATATGATCTATAGTGCATCGATTTTTACATATATGTATATATGTATGTCTACATATCCACACTAAGTCATGAATTCCCTCTCTCGAAAGTAAATGGTCATGTATAGACTTACACTTATATGCTTGTTCACCTAAGGAAAGATTAAGATTGTAAAAATAACCTTTAGATACATTGTTAAAGATTTATCTGTAAATACACTGGTAGATTCGAGAATGAACCTCAACAGGCCTAAGTCAGCCCACTGAAAATTAATGAAGATACGCCATTGGAAGTCACTAAAACTTACAACTGACATCAAGAAGATTGTGTATATCTCGATCGAGAAATAATCCATTAAAGTTGCTTGCCACGGTTATTGTCTTGGGTATACCAAAGTTGATATGCCTCCTAACTCTGTGTGGAAAACTCCTTCCAAACCCTCTATAGATTCATGTATTAAGAAACATATATATATTCCGAAGATTAAGAAATACATATATTTAGAAGATTTCTCAACCCTTTGATAACAGAAGATTCCGAGAATCCGGTATGCCTCCAATCCCGTCGATTTCTATTTAGAAAAACTCCCGCCGACTCTTCATCTTCCGCATTTCGCAGAGAAACCCGTCGATATTCCTCAGGAATCCCGCCGACCCTTCCTTCCCTCCTCTCGGCGACTTCCCGCATCTTAGGTTCCAAATCTCGTCGACCTCGTTCCGGATTCGATAGACCTCTCTTCTCGCGCCTAGGGCGCTCGTCCAAGTTTTCATTCTCCGCGGTTTCGATCAAACAAGGGCACGAGCTCCTCCAGGTTTTCCGTCGTCTCCGTCGACTCTCGCTTCCTCCGCATTTGGGTAACCATTTCCTCTCCCTTATAGTGACTCACTGTTAGTATAGCTTCCCTTTTGATTTCTGATTAGGCGTAAACTTGGGATTCCCTCCCTAGGTTTGCTATGGCTCCAAGGACCACCGCCAGCCTGGTCACTGGATGTGAGTTGGTTCGAACCGGGTTCTCACATGCCTCGGATGAGTTCAGAAACATCATGATCATGCTGGAGGAGGCTGGAATCACGTTTGTACTGGAGCACCCCTGCAAAATTCTGGATAAGGAAGTGATGGAGTTCTTCGCAACCGCCAAACTTCGGAATGAAGACTCTATCATCAAGAGTAAGGTTGCAGGTGCAAGGATCAAGATGTCTGCAAGAAAACTGACTCACTGCTTGCAACTCTCCAGTTCTGAGCACGAGGATTATCTAGAGGAACATGATAGAGCCAGGAACCTATTATTCTGTGGGCTAGCTAGGGGAACCAGATCGATAAAGAGAAAAGAAATGAATGAGGAGGGAAAACTCTTGTCCGACATCATTGGGAAAGTACTGATATGCAAACCCGGCTCACACGACCACATCTCAGCTGACATGTTCAAGATTCTTGTGGTGATAGTCTGCTGAAAGAGATTCAACTGGGGGACCATGCTTTTTGAGAAGATTAAGGACACTCTCAGATCTCCAAGTTTTGGAAGAATCATCAGCCTATTTCTCAATCAGTTGAACGGAGATAGGTTCGACATGAGCAAAGGAGTTCCTTTGCATTATTTGAAGAAAATGGACTCCAGCGTATTTGACAGATGGGAGCGACTCATAGGGCAAGCTGCAGTGGTAGTAGAATAAGAAGAATCTCCTGCCGAGGACAACAGAAATTCAGCAGCTTTTTTGGCAACACCCAGTGAAGTTCCTGACGCCCTGATTGCAGGAACTGAGGGGGAGCCTGTAACCGGTTCTGCAAACATCTTATCTGACATTTCTCTGATAGCTAAAGATGTTGTGGAGATGGTGGCAGATGAAGTAGCAGATGATGAGGAGGTTGAGAATG
Organism: Platanthera zijinensis; assembly: GCA_039513925.1. NCBI lineage: Eukaryota > Viridiplantae > Streptophyta > Magnoliopsida > Asparagales > Orchidaceae > Platanthera > Platanthera zijinensis. Next base: position 161,308,383 of record CM077080.1, read on the forward strand.
ATGAGGCAGCTCTTATCGACGATGATCTGGGAGATGAGGTGGCTGATAAGGAGAAGGAGGAAGAAGTAGAAGAAGATGTGGACAACTCTGCCGATAAGCATGATCACTTGGCGACTGAGATAGAGGAAGAAGTACCAGAGAATGAGAAAGTAGCAGATTCTCAGGAGGATGCTGAGGTTCCATCTAAGGAACAAGCTCCTAAGCGGTCAGATGCAAGGATGGAGGGGGAGCAATCCTTTGTTCCCCCTGTGGACTCCATATGTTGCGCGCTAGGGTTCGAAGAAAATAAACGCAACCGAACTAGCAACCCGATGAGGCAAGTATACCTATCGAATTGTAGCAAGGGGACACAAGTGTCGTATTGAAATCCGGGAACTGTTGGCTAAGCTTACTCACACGAACGCTATTATCTTATCGACGGAAAAACTAGGGTTTTAGAAAATCTAAGCGCAATGGAGAAATGAAAGCAAACTAGAAAGAGAACTACCGCAATTAAGTTACGCTATTAAGAAAAGAACTATGCTAGAAAGGAAACTATTGCAGTTAATTAAAGAGCACAAGATAGGAGATTACTACTAAAGGAAGAAAATATGAAATGGAAATGCACCCGATCGAGATTCACCTCGGCTAAAGACGATTAAGAAAATGCGATAAAAATCTAAACTTAATAGGATAAGGGTCCTTGACCGTGGAGGTTCCTAAAGCTTGAACACGCTTCTCTCGAAGTCGTGCCCAACTGAGTTTAGGAAGGTCCGACCGACTCTCGTCTAAATCGGAGGCCTAAAATTCGCTTTACGCGGTGAACCCCACTATTGGATTTTACTCCAATCCGGGAGATTTGGACATCTGCCTCTCTCGAGGGGTGCGTACAACTCCCTTTACTCTTGAATGTTCACATCATTCTTTCGGCCTCTCGGCTAGCCCAGAATGAAAGCAAAGGCGGAGAGTATATATCGAAAATATACCCCAACCCGTGATTAATCAAGAGTAATTCAAGGCCCTAACCTAAAAAGAAAAGATTAATTAAAACATCATAACATAATCGCTCTAACCTCGGATCATCAAGATTGAGTACAAGGAGGATTAGTTAATCATAATGGAGTGGAGGGGGCGGAGATGAGTAGAAAAACATAAGAAGAACACAAGCTAAGGGAAGAACAATTTTATTAATGAAAAAGGGCAAGTTACACTAATGAAAATAAAATTACAAGTGCATGAAAATTAAACCCTATTCTAGCCCTACATTAAGCACTAAGCAAGAAGAAAATTACATTAAAAGCTAGCACAAACTAAGATTAAACTAGGGTTAACCAAAAAGTACAAAGAGAGGGGGAGAGAGAGAGAGAAAGCATGAAAAAGGATCAAGAAACAAAGGGGCAGCACCTCCCCCACTCAACCAAAGCTTGCTGAAATGGGGAGGAGGGGGGCTCAATTTATAGAAAATTTCTCGGGTTGGTCACGCCCTCTGACACGCCCTAGGGGGGGGCGTGTCATGGGGCGTGACAGGTACGGATTTGACCTCGGGCTCTGGATTCTGGCGGGAGGGATGATTGTTTCGGTACGTAGGTGGTCATGCCCTAGGTCACGCCCATGACAGGGGGGCGTGACAGGCATGTCATGTCCAAATCATTGGTCGGAAATCCGTCAGTCGCCGAAAAAGGAAGGTGTCACGCCCATGTCACGGCGTGACATGGGGCGTGACAGTACTATTTGCGTGCTGGGGCGGAAGGGCATTTAATGCGGCGGCAGCTTTGCGGCAGAGGGCGACACGCCCCTGGTCACGCCTTGTGACACGCCCAGGGAGGGCGTGACAGGGGGGCGTGACAGCGGTTTTGACCGTTTTTTGTCCCTTCCAACAGGTGTCCTCGGGATCGGGTGACACGCCATAGGTCACGCCCAGGGAGGGCGTGACAGGGGGCGTGACAGTGGTTTTGACCGTTTTCTGTCCCTTCCAACAAGTGTCCTCAGGATAGGGTGACACGCCCTAGGTCACGCCCAGGGAGGGCGTGACAGGGGGGCGTGACAACCCATTTTGGCAATTTTTCTGAAAACCTGCAAAAAGACAGGAAAAAGTTAGTGGCAATAAAATTTACATAAAAAGGATAAAAATAAACTAATAATAGACATAATTTGTACAATATAAAATATAAAATACGATAATAGTTTAGGCTACAAAACGTATTATCAAATTCCCCCAAGCTTAAGCTTTGCTTGTCCCCAAGCAAAAATATAAAAACTACATATTTATAAAAAGGACTAATCAAAAAGTTCTAATTATGCCTACACAAGTACTATGCGAAATTCTAAGTAGGGAAAAGGTGAAATGTAAGTCTAAAACAATTATTTAGGTATGGTAAAACTTTTATAAACTTTACTTAATAAAAACAAATCATCCAAAATTTTAACGAGATTTTTTTAAATGGACTTAAGTAAAGCAACGAAAATGAAAAACACGCATTGAGTTGTTACTAGATCCAAGCAACACATTATAATTATATCAGTTTAATTATCAAAAATCTAGGTTTAAATCTAAAACTAAAACTGATTTACTGTTTTTCTTTTCTTAGTTGTTAAATAAAAAATCAAAAAGCGTGAATCAAAAGGACTTAAATAGGACAGAAACGTTTGGTTTAGGAAAATAATTAGGAGTGGAATTCAAAGATAAATGTGAAGGTTTTAAAATCACACTAAACCAAAGCAAAGAGTTTCAAAAATTTTCATAAAAATATATACACATTTTTTTTTCTTTCTTTTTCATTTTTTTTTCTTTTCCATTTTTTTCCTTTTTTCAAAACAAAGGCCATAAATATTCTTATTTTCCTTTTTGAGTTGGCCAAACAAAAAATAAACATCACTTTTGAACATACTTCTTTTTTTTCGAAAACCTTTCTCCACAAAAATCACAAAATACCCTATCAAAATCGTCAAAATAATTTATGAAACTCAAAAAGGCTAGTGTGATTCGATAGGTTGGAAATTTTGGCTTTGGTGAAACTGAAATGAAAGGAGGAGCTATCAAATGAAATCGGAAAAAGGCTCAAAAACGGCTAACTAGTGGTAAAAGTTTTTTTTTTAGGTTGGCAGGAAAGCTCAAACGAAAACAAAAATGGCCTAAATCATTTTCACGCTTTTGAATTTATTTAAAACAAAGGTTTGAAAATTTTCAAAAAGCGAGTCCTAGATAATAAAAGAAGATTGATGAAATTAACTTGAAAATAGAAATAATAGGTGACTTGGATCGTTCACATCTACTACGTTATTCAAAAGTTGACTTTACAAAAATTATTCAAAAACGAGAAAGAAAATAGTGGATGATGAATTTTTGAGAAAGTAAAGGAAATAAACAACAAAAAACCATAATAGAAATGCGAGTTTTAGAAAAATATTTCACCTTAACATGCTACCGTGAATTAGAAACACAGCATGGCCAACATTTTACTTGTGAAACATAATTAAAAAGAACGATTAGAAATATTATAATTAACTAAGTTATTTATAAGAGATTTTGAGTAAAACAAAACTAAAAACTAGGGGTACTATTGAAATACCAAAATGTCTAAACTATTCAAAAACACATATATATTTTTTAATTTAATTTTGTGGAATATTCTCTTTTTTTGGATTTTGGAATTTTAAGATATTCATTCATTTTTTTTTTGGAAATATTTACAATATATACAAAAAGAAGATTATTTACACTACGCAAAAATGAAGGAGGAAATCCTCCCCCAAGCTTAAAACAGACATTGTCCTCGATGTCTAAAGAAGGGGATTGGAGAAGGAGAGAGAAATAAAGTACAGAATTGAAAGACAGAATTGAAATACAGGTACTTCCCCGGATTTATTTGCTGCGAAAGCTGAGTGATGCCGCTCCTCCGAATGTCTTCTTTGGACTTCGTGATGGATTCAGCAATGTTGGAGCAGGCGATCGCAGAAGCTTCAGCTTGTCGGAGCCGTCCGAGGCAAAAATTGGAAAATAAAGAAAACAGAAAAAGATAACTTGGGTTGCCTCCCAAGAGCGCCCTTTGGTTAAAGCGTCGTTGAGCTCGACGCATCAAAAAAATAATATTGTCCAAAAATATTGTTGTCCCGAAATAAAATTGTTTTTAGCAAAAAATTAAAAGTTTCAGATTAGAGTTCGTGAAGCAGAAACTTAATAATGTTTGGACTGACATCATCATCACCAGAAAAATAGAGTTTAAGACGCTGACCATTCACTTTGAAATTACCCTTATCAGGGTGAGAAATTAAAACAGTTCCATAAGGAAATACTTCTAAAACAGAAAACGGGCCAGACCAGCGAGATTTTAATTTGCCCGGAAATAAACGTAAACGAGAATTATATAAAAGGACTTGGTCGCCCGGCTTAAAGTTTTTAGGGTGCCTTAAGTGTTTATCGTGTAAACGCTTCGGCCGCTCTTTATAAAGTTTTTTATTTTCATAAGCATAAGAGCGCCACTCGTCGAGTTCATTTAGTTGAAATTTTCGAAGGTCACCGACTGAGTGGGGGTCGAAGTTTAAAAATTTTAAGGCCCAAAAGGCGCGGTGTTCTAACTCCACGGGCAGATGGCATGATTTTCCATAGACCAGCCGATACGGCGTACATCCGAGGGCGGTTTTGTACGCTGTTCGGTAGGCCCATAGAGCATCGTCAAGTTTGGTTGACCAGTCTTTTCTAGAAGTTGAAACAGTCTTTTCTAATATTCTTTTTATTTCTCTATTTACTACTTCGACTTGACCGTTAGTTTGGGGGTGGTAGGCAGTGGACAGTTTATGCGTAACGCCGTATTTAGTAAGGATTTTTGAAAATTGCGCGTTACAGAAATGGGAACCCCTATCGCTAACGATTGCACGTGGCGTACCGAATCTAGAAAATAATTTTTTTAAAAACGTGACTACAACTCGGGAGTCGTTCGTAGGAAGAGCTTGGGCCTCAGCCCATCGTGAAACATAATCAACAGCAACTAAAATATATTTGTTTCCGAAGCTAGAAGGAAGGGGGCCAACAAAATCAATTCCCCAGAGGTCAAAAATTTCGCACTCTAAGAAATAATTTTGCGGCATTTCATTTTTATTAGAAATATTGCCCGACCGTTGGCAACTATCACACCTGCTCACAAAGGCTTGCGCGTCTTTAAACAGGCTAGGCCAGTAAAAACCCGCGCAAAGCACCTTATGAGCGGTGCGAGCAGCTTGATAGTGCCCACCTGTCGGACCTTCATGCAAATGTTTTAGAATATCAATTCCTTCATCAAAAGGAAACACATCTCCTTATCACTTGATCCGCACAAATTTTGAAAAGATGCGGGTCTTCCCAAAAGTAGTTCTTCAGCTCAGAAAAGAATTTCTTCTTCTGCTGAGAGGAGAACTCTTTTGGGAGCACCCGGGCCACTAGATAGTTGGCGATGTGCGCGAACCAAGGAGAAGTAGATGTATTAACTAAAAGCAGCTTCTCATCAGGAAAATAATCATTAAAAGATTTTTCATTTAATTTTTCTATAAAGGGGTTATCTAATCTTGATAAATGGTCGGCGGCCAAGTTCTCGGCTCCTCGCTTATCATGGATCTCTAAGTCAAACTCCTGGAGGAGTAAGACCCAGCGAATCAAGCGAGGCTTGGCATCCGTTTTGGCAAGAAGGTACTTGAGGGCTGAGTGGTCCGTAAAAACAATGATTTTTGAAAGTGTAATGTAAGGGCGAAATTTATCAAACGCAAATACTACGTTTAAGAGCTCCTTCTCGGTTGTGGTGTAATTTTCTTGTGCAGATGTGAGGGTTTTACTAGCGTAATAGATGGGGTGGAAGTTCTTAGATATGCGTTGACCTAATACGGCCCCCACCGCAAAACTACTCGCATCGCACATAATCTCGAAAGGAAGGTCCCACACCGGAGCTATCATAATTGGCGCGTTGATTAACTTTTCTTTAATTAATTCAAAGGCAAAAATACAAGAGTCATCAAAAATGAATGGAGCGTCTTTTTCTAAGAGATGGGTGAGGGGCTTTGTGATCTTGGAGAAGTCCTTTATAAAACGACGATAAAAACCAGCGTGGCCTAGGAAACTTCTTATAGCTTTTATGTTTGTAGGCGGCGGCAACTTCTCAATAACTTCTATCTTGGCAACGTCTACCTCAATACCTTTAGCAGAAATTTTATGACCCAAAACTAACCCTTCCCTCACCATAAAATGGCATTTTTCCCAATTTAGGGCAAGGTTAGTTTCTTCGCATCGTTCTAAGACTTTTTCGAGGTTTTCTAAACATCTATCGAAGGTATCGCCGAACACGGAGAAATCGTCCATGAATACCTCCATAATGCTTTCTACGTACTTGTCAAATATTGCGAGCATACATCGTTGGAATGTAGCCGGCGCATTGCATAATCCAAATGGCATTCTTCGGTACGCGAAGGTGCCGAAGGGACAAGTAAACGTAGTTTTCTCTTGGTCCTCGGGAAAGATGGGTATTTGAAAGTACCCCGAGAGGCCATCGAGAAAACAATAAAAGCTATGGCCGGAGAGACGTTCTAAAATCTGGTCGATAAACGGTAGAGGAAAGTGGTCCTTACGGGTGGCGTCATTTAACTTACGGTAATCTATGCACATACGCCAACCCGTCACCGTCCGTGTCGGGATTAATTCATTATTCTCATTACTAATTACGGTTATCCCTCCCTTTTTTAGAACTACCTGAACGGGGCTAACCCACTTACTGTCCGATATAGGGTAGATAATTCCTGCGTCTAATAGTTTCATAACCTCGTCCTTAACTACTTCTTTCATATTCGGGTTTATACGGCGCTGAGGTTGAATAGAGTTACGCGAATTATCTTCCATTAGAATTTTATGTGTACAGAAAGATGGGCTTATGCCCTTGATATCAGAAATTTGCCAAGCAATAGCCCAGCGATGCTTACGTAGAACTAGAAGAAGTTTATCGTTCTGCGTATCCGTGAGGTAGGCCGAAACGATAACTGGTAACTTGGAGTCTTTTTCTAAGAAAGCATACTTAAGGTGTTCGGGAAGTTCTTTAAGTTCTAGGGTAGGGGATTCTTCATAAGAGGATTTTGAGATTCTTTCTTTTTCGAAAATAATATCTTCATAAACTTTTTTATAAGGAACGTAATAAAGGGTGGGGCTAGCAGCCAAGACGGCTTCTTGTACAGATTCAGTGGTAAGAAAAGAGGAAGAACAAAAATCAGAAAACTCTTTTTCAAAGTCGGAAAGACAATAAGAAGATTCATCACTTCCTTGCAGTGATTCTGTTGTAAGAGAAGAGGAGCAAAAAGTAGAAAATTCTTTTTTTTCAAAGTCGGAGAGGCAGTAGGAAGAATCATCACTCACGGCGTCTACGAAAAAACATGAGTCATCGTTCGCTAAGGTGTTCTTCATCGAAGGGGTGATAGGAAATGTGACTTCGTCATCGCCTACTCGAAGAAAGAGCTTACCATTGCTTACGTCAATGATGGCTCGGGAGGTGGCGAGGAAGGGTCGGCCAAGGATCAGGGGAACCTCGACGTCTTCTTCGATGTCCAAAATGACAAAGTCCACCGGGAAGATGAACTTGTCGACTTTCACCAGAACGTCCTCCACTATTCCTAACGGGTACTCGACGGATCTATCGGCTAGCTGGATACTCATACGCGTGGGGTTAAGGCTACCAATCCCTAACTTTTTGAACAACGAAAAGGGCATCAGGTTTATACTTGCGCCTAAGTCGGCTAACGCGTGTTTAACAAAGAGATCACCGAAGACACACGGGATAGAGAAACTACCCGGGTCACTGATTTTCTTCGGTAAACCGTTTGTTAAAACGGCAGAGCACTCGGCGTTTAGCGTGACGTGCGAAAGATTCTCTAACTTCTTCTTATTTGTGAGGAGGTCTTTAAGATATTTGGCGTATTTCGGCATTTGCGAAATAGCCTCATGGAAGGGAAGATTAATGTGGATTTGTTTGAAGATTTCTAAGAAGCGGGAGTACTGATCATCTTGACGTTGTCTATTAAGTTCAGAGGGGTATGGAGGAGTTGAATTATTTTTGAAGATGGGTGGTGGAGTGAGATTATTTTTTAATGTGGGGGTGATTACTTCTTCAGCAGAGGGTGGAAGCGGAGCGGAGCTTTGATTTTTAAAAGCGGAAGAGGAGCTTTGATTATTAAAAGCAGAAGCGGAGCTTGCCTCGGGCTCTTCACTTACCATACCGGAGACTTGCTTCCCACTCCGAAGAGTTATAGCTTTCGCTTGCTCTCTCGGGTTGGGTTCGGTATTGGAAGGAAGAGACCCTGCGGGTCGCTCAGAAATTATTTTCGCGAGCTATCCTACCTGATTTTCTAAACTTTTTACGCTTCCGGTTAAAGTTCTTATGGTAGCGTCATTTGTGGTGATGTATTTAGAAAGTAATTCCTCCAAGCTCGGAGGTTTTGGGTAATTTTGAAGAAGTGGTGGTGGTGGTGGTGGTTGTGCAGAAAAATCATTTTGCGGAGGTGGGCGCATCGCAGTCGATGGATTACTCCATGAAAAGTTCGGGTGATTTCTTAAAGCGGGGTTATAACTATTCGGAAAATTAAAACAAGGCGGATGAAAATTCGCAGCAGAAAAATTATTAAAAGCAGTTCTAGGCAAATTATTAACATAATCTAAATGTTCTGGAGTAGGGGTTGCAGATTCCCATACCTGAGGGGCGGAGGCAGCAGTCATCTCCGTTATTTTTTTGCTTAGGATTTCTACTTGCAGAGCGAGCTGGGAGACGTTGTCCACGTCATATATACCTGCAGGCTTGTTCGGGCGGGACCTAGGCACATTCCACTGATAAGTGTTCATGGCCATGTCCTCAAAAAGCTCAAGAGCGGCTTCCGGGGTCTTATGATTTAAAGTACCGCCAGAAGCTGCGTCTATCATTTGCTTCGTGCTTTGATTTAGCCCGTTATAAAACGTCTGCACTTGTAACCATACAGGCAGCGCGTGATGTGGGCATCGTCTTAATAATTCTTTAAATCTCTCCCAGGTTTCGTAAAGGGTTTCAGAGTCTATTTGTCCGAAGGCAGAGATGTCGTTCCTAAGTTTTGCAGTTTTAGCTGGCGGAAAATACTTCGCCAAAAATTTTACAGTTAATTCATTCCAAGTGGTTATGCTATTTTTCGGAAGTGTGTTAAGCCACTGCTTAGCTTTAGTTCTTAGAGAGAAGGGGAAGAGTCTTAGCCTGATCGCATCATTTGTGACACCATTTATCTTGAAGGTGTCACAAATTTCAAGAAAGCTAGCTATATGTGCGTTCGGATCTTCATCTTGAAGTCCGTCAAATTGCACATATTGCTGCACCATTTGAATTATGCTAGGCTTTAGTTCAAAGTTATTATTTGCTATAGTAGGACGGACTATACTCGATTCTGTTCCCTCGAGGTTCGGTCGTGCATAATAGGACATAGTCCTTTGAACAGCCTCATCTACGTTGGGTTCTTCCATTCTTAAAGTATTAAATGACTCGGAGTCCTCAACCGGCACTTGGATAGTAGGACCTTGAAATCGCGATCTTCTCCGAAGAGTACGCTCAATTTCGTGGTCCAAGTCCAAAATAACCAACGGACTCCCGCGGGTCATGCACTAAAAGAACAGAAAAGAAGAAGAGAAAGAGAAAAAGGATAAACTAGAAAGAAAAACTAGATTTAGAAAATTAAATTAAATTTTTTTTCTTTTTGAAATAGATTTTTTTTTTTATAAATTAACTCCCGAACTTCCCAAGGACTACCCCGTGAAGGGTTCGCAAGGTACTAGACAAGACAGTGGCGCTTAAAGCCCTTTGCCCTTTTCGAGAGAATTAGGTGGCGTAGAAAAATTGTGAGGTTGGTTTCTATTAAGAGCGGTGATAATTTTTTTGATTTTTTAAAACTTTAAAGAAAAGGGGATGAGAAAGAGAAGAGATAAAATTAATAGGTTCGTGTTTTCAAAATATCAACGGAAGTTGGGTCCCCGGCAACGGCGCCAAAAACTTGTTGCGCGCTAGGGTTCGAAGAAAATAAACGCAACCGAACTAGCAACCCGATGAGGCAAGTATACCTATCGAATTGTAGCAAGGGGACACAAGTGTCGTATTGAAATCCGGGAACTGTTGGCTAAGCTTACTCACACGAACGCTATTATCTTATCGAGGGAAAAACTAGGGTTTTAGAAAATCTAAGCGCAATGGAGAAATGAAAGCAAACTAGAAAGAGAACTACCGCAATTAAGTTACGCTATTAAGAAAAGAACTATGCTAGAAAGGAAACTACTGCAGTTAATTAAAGAGCACAAGATAGGAGATTACTACTAAAGGAAGAAAATATGAAATGGAAATGCACCCGATCGAGATTCACCTCGGCTAAAGACGATTAAGAAAATGCGATAAAAATCTAAACTTAATAGGATAAGGGTCCTTGACCGTGGAGGTTCCTAAAGCTTGAACACGCTTCTCTCGAAGTCGTGCCCAACTGAGTTTAGGAAGGTCCGACCGACTCTCGTCTAAATCGGAGGCCTAAAACTCGCTTTACGCGGTGAACCCCACTATTGGATTTTACTCCAATCCGGGAGATTTGGACGTCTGCCTCTCTCGAGGAGTGCGTACAACTCCCTTTAATCTTGAATGCTCACTTCATTCTTTCGGCCTCTCGGCTAGCCCAGAATGAAAGCAAAGGCGGAGAGTATATATCGAAAATATACCCCCAACCCGTGATTAATCAAGAGTAATTCAAGGCCCTAACCTAAAAAAGAAAAGATTGATTAAAACATCATAACATAATCGCTCTAACCTCGGATCATCAAGATCGAGTACAAGGAGGATTAGTTAATCATAATGGAGTGGAGGGGGGGGAGATGAGTAGAAAAACATAAGAAGAACACAAGCTAAGGGAAGAACAATTTTATTAATGAAAAAGGGCAAGTTACACTAATGAAAATAAAATTACAAGTGCATGAAAATTAAACCCTATTCTAGCCCTACATTAAGCACTAAGCAAGAAGAAAATTACATTAAAAGCTAGCACAAACTAAGATTAAACTAGGGTTAACCAAAAAGTACAAAGAGAGGGGGAGAGAGATAGAGAGAAAGCATGAAAAAGGATCAAGAAACAAAGGGGCAGCACCTCCCCCACTCAACCAAAGCTTGCTGAAATGGGGAGGAGGGGGGCTCAATTTATAGAAAATTTCTTGGGTTGGTCACGCCCGCTGACACGCCCTAGGGGGGCGTGTAAGGGGGCGTGACAGGTACGGATTTGACATCGGGCTCTGGATTCTGGCGGGAGGGATGATTGCTTCGGTACATCGGTGGTCACGCCCTAGGTCACGCCCGTGACAGGGGGGCGTGACAGGCATGTCATGTCCAAATCATTGGTCGGAAATCCGTCAGTCGCCGAAAAAGGAAGGTGTCACGCCCATGTCACGGGCGTGACATGGGGCGTGACAGTACTATTTGCGTGCTGAGGCGGAAGGGCATTTAATGCGGCGGCAGCTTTGCGGCAGAGGGCGACACGCCCCTGGTCACGCCTTGTGACAGGCACATGGAGGGCATGACAGGGGGCGTGACAGCGGTTTTGACCGTTTTCTGTCCCTTCCAACAGGTGTCCTCGGGATCGGGTGACACGCCCTAGGTCACGCCTAGGGAGGGCGTGACAGGGGGGCGTGACAGCGGTTTTGACCGTTTTCTGTCCCTTCCAACAGGTGTCCTCGGGATCGGGTGACACGCCCTAGGTCACGCCCAGGGAGGGCGTGATAGGGGGGCGTGACAGCCCATTTTGGCAATTTTTCTGAAAACCTGCAAAAAGACAGGAAAAAGTTAGTGACAATAAAATTTACATAAAAAGGATAAAAATAAACTAATAATAGACATAATTTGTACAATATAAAATATAAAATACGCTAATAGTTTAGGCTACAAAACGTATTATCACCATACTACTATCCAGCTCTCCCAGTGCTTCTGCAGGGGAGCCTGACCAGGGTCTGCCTACAGCTCCTCCACTTCAAGCAAACCTAGCAAACCTCACTGTTAATTTTGTCCAAATAATGCTTGATGAGATCAAGGATACGTTTGAGAAATCGCACAACAAAGTGCTAAAGAGACTGCGGGAGTCTGAGGATCTCATGCTTAAGAATGTGGTTCAGATCAACCACAAACTAGATGTGATGGAAAAGAAATTTGATGAAAAATATACAGAGGCAGGCACAGCCGTATCTCTTCTCATGCAAGGACTGAAGAAGAATACTGACGATCTAGCTGTAGTCAATAAAAATGCAAATATTGTGGCAGACAGCATACAAAAATTCGATGCCAACATGGTAACGCTGAACGCAAATCAGAAATCTCTGTTGGACGAATTCAGTAAAACCGTGAAGCACATTGATGCATCTCTGCATTCCTATACAAACTCTATAGCCGCCGAAGCCAAAAAGGGGAGGAAGCGTATAACGCTAAGATGGCTGGGCTTCAAGAGTTAGTACTTCTAAACTTCGATCAGACCAATAGGTATGCCTTTCAAAACTACCACATCATAACTGCACCTTTAATCAACTTAATAAATAATAATTGACAAATACAAATTCGATAATTCGAATAGGTACGTGTTTAAAACGGCCCACTGGCTGGTAACAGAAGCATCGGGAATACATGTCCCTGTTGCTCCACCTGAGGATGAAGGCCGTGTTGGTACTACTGAGGGTGATATAAGGACTGAAGAAGTACAACTGGGCGAAGTCGAGTTGAAGAAAGCTGCGGAGAGGGCTGAAAGAAGAAGCTGGTTTGACCAAGATGCCTTAGCAAAAGCCAAAGGAAAAAGGCAAATCAAAGAAGGAACTTCAAAGGAAACACCAGCTGAAAAGAAGATCAGATTGTCGGAGGAGGATGTGAGAAACAAAATATGGAGTCCTGTATCAAAGAGTATCATCTTGGACACCTTTGCATTACTATAAGGAGGGCAAGTCAAAAGGAATGACGTATATAGCCAATACGAGTGGGAGCAGCACAAAATGTATGAAGCCAAAAGAAACTTGTTCTTCAGAAGCAACACTGTGGCAAACAAAGCTCCCCCTCTGAGATACTATCCTAAGACCAAGGAGTATTTTGAGCGACAAAGCAAAAAATTCTTAGCTCAGCAACTCAAAGAAGGCATAGCTAAGGACAAAGATCTGTAGGATGTTAGCTCTTGGGGTTATCTCATTTAAACTTTTGATTAAGTAAACTGTAAACATTTATGTGTGGATATTCACATTTATATATTCATTTGTGTGGTTTATTAATTGACTCTCACATTGGTATGATTACGTCTGTTGTTCACTCTTCTAGTTTATGCATATTTTATTTGGAATGTTGAAATTCATCTTAGCTTAGTAGGATTTTGGCTTCGTCAAATAGGGGGAGATTGTTGGGTATTGTATCCACAATTACCTGGATTTGAGGAAGCCTCCTATCAAAGCTAAGATGAATTCACTATGTATTTGATGAATTTCTTCTAGTTGTTCTTGCAGTTATTCCATGCTAAGTACACACCAATGTCAGGGTGCAGTGGGTCAATATACACGGGTCTGTGCAACGTAATCCCTCGTTGAGCAGATCAGTGTGTTGGCCTACGTGTACTCTCTCTATTGGGGTGTACTTAATTTCAAGTACAGGGCTATGATAAAGCTAGAGCAGACATGGAGCAAGGATGGGCCAAAGACCATCTCACGGGTTGAAAGACGAGAATCGTCTAAGTGTAAATCGTCGAGAATCACTAAGTGATTCTCACCGATTCGTCGAGAATCACCAGTGATTCTCGACGAGTCGTCGAGAATCACTAGTTGATTCTTGCCGGGTTGGGCCGGCTGTCTCGACGCAGTCAGAAAAATCATCTAAGGCAGAATCGTCGAGAATCACCAAGTGATTCTCGTCGATCCGTCGAGAATGACTTTGCATTCTCGACGAGTCGGCGAGAATCTAAGGTGATTCCCGCCGATTCTCCCCGGCCTCTATAACCTGTGCAACCAGAATTCTCTAAGTAGGATTCGGCGAGAATCGTAAGTGATTCTCGCCGATTCGTCGAGAATCACCCACGATTCTCGCCGAATTTGACTTGGGTATTTTTCCAACTCTGTCTGGACCGGTCCACGTTATCTACGGGATTTTGAATCGGACATAGGTCTTATTGCTGGTGGGGCCCACAACGGTCATCTTCATGACCTGAGGTATAAATATGTTGTATTTGTGAACAGTAAAAAGACGGATTACAGATTGAAGAAAAAGAAGCCGTCGTCAAGCCCTAGATCGGAAGCAAGCTCGGCCGACCTTCTCCGCCTCTTTCTAGTTGCTCGCCACCGTTGATCAGGGTTTTCGTTACCTCTCCCAGCGACAGAAGTCTAGTCGGGCACAGCGTCTCACGCGTCTATCCAGAGATCTTTTGTCTCTTGATTTGTGATCGGGAAACCTTCCCCATCCGAATCGATCGAGACGATCGATCCTAGTGTGACCGATGGAAGACCTTGCCGACTTTGCTAAGAAGATTGGATCTATATAGCATCACCGCCTCTCTTGTTGAATCCGTCGATCTAGAGAAGATTCTCTCAAAGAAAGATCTAGGGTTGTGGACTTTTCGTTTCCTACAAGAACAAGTAGTCTAATGAAAAGGGGACACCTGGATCTTCACGTTGTTTGTATTTCTTACAAGCTATTTTCATTTTCTCTTTCATTGTAAAGGACCGATTGGTCTCTAGTTCTAGGGTTGGGTGCAACCCGTGTTGTGGGAGTGTTGACTCCTACGTGTGGAAGGGTTCCTTCCGTTAGTGCAAGGATTGGATTTTAATCCTGTTGGTGAAGTGACCGAGTCGTCCCTGGTTGGGAGATAGGTCGAAGGGGGAAAGTGGACGTACCCAAATCGGGGAACCACTATAAATTGCTTGTGTACTTTCTGTGCTGTGTGGTTTTGTTTTCTTGTGCAGGTAAAACTTTAATTCCGCACATATGATGCAAAGACACCTATCCCCCCCATAGGTGTAAGTAGTTGACACTAGGTGGACTTTCAGTTATAATTGTCTTTAATGATTGCCACGTGGACCAGTCATATCACGGAATTCAAAAAATTTATCTGACAGAAACTTAAAGAATTTTCTGAAAAAGATTCAGCATTTTTCGAGTAAGAAATATACTACTCGAGTGATTTACCTAGCTCTCTTGTGAATGACTCTGACTACTCGAGAGGAGATATTTCTGGAACTTCTGGATAAAGAAAGAAATCACTTGAGTGTATAAGAAATCACTCGAGTGCTAGATATTCTTCTCGAGAGGTAGACTTGAACTTCTCGAGAGCTTGGACATTGGAGAAAATTCTGGAGGAGAAGTCGATCACTCAAGTACAAGACGAACTACTCGAGTACAAGGATGTGCCACTAGAGTGGTATTAGAATTTTTTTGAGATCTTCCTTCTATCACTCGAATTAAGCTACTAAACTACTCAAGTACTCAACCAGACAACTCGAGTACTTAACTTAGAAAATTTCTGAGACATAAACATTGATTACTCGAGAAGGAGAGCAGGTCTACTCGAGTGCTGGGCTTGGTTTCTCGAGTGATAGATATAAGCTACTCGAGAACCACTTCCATACTCGAATCATATACTAGATCTACTCGAGAGCTTCCAAGGTTTCTACTCGAGTACTAGAACTTCACTCGAGTAAAACACTTAGAATTTTTTTCAGTTATACAAAACTTGAGTTCTTCATTCCAAACAACATCAATTCTTCCTTCATTAGTCCAAGTGCTTGAAAATGAAGCGTATCCTAATAAAGAGGCTACACATGAGTCAACACCATGGATCACACAATGAGGAATTACATCATATGGTCCTATGTTTGATGACCCACTGTAGATTGATATTTGTCTACACTTGACAATAAGTCCTACAAACACATAACTAGAACAAAAAATCAAATACAAACTAATTCATCTTAGGTCAAGGGTGACTTCATACAAATCTAGGTTATTGTGGATATAATACCCAACATGAGTTGGCAGTAATTTGCTTTCAAATACCTGCACAAAAATAACACCACAGAAAAGCACACAATGATTTATAATGCTTCCCCAACTTTTAGGTACATCCACTCTCCTCCCACCTTACTAACTTCCTATTATTCAAGAAACTTCTCCAAAGCAATGCTCCCCAAAGCTTACACCTCAGATCCCTCTGGATCTCTTAATGTCCTCTAAGACCTACAGCTCAACCATAAGGGCCTACAACTCAGTGATCAGCTAATCAAGTACTCCAGACTGTTAAGCCCTACATCTTAGATCCAGTTTGATCAAACAACTCAAAGAGCTTCACTCTCCTACTACTCAGGAAACATTGCCCTACCTTAGGCCAAAGGCCCTACAGCAAAGGAAAATTTGCCTTGCCTCAGGCTCAGAGAGCCCTACAACTCAGATCTAGAAAGATCCTACTGGAGTGAAATAGATTTATATCTATCACAGAGAAATATCTCTATGACAGCACCTTGGGCTTTGTTATCTCAACTCAAACTTTTTTCACAGCTACAAGTATGAGCTGGAAGTAACTAGCAGAAAACTGCTTTGCTTTCTCTTCCTTCTTAGGACAGAGTAAGATACTTAATTCTTCCTTTTTATCAGCTTTAGAAGTAGATCTTCTGGTTTGGGTTTGCAGAACTAAGAAGCAACTTGATATGTAGAGACTTCTTCCTTGTTTATACTTCTTCCTCAGAAGGAAAGCCTTCCGATCTTGTTGGTATTAATGAAGAAAACACAGATCTAACTGAACTTTTTGCAGGAAGACTTCAAGCTTTTACTTGCATCAATAGTGAGGAAGATGAAGTCGGCTGCTATATTTTGAAATTGATAATGCCCTAAAAGTTGTCTTGTGTCTTGGCCCATCTCATCCTTTTGTAGTTTGTTGATCAATGACTCTTAGAGAACAGTGGGCCCCACCTGCAGCTTCCAGCTGTGCCTTGTTTTAACGAAAGAAGACATACAGTACCTTCTTGGCAGAGTTTGTCGTGTTCTCTAGCTTCTCCTTACTTGATTTGAACTTATTTGACTTTGTCGATTTGGCAGACGTCAGCACCTGTTGACTTAGCCAAAATCGAGCATCAGTAGAATAGGCGTTGAGTGAATGAGCTTCACTCAATGCCACAACACTTAGACAGAATTATGTCTATCTTGTCATTGACAGCGTTGAAGGAGCAAGCTCCACTCAATGCTTTAATCCATAACCAATTCTGTAGCCTTTTCTCTATGCCTGGCATTGGGAGCGTTGAGTGAGCACACCTCTCTCAACGCCTTTTTCCTTAGCCTATGCATTCTGTAAATTATGCATTGAGAGAATTAAGTTAGCATACTTCACTCAATGTTTTTATCCTTAGCCAATTTTACTTGTCTGCAGTATATTAGGCGATGTCCCCACCTGCAGCTTCCAGCTGTGCCTTGTTTTAACGGAAGAAGACATACAATACCTTCTTGGCAGAGTTTGTCGTGTTCTCTAGCTTCTCCGTACTTGATTTGAACTTATTTGACTTTGTCGATTTTGCAGACGTCAGCACCTGTGGACTTAGCCAAAATCGAGCATCAGTAGAATAGGCGTTGAGTGAATGAGCTTCACTCAATGCCACAACACTTAGACAGAATTCTGTCTATCTTGTCATTGATAGCGTTGAAGGAGCAAGCTCCACTAAATGATTTAAGCCTTAACCAATTGTATAGCCTTTTCTCCATGCCTGGAATTGGGAGCGTTGAGTGAGAACACTTCTCTCAACGCCTTGTTCCTTAGCCTATGCATTCTGTAAATTACGCATTGAGAGCGTTAACTGAGCATACTTCACTCAACGCTTTTTTACTTAGCCAATTTTCCTTGTCTGTAGTATCTTAGGCGCTGAGAGCGTTAAGTTAGCTTGCCTTACTCAATTCTGAACTCAATTTGACGAATTCTGAACTCAGTTCGAATAACTAAGTTTCTCAAACTATTAGCTTAGTTCGACGAACGATGAGTTGAGCTCGACAAACTCTGAACTTAGTTCGATGAACTCTGAACTCAGTTCGACGAACTCTGAACTCTGTTCGACTCACAGCTTTTTGTTGTGTGGCATTGAGTGTGTCTTCAACACTCAATGCAAAACTTCTTAGCCATATATCTTCCTTTAGTTATATGACATTGAGTGAGTTGACTTCACTCAACTCTTGTGGACTTAGCCACTTTTCTGCTCATTTCAACTTAGGCTTTTACTTCTTTAGCCTGTCTCACTGCTTTTTACTGTATGACGTTGAGTGAATTCACTTCACTTAATGCCTATGGACTTAGTCACTTTCTTAGCTTGCCACTTCTTTAGCTTAGACTGTATAGGTTTCACTCAGAGCTATAAGACATTTGGCATTGAGTGAGTCACCTTCACTCAATGCTTGTGGACTTAGATAGATTTCTGTCAACCCACATCTTAGGTAAGTGTTTACCTGACATGACCACTTAGGCTACCAATCCCATCACTATCAACTACAACTATATGTGAATTATTGACAAGATTGACTTCATAAAATCTAGGACATTGTGGGCAATGGACCCAACAACCACCGATAGGACCGTTCGACTAGAGCTAATGCAGATAGTGGACAATGAGACAAGATGCTTCCCGTGAAAGAGCGTCCCTTTGGTGATGGTTTAGTGGTCTAATCACAGAAAAGAGGAATATACTTGGTGCCAGCGGACTTGATGCAGAAGCGCTACCTGGAGCTGTTCCCCCAAGGTAAATTTAAAAGCATATCGTACTTTTCATGATTTACCTTCCCCATAGACAGCCTGATTTCTGGGACAAAATATTTTATTTTGTTTATAGGATTTGTTACATCCCGATTCGCGCTAGATCCCTCGTGCGCATTTTTAGGTCAGGATAGTGGACTTGGGCTTGGGGTGCACTGGTAGAAAGGATTCCACCTAAGATGGGGGAAGTGATGACACTACCGCGTGGCGGCAGTAGCTACCGCGCAACGGTAGCCATCGTCGAGTATATATGACGAACAACCAGAGGAGTCGAGGGTGTTCAGTGATCGTCGAGTAGACTCAATGATCATTGAGTACTACCGCATGGCAGTAGAGGGATAACACATGCCGATAGAATTAATTGATGATATACGACGAATACCCAGAAAAGTCAAGGGCGTTGTGTGATCGTCGAGTGGACACAACGATCGTCAAGTACTACCATACGGAGGTAGAAGTATATTGCACAACGGTAGCGGTATACCATGCGATGGTAGTAGTCATTGAGTATATATGACTAACACTGAGTCGAGAGCATTGAATGGACAAAAGGTCATCAAGTGCTATTACGTGGTGATAGCAGGATACCGCGCGGCTGTAGCCGATTGATTTATTAGCGTATGACTCGAGAAGTTATCGCTTGGCGTTAGTGATACCATGAGTGATAGCCCCGCTGAATTATTTATCATGGCACTTTGTAAGATACCGCGTGGCGGTAGGAACAGTTCGTGTGGCGATAGCGTATAAGTGGCGTCACCTGAGTGGATAGTTTAAATAGTGGCTTGTGGAGGAAGTTAATTTTGAAGTTACTGTGCGGCAGTAGCATGCTACCGCTCGGTGGTAACATGCTACAGCATGACTGTAACACCCCCATCCGCCACATAACATATAACAGAAGGTCTGGTCGGTGCCCGATGCCATGTACTATGAACAGTAAAAGGAGTTACTAATTGAAACCACAATCCAAATTTACGCATCCTAACACAGAGTGCATTCTAGTAGAAGTAATTTAAAGATTTAAAGGAACCCAACTAATTGAATATCCACTAACAAAAAGTAGGAATGATAAACCAAATACACTAATAATGTTGGCCTTAAGGCCTTACATTGTTTAACATAAATAAAATTGCCTTGCATACATTGGCATGTAGGCCGACTACACATGAACGATGTTGGAGTTTTGCAGTTTGACCATCTGGTCGGGCAGTTAGCTTGCCGTTGAGGTCTGGAGGTTTAATTCAGCAGTTTTGTAGTGGACCTCAGCGGGCGGTCAGAGGCTTTGCAGCAGTAGTGGTCGACTGGTTAGCCATAGCGGTCTTCTGGCGGTTTGGCACAATGGGCTATTGAGTTGGTTCTCCAGCGGGTTTGTTTGAGGCCACAGTTGTGCATCGGTTGTAAGCTGCAGTAGTCTGGTAGGAGGTCGCAGTAGTGGCCTAAATATAAGCCGCAGCGGTCTGTTGAAGCCGTAGCGGTTTGGTGAAGCCGCAACAGTGTCTGATGGATAACTACAAATACGGACATATAGCTTACAACAACTTCGGTTTGATGGCAACCCGTAGGTGCAGTCTGGCGGCTAATCTGGCGGTCTTCCAAAGATAATGGTGATCTTCTCTAGTGGTCTTCGTATATATTATTGTATTTAGTGTAGTGTGCGGTTTGTATATTTCAAACCGCATAGGCCGTCCGACTTAAGTTTAGTCCCATATCGTGTATTGTATTCTCTCACTCACCTCCCCCATTTTCTATAAATAAGGGTGCATACCTATGTAATAATTATCTTTTCGGAGCAATAATTTTTTTTGTATTATTTACTTCTTCGCCGTTTATTCGCCCATTTCTCACATGGTATTAGAGAGAATCGATCCTTTGCTCCAATCAGATTTTTCACGCGCTGCTTTTGATCTTACCGCGCAATCTCTTCCAATTTGCTTCCCGCTCCGTAGTCTTGATGTTTGCTTCCCTCCCTTCCCTCCCTGTGCTAGTCGCTCTTTTTTGCTACTAGTTCTTTATCGCGCGACTTCATTTCCTATTCGCACGGTCTTTCTAGAGTTCTGAATTTTGGTCACGGCTTCCTCCTTACAACTGGTGTGTTGTCACCTTGACCGTACAGACTCTTTCTCTCTTTTCCTTTGTGGCTTCTTTTGCTTCTTGCGCTTTCTTCTCTCCTTTCCCACCGGTTGTCTTCATGCGACTTGTCGTATCCATGCGACTCCGTTCTTATTTACGCGGCTTCTCTTCCCTGCTCTGAGTTCTACATTTAGGTCGAAACACCTTCCTTGCCGCTGGAGTTTTGTCTCCTGACCGAACGGTCTCTTTCTCTTTATTCTTGCTAAGCCTCCTATAGTCACTGTGAATTTGTCCTTTCCGGCTTCTCCACAAACCGTGCAGTTTGTTATTCTGCTGGTCTTTTCTTGTGGTCGCTCTCATTCTGTGACCCGTCTGTCGGCTTGTTCTTGTCTGACTTGTTTCTAACTGTGCAGTTAAAATTCTTCTTAACATTTTTTTCTTCCCCTTTGAATATGGTTTCCCTTCTCTCCTCTTTGGCTCATGATCTTTTGGCCTCCTCTGACAAGTGGCTTATTAACTCTAGTGCCATTTGTCACATGACTGACAACCCTCATTTGTTCTCCTCGTTGAATGCCCAAAACAGGTTATCTCCTGTAATGATTGCGGATGGGAATTCTACTCCAGTTCATTGTAATGGGACTGTGTATCTCTCCTCGTGTATTATTCTCAAAGACACTCTCTATCTCCCAAATTTCACGTGTAATTTACTTTCTGTTCATGCTCTCTGTACTCAGATGAATTGCACGGTTACTTTTAATGGCACCACTTGTTCTTTCTCTGATTCTGTCTCCAAAGCTCCGATTGCTACTGAGACTGCTAGTGGTGGTCTCTTTTTTCTTGACTACGACGTTTCTCTTTCTGCTTCTTCATCTGTTCAACTTTGGCATCGTCGTCTTATCCATCCTCCTTCTCTCCTCATTTATTAAATTTTTCTAGATCTACCTTCGGGGGATCTTACTTTGAATTGTGAGGCTTGTCAGTATAGTAAGCATCATCAATCTTCTTTCCCAGCTCAGAAGGGACGTAGTTCTACGCGTACTTTTCATCTTGTTCACTGTAACATCTGGGGTCCTTCTCCTACTGCCACCATTGGTAGAGGAAGCTTGTACTTTGTTACGTTCATTGATGATTTCTCCAGAAGTACTTTGTTTTATCTCTTGAAGGACCGATCTGAGCTGCACTCTGTATTTGTTACCTTTTATAACAAGATTTCCATGCAATTTCGTGTGCCTATTTAGGTTATTCGTACTAATAATGCCAAGGAATATGTCAGCCGTCAATTCTCTGAATTCTGCATAAGCAAAGGTTTGGTTCATCAAACGAGTTGTCGTTATACATCTCAACAAAATGGGGTTGCTGAATGCAGGAATCATCATCTTCTGGATGTGTCTCATAGTCTTTCCATTAAATGAATGTCCCTCAGTCTTATTGGGGTCATGTGGTTCTTCTCTCTTGCTATCTCATTAACCGTATTCCCTCATCTGTTCTTCAGGGAAAGACTCCATTTTCTATTTTGTATCCAAAGGCCGAACCATTTCCTTTGCCACTTAAAACTTTTGGATGTACGACATTTGTCCGCGTCCCTTCTACTGGACGTGACAAACTTTTTCCCCATTCAGTTAAATGCATATTTCTTGGTTGTTGTCCTAATCAAAAGGGGTATCGATATATTGATCCACTTCTGCGGAAACAGTACGATTCCGCAGATGTTATCTTTTTTGAAGATACTCTGTATTTCTCTCTTACAACCTCTCTCTTTCCCTCTGATGCTTCTTCTTCTCTGTCTATTATCTCGGCACCTCTGCCAGAGCCAGTTCTTTCCACATCTGCTCCTGTTGCCCCGTCTCTCTGGAGCCTGATGTGTTGCCTTTCGAGCCTTTTGTACCTATTTCAGGGCCTTTTGTTTCTTCTGATAGTACATTGTCTCCTCCAGTCAACAGTGAACTTGATCTTCCCATTTCCCTGCGAAAGGGTGTTTGGCAATGCACTCAACATCCTATTAATGTTGTTGTCTCCTATGCTCAGCTTTCCCCGAAAGGCCAGCATTTAGCTCTTGATATCTCTTCTACTATGATCCCAATAATGTATCAAGAGGCTCTTACTAGTCCATAGTGGAAAGCTTTTATGGATGAATAAATTCATACATTAACTGAGAGAGGGACTTGGACTCTTATCCCCCACCTCTGGGAGTTGATGTGGTTGGTTTATGGTGGGTCTTTGTGTTTAAGTATCATCTATATGGCTCGGTTGATCGCTGTAAGGCAAGGCTCATTGCCAAAGGATTTACTTAGACATATGGGGTAGACTTCTTTGAAACTTTTTCCCCTGTTTCTCGCATCAACACTATCCGTGTTATCTTCTCTATAGCAGTTAATCGAGACTGGTAGATGTCTCAGTTATATGTAAATAATGCCTTCCTCTATGGGGATTTGTAGGAACTGGTTTACATGGAGCAACCACCAGGGTATGTTTCTTAGGGGGAGTCAAAGGTATGCAAGCATCTGAAGGCAAAATATGGCTTAAAGAAGAGTCCACGAGTTTGGTTTGACAAGTTCAGTGGAGTTGTCTCCCTTATTGGGTTCAATCGAAGCTCTGCTGATCATTCTCTATTTATACGGAAGACCACTAAAGGGCTTGTGGTTCTTGCTGTCTATGTTGATGATATTCTTCTGATTTGTGATGAAAAAGAAGGCATTGATTTAGCCAAATGCAATCTTCTACAACATTTTGTGACTAAGGATATGGGGACTCTAAAGTATTTTCTGGGAATTATGGTTTTCCGGAAGAGGAATTCAGTGGTTCTCTCATAGCAAAAGTATGCGTTAGATCTCTTTAAAGAAACCGTTCTTCTTGGCACAAAACCTGCTCGTTGCCCGATGGCAGTTTGAGATGATAAAGGGTGACTGAAGAATTTCCTCTTCTTCCAGATTTCACTGTATACAGATGCCTTGTAGGAAAACACATATATCTGACTGTTACTAGACATGATATCTGTTATGCTATTGGGAAGGTCAGTCAATTTATACAGAATCCTAGAGAGTGTCATCTTCAATCTACTTTGATGATTCTGGAGTATATGAAAGGGTCTCCAGGGAATGGATTGTTGTTTCAGAAGAATGGTCATCTAAAAGTTGAATCATATTTTGATGCCATCTATGCTTATAACAAGGATGATAGAAAGTCTACATCAGGTTTTTGCACCTTTGTAGGAGGAAACATTGTTAGCTGGAAAAGAAAGAAGCAAGCAGTGGTTTCAAGGTCTAGTGCTGAATCAGAGTATCGGAGCATGGCCTCAACTACCTGTGAGTTGAATTGGTTGTGGGCGCTTATGCTAGACTTGGGAGAAGTCTATGATCATCCTTTTCCTATGTTCTGTGATAACAAAGCTGACATTTACATATCAAAGAATCCTATCTTTCATCAGAGGATAGAGAACCTAGAGGTTGATTGTCACTTTATCAGAGAGGAGATTTTTATGAATCAGATTTGTACTCAGTTCGTCACTTCTGATAAAGAACTGGCAGACCTATTCACAAAACTAGTTTCCACCATAAATGTTTGTAGCAAGCTAGGCATGATTGACATATACGCATCAACTTGAGGGAGAGTGTTGGAGTTTGGATGTTTGACCATCTAGTCGGGCGGTTAACTTGCCGTTGAGGTTTGGCGGTTTAGTTTTGTAGTTTATTTGTGGACCTCAGCGGGCGTTTAGAGGCTATGCAATTATATTGGTCGACTGGTTAGCTATAGTGGCCTTCTAGCGGTTTGGCACAGCGGGCTATTGAGTTGGTTCTCCAGCGGGCTGGTTTGAGTCCGCAGTTGTGCCTTTGTTGTAAGCCGCAGCGGTCTGGCAGGAGATCTCAACCGTGGACTAAATATAAGTCGTAGCGGTCTTGTGAAGCCGCAGCGGTCTAGTGAAGCCGCAATAGTGTCTGATGGAGAGCCGCAACTACGGACAAGTAGCTTGCATCAACTTCGATTTGATGGCAACCCACATGTGCGGTCTAGCAGCTAATTTGGCAGTCTTCCATAAGTAATGACAGTCTTCTCTAGTGGCTGTCGTATGAATTGTTGTATTTAGAGTAGTGCGTGATTTGTATATGTCAAACCGCACATGCCGCCTGACTTAAGTTTAGTCCCACATCGTGTATTGTATTCTCTCTCTCACCTCCCCCATTTTCTATAAATAAGAGGGCATACCTATGTAATAATTATCTTTTTGGGGAAATAAAATTTTGCGGATTATTTATTTTTTCGCCATTTATTCGCCCTTTTCTCACAAACGATAAAGTAAATTGGTAATTCGCTTTGCCCTTTATGGGCCAGCTTAGCAATCCTTGGCTCCTGCCCACTATTTCCTACTTGGCTCGGCTATACCTGCATGAGACATTCCACCGCAATGATGGCAAAAAATAGCAACCATAAACATTAGCTGACCAAATTATAACGACCCCACCCATCACTCGCGGTGGCAGTGCTCCTTCCCTGTAGGAATTAGCATAATCAAATATTGGCATCTAGAACGTGCATCTTAAGCACCATTCACCACTGACGTTGGCACTCCCTGCCACATGTCCATGCTCTCAGGGAACAATAATGGTGTACCAGAAATTCCCAGGGTCCCACCTCCGTTCTCAACGACGGTTAGAATAACTTGAGCATTCTCAAGTCTTTCTGGGTCGAAGCTAAAGACTCTCTCCTATGGATACGACAAATTCATGGTGATCCCCAAGATACACTCTTTGACTCACTCCAAGTCGAACGACATAGGGATGGGTACATTTTAGCTCTTTACCAATGCTCAAATCACCGGGCACAACAAGCCATGATATGGTTTAGCCTCCCCTTTCCCATTCACAAACATACATAAATCTGTTATGTTCCAAGGATGGCACTCACGATCGCCCAAGTTTGGCCACACAGGCTCTCAGCTCTCAAATGTTGGCCGACAGGTATTCAAGAGACAGGCCTAAACAAATGTCCCCTAGTCTCCAAGAGACAAGCCTCACCAACAAAATAGTGCTTGCCGGCGGTAGCGCTACCGTCGCACGGTAGGGGACAGATTATCGATTTCCCCCCTTTTTCGGGTGTTTTCCTGGAGTCTACCACTAATACTCTCAGCATAGTCATTTGCACACCGCGACTCCGAAATCTATATGATTACCACTGAGTCTTCTCCGGCATACAAAACATACAATCATCACAAATCAAGACCAACCTAGATGTTTTTCTGGATTCATACAACATTCCTATTTCGTACTTCGATTCTAGATCTAAATGTTATTGTGAATATTGCCCTCAATGTTCCCTAGATGTTATTTAAAGAGGCATCATAATCAATACTAAGAGCAAAGTTGTATTTGATGTTGGTTAAGCTCATCATGTGTAGGATATTCCTTATAACAAGATTAGACAGGTTGTCTAAGTGATGGTCACAGGTGCTCACAAGGTAGGCAGGTGGAGAGACAGAAAATCTGTCTTAGTCTATAGGCGTAAAGTGAGGATATCTCACTCAATGCCAGATGCAAAGAAATGTGACTAAGTCCACATGCATTGACTGAGTACAGCTCACTTAATGCCAGATGGAAAGAAATGTGTCTATGTCCACAGGCGTTGAGTGAGGATAGCTCACTCAATGCCAGATACAATGAAATGTGGCTAAGTCCACAGGAGTTGAGTGAATCAAGCTCACTCAATGCTAGATGCAAATAAATGTGGTTAAGTCCATAGGCATTGAGTGAAGCAAGCTCACTCAACGCTAGATGCCAAAAAGCACTGAGAGAAGACAAGTCAGTCAAAGTCTAACTACTTGCATGGTAGAAAAGTGGCTATGTCCACAAGCGTTGAGTGAAGACAGTTCACTCATCGCCATACTACAAAAAGCGTTGAGTAAAGCTCGGATAATTAAATCTTTGTCTTTGACAGTAAAGAAATCTAACTAAGTCCAGATGGGTCGAGTGATGAAGGCTCACTCGATGCCTAAGCAGTTAAGACTACAATAGTCTAGATGGCGTTGAGTGATGAAGACACACTCAACGCTCTCAACGTCTTGTGATAGAAAACTGCCTAAGTACTTTGGCATTGTGAAGCTTGTTCACTCAACGTCTGAGATGCAGAAATATTGGCTAAGGCCAAAAGCGTTGAGTGAAGCTTGTTCACTTAACTCTCTCTATGTTTGAGTAAGAAAAAAATCTGTCTAAGTGTTTTGGCATTGAGTGATGCTTGTTCACTCAACGCCTATAGTAAAGAGCTTGAATTTGACTAAGTCCATAGATGCTGATGTCAACAAAAGTCAACAAAGTCAACAAAAATCAAAATGTGGCAGGATGGATACGGTACGCGACAAATGGAGCTACATGCCTACTATACGAATTTTGGATGTAAAATAAAAGTTTAAGCTATCAATTTCAGTGGGGCCCACTAGTCAAAATAGCCGTTGATCAGCGAAATAAAAAGGCGGAGATTAGATTGATGAAATTTGCTTTCGGGAAATAGTTGGACTTCATCTTCTTCCTCAGCCATTGTTGCAGAGCTTTGAAGAAGAAGTTCCAACCATTTTATCTGAAAGTTCTATAGTTAGTTGTTGACATCCTCACCATCAACAGCAAGTTCAGAGATATTTCTCTGAGAAAGAAGAAGCAGTAAGGTCTACCCTACCTGCAGCTGAACTAAAATCCAATCCAAGATTGCTAGTGCAATTTTCACCTACACCAGCAAGGTCAGAGGAAAACTCTGAAGAAGAAATAGTAACAAATGTCTTTACCCAGCTGCTGTATCTAGAAGCTCCATAAAGATAGTTATTATCATCTTCACCACCTACAACAAGGTCAGAATAAATTCTAAGAGAGAAAGAGGTAGCAATAAATGGCTAACCCAAGCTGCAGTCCTTCACAGTTCTAGCTGATCATTTCTTAAGAATATTTTCTAGAAGCTATGAAGAGGAAAGATTGAAGAAGCAGTGATCTAAATTCAGGATCAGAGAACTATTTTTCTGAAGTCAAAGTCAGTGCTGAATCCACTCAGTCTAGAAGGGAAGAAGAAGCAGAGCAGCTGTTCTGCAAGATACTTCCAGCATAAGCAAAGTTCTAAACTTATTGTTGTGAAAAAGAAAGGGCTGAATTTATCTCAGCTCAAGAAGCAGCAATGGGCAAACCCTAACTACAACACTTCCAGCACAAGCCAAGTCAACCTGAAGATCAATTACTTGTTACTGTGAAGGAGGTAGGGCTTAGTTTGTCTCAGCTTAGGAAGTCAGGCTAAGAGAACATATTATATGGAGTCAAATCATCATCAACCATCCACTTCCATCTTGTAGGATCCTTTGTTGGATCCCTAGTTTGGATTTGGGCTAGATTCACTAATCTAGGCTAAGTCAGACACACATTATATAGCCAGGGTCTAGTCTAGTGTCTTAGTTGTCAGTCAGGTCATCAACTCAGTAAGACAAGACCAAGACATCAGAGACTTAGAAGACAGCAGAGAGTTAACAAGGCAGAAATTTTTATAAGTAAAAAGTCATTCGACGATCTCTGAAGAGAGCTCGACGATCTTCGTTCTGCGCTCGACGATCTCAGAGTTAAATCTCTAAATGCTGAGATCAACGATTACTAAACTCAGGTCGACGATCTAAATCTACTTTTAGGATTGAGATCGACATTCAACTATCTCAATTTGACGATCTTGAAGCCCAGTTTGGAAAGCAGATTTTCAGGTAAACGATCATAGGGCTCAGCTCAACGATAGAGGATGCTTGAGCTCGACGATCTCAGGACTAGATAGACGATTTCTGCCAGATCAACATTTTATTCCCTGCAGTTATTGTTTTCCTTATTGACTATTTATTCTTTTGCTTATATGACTCTGAGTGATTAATGCATATATTTTCTGAATATAGTCATTCCTTGGCAAACACTAATTGCTGGGTTTCATAGAGTTATTAAACAGTTTTTCTCGGGATAGTTAAGGAAATGAGTTAAGTCTCTTATAGCCGTTGCACAAGTTCCCGTGATTCCGGCAGTCAATTAATGTGGATGATTTCAAATTCTGTTTGGAGTTATTCAAAGTAAAAGGGAATCAGAGAATAAAAGACCCATAGAATTATTATTCAGTACTTCTTGATGTAGTCGACAAAATTTTGAAAGAAATCACAAGGCTGCAAGAAAAAGAAGAAGAATAGCTCTCAGTTCCAAAAACAAGAGTTCATTCAGGAAGCTTGTGGAGACAATCATCTTCAATCAATCTCAGCTTTTTGGATTTTAAGTCCTATATCCTGTACAAGGCTCTGATCTCCTGAAGCATTCAAATCACAGGACAAGCCTTGACTCCATCAGGATAACTCTCAAGTCTTCTCTCATTTGCTTGAGAAAAGAGAAGACAACTCAAATTTTTCTTCCCCCCTCTGTGTAAAGGGTTTTACTCCCTTCAAAAGTAATTCCTGGTTGTGAGGTCACATGATCAAAAGACTTTAAGTTGGGTTTCCGGCACCTGATCAAAAGCCAGAAGGGTGGCAATATCTCACTTGAAATAGATATTATTTGGTGGCAGTCACCTGATCAATAACCTGAGAGTGATTCCTACCAGGGTGGTAGAAGAGTGGATGTACCCAGATTTGGGGAACCACTATAATTTCTTATGTCATCTTGTTGCACCTTTTCTTATTGCTCTTGCTAGTTTCTGTGATATTTAGAATAGCTTGTCTAGTTTTCCTTCAGCTAAAATATTTATTGGTATCACCTATTTTTTTCTCTGATAGAATAGTTAAAAATAGCCTAAAGTTTTAAAACTCTCTATTCACCCCCCTCTAGAGTAGATCTGAATAACTCCCTCCTTTCAATTGGTATAAAAGGTTTGTGGTTCTCTGGTTGTACAAGCTAACACTTGAATCAATATCCTTTCTTATTCAGATTTTCTTTTCCTTAGCTATTCATTTATCACATGGCACAAAACAAGGATTATGCAAGCACCAGACCTCCAGTCTGTAACTTAAATAAGTTCAGTATCTGGAAGGCAAGAATAATACTTTACATGAACTCAATTGATGAATATATTTTAACTCAATTTTGATGGGTCTCCCTTAACCAACTAAAGCTGCTTCTACATCTACTAACACTCATGCAGTACCACCACCAACTTGTACTAATTCTCAAAAGAAAGATAAAATTACAGATGCCAAGGCCATGAACATACTGGCCCGACTATGTCAGATGAAATTTTCCAAAAGGTTGCTGACTGTACATCAGCAAAGGCCATCTGGAACTATTTGAACCAAATGGTGGCAGGTTTCGTAGAAGAAATAAAAGACAGAAGATCCCTTCTTATTTCTAAGTATGAGAATTTCAGAAAGGAAGATGCTGAATCAGTTGAAGAGATGTATGGTAGACTGAGTGCCATCATCAGTGAACTTAGAACATTAGACAAGGACATTTCATTGACAGAGATCAATGATAAAATATTGATGTGTTTTCCCAGTTCTTGGGACACAAGAAACTGGCCTATCAAAGATGCCAGAAGTATTTCAGAAATTTCCATAGAAACACTTCTGGGAAAGCTCAAATCCATTTAGCACATGACGAAGACTAGGGAGGCAGAGCAGAAGGTCTCTGCTCCAGTTAGGAAAGAGCAGAACATTGCTTTTAAGGCTATAGAAGAAACAACAACTCCTGCTTTTAATAAAGAGTTCTTGAGTCTCTTAGCAAAGAGATTCTACAAGATGGGAAAAAAAGACTTCAAGAAGAAGTCATCCAGACAAGAAGATAAACCCAAGTATGATAAAACACTAACTGAAGAGGTTGTTTGTTTTTGTTGCAGGAAACCTAGACACTACATCTTTGAGTGTCCAGAGAATCAAACGACGGAGAAAAGAAAGGACAAGGACTACAGAAGATAGAAATACAGTAAGCCTTCCTAAAGCAAGCATAAAAGGAAAGAGAAAGGCTTTGTAGAAGAAACCTGGAGTGATACTGAAGAGGATTCCTCATCCTCTAGCTCCAGTGATGAAGATGAGGAGGAAGCAAAGGCAAAGGAAGTTTTTCTAATGGCAATTGATCTTCCAACACTCATTCAGGAGAAGATTCATCAGATGATGAACAACCACTTTCAGAAGTGGATCAGGTACTCTTTTCTTTTGACTTTAATTCTGAAGATTTTGTACATGAATTCAAAACTTTGTGCATGGACCTAATTAGTTCAGAAAAGGAAATTAAATTACTTAGAGAGCAATTGAATGATCAAAGTAGTTTAGTTGCAGAAAACCATAAATTAAAAGATGAAATTACTCTTGCAAATGAACAAATAATTAAACTGAAAACTAAACTAGCTGAGGCAAGGCAATTTGAAGAATCCATTAATGGGAGAAGCCTCAAGCTGATGGACATTACAAGCACTATTAATGCCAGACTCACTGGCAAACTGGGCTTGGGTGCTTCATCAAGCCAACCCCCACTGGTCAAGAAAAATGCACTAAGGACCCCGTAAAATTCATCTCTGAAAAAGGTAAAGAACCTTTCTATGAGAAACCCTCAACTGCAAATAAGAACAAACCTAAGAAACAGAAAAATAGAAACAGACAAAATCAAAACAAAAACAATGTTCAGCTGTTTTCGTCGAACTTAGATCGATGAAATGTGTACAAATCGTCTAACCCAAGTCGACGATCCTTGAACGAAAATGTCTACTATAATCAATCGTCTTACAACGATCGATGATTTCTGTATGGATCATCGAGTAGAGATCAAAGAACTTGGGGAACAGAGAATGAATATTATCCTTCTCTGAGCAAAGATCGACGATCTCAACCCATGTCGTTGAACTAGATCGACGATCTCACTTCCAATCGTCGAACCTAGTGAGAATTAATAAAACCTTTAACTGTAACAGAAACCCTAATCAAAAAAGACAAACAATCAATCCTTTCACCCTTTGGAAAATTCCACCTAGGAGATACCATCCACTAGGCTATAAATCTCAGCTAACCATGTCTGTTATCTCAAGTATTTCTTATCAAGAAAACAAAGGACCCAAGGTAACCTGGGTCAAGAACAATTAATCTTTTGATTGTTGTAGGTGAAGAACTGTCCACCATACAACCAGCAATGGTATTTGGATAGTGGGTGTTCAAAGTACATGACAGGATGGAAGGACAACTTATCCAACTATATGTCAAATCTAGGACCTAAGGTTATTTTTGGTGAGTCCAACTTTGGCCAGACTGAAGGCTATGGAGAAATCAGGATAGGTGCTATCACATTAAGGAAGGTAGCATATGTAAGTGGATTGAAACATAACTTGATCTCCATTACTCAGCTCTGTGATGAAGATTTTCAGGTAACTTTCAATCAGTCCTCTTGCATTATTTCTTCAGCTGACAGCATAGTAGTTTTATCTCGTTCTAGAGTAGGTAACATTTATATTGTTAACTTCAATTCAGCCATAAATGAAATTTGTTTATTTAACCAATCATGTAATAAAAATAATTATGTTATAGGAGACTAGGACATGTAAATCTAAAATACATTGCTAGGCTATCTAAGGATAACCTTGTAAGAGGATTTTCGTCTTACCCATATAATAAGGAAAGCCTGTGCAGGGCTTGTCAACTAGGCAAGCAAACTAAAAATAGTTTCAAATCCATTAATAAGAGTGACTCACCTAGGATTTTGTATTTGCTTCACATGGATCTTTTTGGACCCATTATTGTACAAAGCCTAGGAGGGAAGTCTGACACCTTAGTTATTATAGATGACTTCTCCAGGTTCACATGGGTGTCCTTCTTGAAAAATAAGTCAGATAACTTCAAGGTTCTTACAGATTTTCTCAAATGCATACTTAGTGAGTTCTCTACTTAAGTTGTATTGATCAGAATTGATCATGGTACTGAGTTTTAGTCTCTTCTTATGCAAGAGTTCTGTGATAAGGAAGGTATCAGACAATGTTTTTCTGCTCCTAGAACTCCTCAACAAAATGGGGTAGCTGAAAGGAAAAAAAACAGAACCCTGATTGAAGCTGCAGGTACATTGCTTGCTGATGCATACATGCCCCTTTATTTTTGGGCAGAGGCAGTGAGCACAGCTAACCATGTCCTTAATAGAAGTTTAATACATAAGCTAAAGGCTAAAACCTCCTATGAGCTACTCAAGGGGAAGAAACCTATAGTAGACTATTTTAGAGTATTTGGTTGTGTTTGTTACATTCATATTAACAACAGAAAATACACTATAAAGTTTGAAGCCAAGTCTTAAATGAGAATTTTTATAGGATATTCCCAAGTAATGCAAGGCTTATAGGGTGTATAATAAATCTACCTTGAAAATTGAAGAGTCTGTACATGTATCATTTGATGAAACTAATATGTTTTATAAGGAGAAGAATACTTCTACCAGTCAGAACTTGCAGGTACCTACTTTGTGTGAAAATTTGGAGGTTGTAACACTCTCTCCTGAGGTTGTTACACCATCATCTCCATAAATAGCTGAGGTAGTGATGAATATATCAGTGAGCCAACTAATAGTGTACCAGCAGCTGAAATAATTCCACAAGAGGAATTAGCTCCACCAGTTGTTGAGCAACCAACTCCTCCTGTTGATTTAGTCACACTTAGAGATCATCTTGTATCTCAAGTGATTGGAGATATATAAGCAGCTGTGTAGACTAGACATAAATTCAACAAGGATTTGATGCATGCCTGCTTTATTTCTCAAGTTGAACATCAATCTATTCAAGATGCAGAGCAAGATCCCCACTAG
The DNA here is from genome assembly GCA_039513925.1 of Platanthera zijinensis. Lineage (NCBI taxonomy): Eukaryota > Viridiplantae > Streptophyta > Magnoliopsida > Asparagales > Orchidaceae > Platanthera > Platanthera zijinensis. The sequence goes on from CM077080.1 coordinate 161,341,943, forward strand.
ATCCTTGCAATGCAAGAGGAGCTCAACCAATTTGAGAGGTGTAGAGTTTGGGAATTGGTCCCAAGACCAGAGAACTACCTAGTAATTGGAACAAAATGGGTGTTCAAAAACAAGATGGATGCACAAGGAGCAATCATAAGGAACATGGATAGGCTTGTTTCTTAAGGGTATATACAAGAAGAAGGCATTTATTATGATCAGAACTTTGCTCCAGTTGAAAGGTTAGAGGCAATAAGGATCTTCTTGGCCTATGCTGCTTCTAAAAAATTTTAAGTCTATCAAATGGATGCTAAAAGTGCTTTCCCGAATATAGAACTAAAAGAAGAAGTCTATATTGAACAACCACCAGGTTTTATCTCTCCAACTCAACCTTCTTTTGTTTATAGGTTGCATAAAGCTTTTTATGGTCATAAGCAAGCTCCAAGAGCTTGGTATGAAACCCTAGCAAGCTTCTTGTTAGAACATAGATTCTCTAGAGGCATAGTAGATAGGACTTTATTTGTTAAACATCATCATGATAAAATATTGTTAGTACAAATATATGTAGAAGATATTATATTTGGTTCTACTGATCCCAAACTATGCAAAAGGTTTTCCAACATTATGCATTCAAAGTTTGAGATGAACAATATGGGTGAGCTATCCTACTTCCTTGGTCTCAAAGTCAAGCAGACACCTGATGGCATTTTTCTATCCCAATCCAAGTATGCTAATGAGCTGATCAAAAGGTTTGGGATGGCTAGTGCCTCCCCTAAGAAAACACTCATGGTTGCTAATGCTGTGATTGATTCTGATGAGCATTGGAAACCTATTGATCAAAAATTACTTAGGGCCATTGTAGGGTCCCTGTTATATCTCACAATAAGTAGGCCAGATATAATGTTTACAACATGTCTTTATGCTAGGTTCCAAGTGAATCCTAAAGAATCCCACCTTATTTTATTAAAAAGGATTTTGAGATATTTAAAGAGTTGCCCAAATCTAGGACTTTGGTATCCTTCTGAGTCAGAATTTGAGTTGACTTGATACTCATATGCTGACTTTGCTGGATTTAGAGTAGACAAGAAAAGTACCCTTAGAACATGTCAGTTCCTGGGTGCTAGGCTTGTCTCTTAGTTTTGTAAAAAGCAAACATCTGTGTCTACATCAATTGTAGAAGCTGAGTATATAGTAGCTGGCAATTGCTATTCTCAGATGCTATGGATACAAAATCAGCTACTAGACTATGGATACAACTTAAATAATTCAACTATATTTTGTGATAGTACTAGTATTATTTCTATAACATAGAATCAAGTCCATCATTCTAGGACTAAGCATATAGATGTAAGACATCATTTCATTAGGGAGTGTATAGACAAAGAGAAAATAAATCTTACCTTCATCCCTACTGATTTGCAAAAGGCAGATATTTTCACCAAACCCTTGGATAAAAAGAAACATCTATTCTTCATGAATCAACTAGGTATGATTAATGAAGATGAGATTATTTGACTTTCTGTCTTAGCTCAACGATTTGTTGACAGATTGTCGAACGGAGATCGACACTCTGCTAATGTCTCGTGAAGTTGAACGTCGAACGGAGATAGACGATCACTTCTTAGTGAAACAATTGTCATCGAATAGAGATCGATGATATTTGGTTCAGATAATTTATCGTCGAACTGAGATCGACGATTTATTCCTTCTCTTCGATCTGAGGTTACCGAACTCATTTTATATTAAAATACTTCACCAACCTTGGTTTTGAAGTCGTTTTTAAGGTTAATACGCCTAGCTCATCCCGTCTCTTCATTTTCTTAAACCTTATAAACTAGGGTTTAGAAAGAAATAGTCCCGCGCTTTCCATTTCCCTTCTACACTTGATCTTTGTTTTCTCTGCAGGAACTCTCCAATGACATTTCTAGCGGCGATTGTGTCCAGCATGATGTTCGATTCAGGTTTTGATATTGATCTGGATTCATTCAAGCATAGTGATCAGATGTTTCAGGACGTGTTGAAGCTATTTGATGCACCGAATTTACAGAAGTTTCGGTCGACCATGATGAAGTTACCAGTAGTAGAAATTAAAGAATGGGCTAATACATATTCTTCAAACGGACAGATAATGATAGGAACTATTTCTGGACAGGAGGTACATCTAACCCCTGTCGTTCTTACATAAATTTTCGTCTTAATTAATGGAGAGGTCGATATTGATTTGGATAAAGAGGAATTTGCTGCCATGCTTGCCAAAAAGGGTCATGCTGAGGAAAACCCTAGCAAGCTTTTGAAAATGAACTTGTCTCCTCAATACATGTTTTTTGGTAGATATTGTGGGAAAAGTGTTGCTTGGGAAGCACACTGCCCATGATAATATATCCAGGCACCAGTTTCTTTTGATGAGTGCCTTGGTTAATCAGAAATCAGTGAATTGGGCTGATGTTTTGTTTGAGTTGATCAGGAAGAAAGCAAACAAGAGAGAGGTCTCTCTTGGAAGAATTTTAGGGATTTTTCTCACTTAAAAATGCCCTGAGTTGTTGACATTGTAACGCCCCCGATTTTTCCTGCGTTTATTTGTATTCTCGTTGGCGTTACGATGACGCATTTCCGTGGCTTGTGCCATGTGTAGAGTATGGTTTAGCTCCTTAGAACTGAGTGCCCTGTTTGGTAGCCTGTTGGCAAGATCTCCCTAGCAAGCCGAGTCGTTTTGGGTGACCCGGTGTGGCCTCTCGGGGGGATGTTTGTGTTTGGCTTATTTGGGTATAACTCAGGTTCTGTTCGTCGAAAGTTAATTTCGACTTTGCCATTGTGTTCGTAGCGTGGGTATTTAGCTACGTTGCGAATTTCGTCGAATTCCGAGGTGATTCGGTTCTCGTGTCGTTGGTGTGTTAATAGTATTTGTGATCAATTAATTAAATTGATTTGGCTGAATATTAAATTCTTGCGAGAGAATTTATTAAGCATTTACTTTCCTTGCTAGGTGGCGGCCGTGTATTGGCTTACCTTTTTTTTTGGTATTCCCTTATTGTAATTAAGCGATTAGGTGGTTTTAGGGTTCGGTTTTTAGGCTGAACCGGCGGGTTAGCTTTAGTATAAAAGCTCTGTTTAAGAAGTGATGACCCACTTCTTCTTCTTTTCCTGAGAGAGAAACCGTCGGCTTGTTCTCGGAAGAACAGAAGAGAAAACCGCCCATCCTGTACCTCTTTCGGTCAGCGATTCCGGGCTTGTTCGTGAACGTAATTCGATTCCGAAAACGGCATTGGCTTGCTCTCTCCGAGATCTTCGTTTCGACGGTAAGATATTTGATTTCCATGGAGTTTTGATAAGATTTGGGTTTTCGGTTTTGGATTTTTCCGCCATTAATGGCCGTGAGATTAATTCTAGGTGCTGCGGCTGTTCGTTCCGTGTGAATAGGAGGAGAGCCGTCCGTGCTTCGCCGAAAGTTGAGGCAAGTGGTATTCTTGCCCTTGCCAAGTTTCTTTTGAATTATTCTTGCTGTATTTGAAATCCCTGTTAGCCCTAGGGTTGAGGCCTTGTTGTTCTCTTTTTCTTGCTAACTATAGGATTTAGTTCTTCCTATTTGAACCCCCCCTACTTGTGCGGTTGGAACCCAACCTTGCCGGCGTGATGCCGTTCATCTTTGCTCAGATCTTTGCTCTGGTTTGGGTGTAGCCGAGAGGAAGTGTTAGGAGAGGGGGGTGATTTCTTTTCCCGAATTTGCTAAGTGTATTACTCGAGTAGTGGTTTTAGATACTCGAGTGGTGTCTTTGAGATACTCGAGTAGTGGCTTTGAGATACTCGAATAGTGGCTTTGAGATACTCGAGTAGTGGCTTTGAGATACTCGAGTGGTGGCTTTGAGATACTCGAGTAGTGGGTTAAGATACTCGAGTGGTGGCTTTGAGATACTCGAGTAGAAGGCATTAACTCGAGTATTAGCCTTGGAGTACCCGAGTAGTAGGTAACTACTCGAGTAGGGGATCTGAGTTACTCGAGTAGTGGTTTCGAGATACTCGAGTTTTTGTTTGAGTTACTCGAGTAGTAGGTAACTACTCGAGTAGGGGTTCTGGTATACTCGAGTAGTAGGTAACTACTCGAGTAGGGGTTTTGGTATACTCGAGTAGTAGGTAACTACTCGAGTAGGGGTTTTGGTATACTCGAGTAGTAGGTAACTACTCGAGTAGGGGTTTTTGAGTACTCGAGTAGTAGGTAACTACTCGAGTAGGGGTTTTGGGTTACTCGAGTAGTGGGCTCGAGATACTCGAGTAAGTGGTTTGGTTTACTCGAGTAGTAGGCATCTACTCGAGTGCAGGTTTGTAGATACGCGAGTAGTGGTTTTAGCATACTCGAGTAGTAGGCAACTACTTGAGTAGCGGGATGAGGTACTCGAGTAGTAGGCGACTACTCGAGTAGAGGGATGAGGTACACGAGTAATAGGCAACTACTCGAGTACTGGAAGTTCCCTGCCTCTTTTTGTCTTAGAATCGTTCGAATATCGTCGATCTCTGAATGGAGATCGTCGATCTCGGTTTCTGCCTTAGGCCATTCGACTATCGTCGATCTCCGGTTGACGATCGTCGAGCTCCGTATTACCTTATTGGGATTGTGGTTAGAGTTTGGTTTTGGCTTTAAGTGAGGCTAGCTCACTCAACGCCAAGGTTTAGGAAGGCACTGAGTGGGTCTCACTCAGCGCCTTGTCGTGTTGATTCATTTCAGCACTCTTCCTTTACCTTATTTTCGTTCCCGAGTGGTTTTCTTGTTATATTTCTGGTATTTCCTTGTCGGCCGTTTTCTTTACCTTCTTAAAGGCCGAATCGTGGGTCGTGGTTAGTAGTGGTGGTTTATAGCTCTTCAGGGGGGTGGAGTTGTGTGACATAGCCAAGGCCACTCTTGTTTTTCGTGCTCCAGGTACGGGCTGGGCATGTGTGGGTGGAAGGTCCCTTGTGCTTTCACGTGTAAACCCTCGAGCTTGCTGACTTGGACATGGTGGATGGAGGACTGAGTTTGCCTCCGACCCGGTTCCTCGTCGTATGTTTTTGCTACTACCACTCTCCACAGATTAGGGTGTTAGAAGTTCCTTCCTTGGTAGCTTGCAGCACTTTTGGCTCTTGGTAGCCTAGAAGGCCCGGCAGGATGTTGTTCCTGAGTTGGGTTGTTGCTGTTTTCTTTGCTCGTTGTGCTTTTCTTGTTGTCCTGTTTTGGACAGTTGTGACTCTTTCTACTGCATGTTTTCCAGTTACTTCTTCCTTTTGGTTGACTCTTACATGCAGTTGTTTTCACCTTGTTGCTTGCTGAGGTATTCTGTTTTCTTTTGGAATACCCCAGGTTCTGAGCCGTAGCCAGTCGGGTGGCTAGTTTGCAGTGGTGGTGTTGGTGGTCTCTTGGACCTTGGTGTTCTGTTTGCCTTGTTGGTGAGGTAGTTTTCAGTACTTTCTTACAGACATACATATGTGCCAGTGGGTTCGTGTCAGGTTGTTGGCGCCCATTGGTAGTTTTTACCTTTGTACTGGATATATTTACTTATGCTGCTACCGTTTTCTGGAGATAGTCTACTTGCTCTGAGAAGGAATTATGCTAGGTTGCTAGTTACTTTTAAACTATAATTATTGTTATAAATAAAGCTCATGATTGGCATGTTTCTATAAAACATAATCACTATTTTCTAAACAACGTATAAAGACCGTTTTCTTATATATATATAAATTAAATGTAGGGTCTTGCATAGTATGAGTGGTTCTCTTGGGACCCTTATGCGCTCTTTAGGGTATAAAACCTAATTAAAGTATTTTTCTTTCCGCAGCGTATGAATATAGTTTTTCTTTTGTGGACTACGTGATCCACTGAGCCGAGGGATACGATCTCTAAAACATGACTGAATTTCTATTCTTTAAGCACATGATTTTCTTGCATAAGGATTGTAGTTGGTTTTGCCTGAGCGTCAGCAGTTATCCCCTGCTTGACGTGGCATCATGGCGCGTATTTTCTCATAGTCTGATATTATCTAAATTCGGAGAAAATGTGGGTTGTGACAGTTGGTATCAGAAGGAGGTTGCTTGATAAGTTAGTTGAGCAACCTTCCTTGGTTTGCTTTAGTAGTTCAGCATCATGTCATTCACACATCGATATGTCATCAGCACGTCTTGGCAAAAGCACGAACACTACACTCATGGCATAACATGAAGTATACGAGGCATATTATGTAGTATGGGATGCATAATATGTGTTCGTATATGGATCCACCATAGGGGCTACATGTGAGGGTTATGTAGTATGGGATGCATAACCTCACCACATGACTGCGACTAGCACGTTTCTTTTTCGTTGCAGGGAAATGTTATGTAGTATGGGATTCATAACATTTTCATGCGTACGCCGCTCATAACATGCATTAGGGCCTTTTTAGAATGCATAGCACAAACATGCATAGCATATCATTACATAAGCACAACGTGCCAAGCTAAAGATTTGCAGGATGACATATGTACACACATAAGTTTTCAAAACAAAATAAAGTCATGCATTCCCGATCTAGGCACGAGAGTTAGCAAGATGATGGTTAACCATCCTAGGTTAGGGCATGTCATCAAATTTTTGTTAAAAAGATAAACTCTCAGAGCAAGTTTAGCAGCTTTAAGTCTATATCTGTATATGTATGGTCTGTACTTGTGTTTGGGTTCTAGTCGTTGATTGGGGATCTGATTTGGGGTGGTTATGATTTTAGGATGGCTAGGCGACCTGCGACGCGTTTGACTCCCCTGTCTGAAGGTGAGTCGTCCGGAGCTCAGAATGGTGCGGTGATCGAGAGTCTGCGTCAGAGTAGCGAAGTTATGGGCAGACAGTTGGAGGAGGTGCGAGCCCAGATTCAGTCTTTGGTGGCAGTTGTGGCAGGGCAGGCTCAGGGTGCGCAAGTTCCTGCTGGGGGTTAGCTGTTCCTCCTCCCCCTGCACTCGTGAGACCTCCGGTAGTGGTGCCAGCGGAGATGGCCTTCATCTCGCAGTTTCAGAGGCTGAGCCCTCCCACTTATGACAGGAAGGCAGATTTCATGGTTATTGATGATTGGCTGATCTCCATGGAGGAGATGTTCTCGTATTCAGGGATTCCAGGTGACCAGAGGGTGATGCTAGCCACCTATCAGCTTAAAGGATTGGCTAAGAGTTGGTGGCTGAGAGAGAAGGAGAGCTTAGTAGCTGGATGCTCTTGGGAAATGTTTAAGGAAATGTTGTTGAGGAAGTTCTTGCCTTCGGTCGAGCGTGACCGCCTCATGAATGACTTTCTCTATCTGAAGCAAAGGCAACTCACGGTGGGTGAGTATGAAATAGAATTTAGTAAGTTGAGCCGTTTTGCCCCTGCTTTGGTCAGCGTTGAGGCTGATCGAGTTAAGAGATTTCTTGGTGGTTTGAGGAGCGAAGTGCAGCAGTTGACATTGACAGTGCTTATGGGTCTGTGACTTATGCTGGAGTTATAGAGGCTGCTCTTAAGGTTGAGGCTATTGAAACGACAAAGAGCAGAGGCCAGCAGATGAGAAAGGACAAGAGAAAGTCTGTGGAGGGGAAGAAGCCCCTGGTACCCGATGCTGTTCCGGGAAAGAGGAACCGAGTAGTGTGCAGTTTCTGTGGCCGGTCAGGCCATCCTGTCGAGAAATGTTTTAAGAGGTCAGCAGCTCAGAAGAAGGAGCAGGTTCATGCGATCCAGGGTGCTCCTAGGAGAGATGTCTCCTGTTCGGTTTGCAAGCGGTCCGGGCATGATGCGGCCCAGTGTTGGACCAAGGATAGAGTCTGCTTTTAGTGTGGGCAAAAGGGTCATATCAAGTCGAGGTGTCCTCAGGTTCAGTCAGCTCTTCCTGCAGTTTCGTTGCAGGCTTTACCTCCACCTCTGCGTATGGACAAGGGAAAAGGGAAGCTGAACGTGATTTCTTCCGAGGAGGCTCAGACTTCGACCCAGGTTATTTCAGGTTAGCAGTTTGTTGTTTTTCTAGCCTGGTAGTTTTATTTGCTTGTATGTTGCGGTATTGCTGTGGTAGTTCCTTAGTTTATGTGTTCCTATAGGGAAGTTTAAGGTGAAGAACCGCTGGGCGCATGTTCAGTTTGACTCCGGCGCTACCCACTCGTTCGTGGCTAGAGCCTTTGTAGAGCGTCATCGGTTGACTCTAGATCGTGTTCGGGATTCCTTCCGTGTCATGTTTCCTTCTAGTGAATCTGTGTTGTCAGATTTGGGCATTTTGGATTGCCGGGTTTTGTTGGGGGACTTTCTTGCGAAGGCGGACCTGAAAATGATTGATCTGGAGGACTTCGATGTCATTTTGGGCATGGACTGGCTCTCTCGGTATGATGCGGTCATTCAGTGCAAAGAAAAGCGCTTGGACTTCATTAGGGGCGACGGTCAGCCCGGCAGCGTGTATGCTGATCTGTGCCAGGACTTTCCTGTCATCTCTGCAGTATGTGCTCAGAGATTGTTTCTTTCTGATTGTTGTGTTTGTTTAGTCTCGGCGGTTGGAGCCGCTGTTAGCGTGCCACGCTTGGAAGAGATTCCTATCGTTCGTGGTTTCGCCGATGTTTTTCCTGATGATCTTCCTGGTCTTCCTCCTGATCGGGATGTTGAGTTTGTGATCGATTTAGAGCCGGGTATGCGTCCTATTGCCAAGGCGCCGTATCGGATGGCCCCTCGTGAGTTAGAGGAGTTGCGAGTTCAGTTGGATGAGCTGTTAGCTAAGGGGTTTATTAGGCAGAGTTCGTCGCCTTGGGGTGCTCCTGTTTTGTTTGTAAAGAAGAAAGATGGGTCGATGCGGCTCTGCATCGACTATAGAGAGTTGAACAAGGTCACTATCAAGAACAGGTACCCTCTGCCGAGGATCGATGATTTATTTGACCAGTTGCGTGGTAGCACGGTGTTCTCCAAGATCGATCTTCGTTCTGGTTATCATCAACTCAGGATCCGTGAGGCGGACATTCCACGGACTGCGTTTAGGTCGAGGCATAGACACTTTGAGTTTCTGGTAATGTTGTTTGGTCTGACCAACACACCATCAGCCTTTATAGATATGATGAACCGAGTGTTCAAGGATTTCCTCGACAAGTTCGTTGTGGTCTTCATCGATGACGTGTTAGTTTATTCTCGCAGTGCTGAGGAGCATGAGCAGCATTTGCGTTTGGTCCTATCAGAGTTGAGGAATCACAAGTTATTCGCCAAATTGAGCAAGTGCGAATTTTGGTTGCCTCAGGTTTCTTTTCTAGGCCACATGGTGAATAAGGATGGGATCTCGGTCGATCCAGAAAAGATTGCAGTAGTGATGGATTGGAATAGGCCGAATACTCCTAAGGAGATCAGGAGTTTCTTAGGGTTGGCTGGCTATTACAGAAGATTTGTGGAGGGTTTCTCTTCCCTAACCGCACCTTTGACCAAGTTGACTAAGAAGAATGTGGCATTTGTTTGGAGCGAAAAGTGCGAGGAGGCTTTTCTGGAGCTAAAGGAGAGATTGTGCACTGCTCCCGTTCTGACCCTGCCTACCGAGGGAGTAGATTATGATGTTTATGTGGATGCTTCGCTTGTAGGTCTGGGATGCGTATTAATGCAAGAGGGAAAGGTAATTGCCTATGGGTCAAGGCAACTGAAGACTCATGAGAAGAATTATCCCACGCATGACCTCGAGTTTGCAGCGGTTATTTATGCTTTGAAGTTGTGGAGGCACCTACTTTATGGGGCTCAATGCAAGATCTTCACTGACCATAAGAGCCTAAAGTACGTGTTCACGTAGAAGGAGTTGAATCTGCGTCAGCGGCGGTGGCTGGAGTATGTGGCTGATTATGATGTAGAAATCCAGTATCATCCGGGCAAGGCCAACGTGGTGGCCGACGCCCTGAGCCGAAAGATGGGAAAGATCTTTAACCTCTCCGCCGATCGTTTAGTGGAGGAGTCCCTCCTTATGGATATTTCAGTGGGGTATTGTAGTTTGCAGAGTACCTTTTCAGTGGCGGAGCCGTCCTGGATTTCTTTGACTAGGCTGCACCAGAAGGACGATCCTGATCTTGTGCACCTCTTCACCAGGACTGAGGAGGGAGAGTTGCCCGACTTTGCTATCGATGATGCGGGTACTTTGAAGTATCGCGACAGGTTTTGCGTTCCCGCTGTCGGGGATATTAGGAGGATGATTTGCAGTGAGGCTCATGGTTCCAGCATTTCCTACCATCCAGGATCTACGAAGATGTACCGTGACTTAAGGCAAATTGCCTGGTGGTATGGCATGAAAGGAGATATAGCCCGATTTGTTGTTGAGTGTCACACTTGCAAACGTGTGAAGGCTGATCATGGAAGGCCTGGTGGTAAGTTGACTCCGCTAGAGATCCCGACTTGGAAGTGGAAAAGTATATCTATGGATTTCATTACGGGATTACCGAAATCCCCGAGGGGATTTGATTCTGTTTGGGTTATAGTGGATAGATTGACGAAGTGTGCTCACTTCGTGCCTTATAAGATTGATTACCCGATGAAGAAGATAGCGGAGTTATACATGAATGAAGTCATCAGACTCCACGGTGTGCCGGTTAGCATCATTTCCGATCGAGACTCTCGGTTTACTTCTCGTTTTTGGCAGAGTCTGCAGGAGGGTTTAGGTACGGATCTGAGGTATTCTACTGCCTACCACCCGCAGACCAATGGGCAGACGGAGAGGGTGAACCAAATTGTTGAGGATATGATCCAGTGCTATATTTTAGACCACGGTGGAGCGTGGGATGAGCGATTGTGACTCATGGAATTTGCCTACAACAATAGTTATCAGGAAAGTTTGTAGATGGCTCCGTTCGAAGCCTTGTATGGGAGGCGCTGTAGAACTCCGTTGTTTTGGGCTGAGGCTGGTGAGAGGCCTTTGTTGGGTCCCGATGCGCTTGAGGAAATGGAAGTCGCAGTGAAGCTTATTCGGGAGAAGCTTCGTATAGCCCAGGAGAGATATGAAAAGAACGCCAATCGACGTAGATCTGCTTTGGAGTTTTCCGTCGGGGACCTTGTATTCCTCAAAGTTTCCCCGATGGTAGGTGTTAAGAGATTTGGTAAGAATCGGAAGTTAGACCCAAGGTATGTGGGTCCATTTGAGATTTCGGAATGGATTGGTGTGTCAGCTTATAGATTGGATTTGCCAGCGAACTTCCCAGGTGTGCATAATGTTTTTCATGTTAGCCAATTGTGGAAGTGTGTGCGCGGCAGTGGGCAGCTCTTGGATGTTGTGCCCAGTTGGAGCCCAACCTCTCTTTTGTTGAGATGCCGGTTCGTATTTTGGATACTCAGGAGCGTGTGCTGCGAAAGAAGTTCATACCGATGGTTAAGGTTCTATGGAAGAATCAGGATTTGGAAAGCGCGACTTGGGAGTTAGAGTCGGCTATGAGGAGGGCTTACCCTCACCTGTTTCATTGATTTAATCGGTATGTTTTCCTTCTTGTAACTCCTATTAGTTGTTTCTCCTTCTTTAGTAGGAGTATTGTGCGTAAAGTTTCGGGACAACTTTCTTTTAGGGGAGTGACTGTAACGCCCCCGATTTTTCCTGCGTTTATTTGTATTCTCGTTGGCGTTACGATGACGCATTTCCGTGGCTTGTGCCATGTGTGGAGTATGGTTTAGCTCCTTAGAATTGAGTGCCCTGTTTGATAGCCTGTTGGCAAGATCTCCCTAGCAAGCCGAGTCGTTTTGGGTGACCCGGTGTGGCCTCTCGGGGGGATGTTTGTGTTTGGCTTATTTGGGTATAACTCAGGTTCTGTTCGTCGAAAGTTAATTTCGACTTTGCCGTTGTGTTCGTAGCGTGGATATTTAGCTACGGTGCGAATTTCGTCGAATTCCGAGGTGATTCGGTTCTCGTGTCGTCTGTGTGTTAATAGTATTTGTGATCAATTAATTAAATTGATTTGGCTGAATATTAAATTCTTCCGGGAGAATTTATTAAGCATTTACTTTCCTTGCTAGGTGGCGGCCGTGTATTGGCTTACCTTTTTTTTTTGGTATTCGCTTATTGTAATTAAGCGATTAGGCGGTTTTAGGTTCGGTTTTTAGGCTGAACCGGCGGGTTAGCTTTAGTATAAAAGCTCTGTTTAAGAAGTGACGACCCACTTCTTCTTCTTTTCCTGAGAGAGAAACCGTCGGCTTGTTCTCGGAAGAACAGAGGAGAAAACCGCCCATCCTGTACCTCCTTCGGTCAGCGATTCCGGGCTTGTTCGTGAACGGAATTTGATTCCGAAAACGGCGTTGGCTTGCTCTCTCCGAGATCTTCGTTTCAACGGTAAGATATTTGATTTCCATGGAGTTTTGATGAGATTTGGGTTTTCGGTTTTGGAGTTTTCCGCCATTAATGGCCGTGAGATTAATTCTAGGTGCTGCGGCTGTTCATTCCGTGTGAAGAGGAGGAGAGCCGTCCGTGCTTCGCCGAAAGTTGAGGCAAGTGGTATTCTTGCCCTTGCCAAGTTTCTTTTGAATTATTATTGCTGTATTTGAAATCCCTGTTAGCCCTAGGGTTGAGGCCTTGTTGTTCTCTTTTTCTTGCTAACTATAGGATTTAGTTCTTCCTATTTGAACCCCCCCTACTTGTGCGGTTGGAACCCAACCTTGCCGGCATGATGCTGTTCATCTTTGCTCAGATCTTTGCTCTGGTTTGGGTGTAGCCGAGAGGAAGTGTTAGGAGAGGGGGGTGATTTCTTTTCCCGAATTTGCTAAGTGTATTACTCGAGTAGTGGTTTTAGATACTCGAGTGGTGTCTTTGAGATACTCGAGTAGTGGCTTTGAGATACTCGAGTAGTGGCTTTGAGATACTCGAGTAGTGGCTTTGAGATACTCGAGTGGTGGCTTTGAGATACTCGAGTAGTGGGTTAAGATACTCGAGTGGTGGCTTTGAGATACTCGAGTAGAAGGCATTAACTCGAGTATTAGCCTTGGAGTACCCGAGTAGTAGGTAACTACTCGAGTAGGGGATCTGAGTTACTCGAGTAGTGGTTTCGAGATACTCGAGTTTTGGTTTGCGTTACTCGAGTAGTAGGTAACTACTCGAGTAGGGGTTCTAGTATACTCGAGTAGTAGGTAACTACTCGAGTAGGGTTTTTGGTATACTCGAGTAGTAGGTAACTACTCGAGTAGGGGTTTTGGTATACTCGAGTAGTAGGTAACTACTCGAGTAGGGATTTTTGAGTACTCGAGTAGTAGGTAACTACTCGAGTAGGGGTTTTGGGTTACTCGAGTAGTGGGCTCGAGATACTCGAGTAAGTGGTTTGGTTTACTCGAGTAGTAGGCATCTACTCGAGTGCAGGTTTGTAGATACGCGAGTAGTGGTTTTAGCATACTCGAGTAGTAGGCAACTACTTGAGTAGCGGGATGAGGTACTCGAGTAGTAGGCGACTACTCGAGTAGAGGGATGAGGTACACGAGTAATAGGCAACTACTCGAGTACTGGAAGTTCCCTGCCTCTTTTTGTCTTAGAATCGTTCGACTATCGTCGATCTCTGAATGGAGATCGTCGATCTCGGTTTCTGCCTTAGGCCGTTCGACTATCGTCGATCTCCGGTCGAAGATCGTCGAGCTCCGTATTACCTTAGTGGGATTGTAGTTAGAGTTTGGTTTTGGCTTTAAGTGAGGCTAGCTCACTCAACGCCAAGGTTTAGGAAGGCACTGAGTGGGTCTCACTCAGCGCCTTGTCGTGTTGATTCATTTTAGCACTCTTCCTTTACCTTGTTTTCGTTCCCGAGTAGTTTTCTTGTTATATTTCTAGTATTTCCTTGTCGGCCGTTTTCTTTACCTTCTTAAAGGCTGAATCGTGGGTCGTGGTTAGTAGTGGTGGTTTATAGCTCTTCAGGGGGGTGGAGTTGTGTGACATAGCTAAGGCCACTCTTGTTTTTCGTGCTCCAGGTACGGGCTGGGCATGTGTGGGTGGAAGGTCCCTTGTGCTTTCACGTGTAGACCCTCGAGCTTGTTGACTTGGACATGGTGGATGGAGGACTGAGTTTGCCTCCGACCCGGTTCCTCGTTGTTTGTTTTTGCTACTACCACTCTCCACAGATTAGGGTGTTAGAAGTTCCTTCCTTGGTAGCTTGCAGTACTTTTGGCTCTTGGTAGCCTAGAAGGCCCGGCAGGATGTTGTTCCTGAGTTGGGTTGTTGCTGTTTTCTTTGCTCGTTGTGCTTTTCTTGTTGTCCTGTTTTGGACAGTTGTGACTCTTTCTACTGCATGTTTTCCAGTTACTTCTTCCTTTTGGTTGACTCTTACATGCAGTTGTTTTCACCTTGTTGCTTGCTGAGGTATTCTGTTTTCTTTTGGAATACACCAGGTTCTGAGCCGTAGCCAGTCGGGTGGCTAGTTTGCAGTGGTGGTGTTGGTGGTCTCTTGGACCTTGGTGTTCTGTTTGCCTTGTTGGTGAGGTAGTTTTCAGTACTTTCTTACAGACATACATATGTGTCAGTGGGTTCGTGTTAGGTTGTTGGCGCCCATTGGTAGTTTTTACCTTTGTACTGGATATATTTACTTATGCTGCTACCGTTTTCTGGAGATAGTCTACTTGCTCTGAGAAGGAATTATGCTAGGTTGCTAGTTACTTTTAAACTATAATTATTGTTATAAATAAAGCTCATGATTGGCATGTTTCTATAAAACTTAATCACTAATTTCCAAACAATGTATAAAGACCGTTTTCTTATATATATATATAAATTAAATGTAGGGTCTTGCATAGTATGAGTGGTTCTCTTGGGACCCTTATGCGCTCTTTAGGGTATAAAACCTAATTAAAGTATTTTTCTTTCCGCAGCGTATGAATATAGTTTTTCTTTTGTGGACTAGGTGATCCACTGAGCCGAGGGATACGATCTCTAAAACATAACTGAATTTCTATTCTTTAAGCACATGATTTTCTTGCGTAAGGATTGTAGTTGGTTTTTCCTGAGCGTCAGCAGTTATCCCCTACTTGACGTGGCATCATGGCGCGTATTTTCTCATACTCTGATATTGCCTAAATTCGGAGAAAATGCGGGTTGTGACAGACATCCACAACAACATTCATCAATGCTTCCAAGAGGCTGACCCCAGCTCTCTTTATAAAGTGGGAGAGGACTATGTCAAAGCCCTCCAGGGCTCCCTCCACCCACAGGGTTTCTGAGGGCATAACGACTGCTCCAGTCACTCCTCACCCTAGAGAAGATGAGCCAGAGATTCCTCCTTCCCAAGCTAGACTAACTTCCCCTTTGCCACATCAACCAACTCCACCTCAAATCCCTCCTCCAGGAACTCCTACTCCTTTTTCTCCTCTACCACTTTATCTAGAAGAGATCCCCTCCACCAACATCTCAATCCAAACCACACCAACTTTTGATCTTCATTTCTCTTCACCAACTCCTTCACCAACTCATTTACCTTCTCATGAACCCTCACCTCATGTTTCCCCCATCCAGAACTAGTGTCTATCCATGAATCCACCACTCAACCTACCATATCCAACATCTGCACAGCTTGTGGTCATTACACTTCCTCTCTTCCATCTACATCATCCTCTCCATCTGTTCTCATTGCCGTCTACACCCCTACCATCAAAGCCATTAAAGAGGATGCTATTGCACCTCTACTAGTTTCTTTTGATTCTTTTGTTGCCTCTTTTTCTAGCCCTTCTTCATCTAGGGGCCTTGTAGTAGACATTAATGCTACCAGGCAGGGGGAGATGTCTAGTGAAGAAGTCCCTCTGCCTCCAGCAGTTGCAACAGAAGAGGCAGACAAAGGTTTGATAGTTGTAGATATAGTTTTGGCAGATATAGAGAATGTAGATATTGATATACCTGATGCAGAAGTTATTGCATTTTTGGAAGTTGAGATTGAAATCCCTGAAGAACCCTTGGACATTCTTCATGGAGATTGTTTCATCTCTCCAGCTTTTGAACTTGCTTCAGTTCTAAGCTCTTTTGATCTTTTGTATAGAGATTGTCTTCCCCTGCTACTTTTCAATTTTTTTCAAATATAGTATGTTATACTGCTCCTAAGAGCAAAGATATTTTACTTCAGCTTCTTCAGAGTTTTGCTGCTCCTGAGCCTGAGCCTTCTATAAAACCTTCTACAGTTCCAGTGCTTTCGCTCCTGGCAGCTCCTAAGCCTGAGCCTTCTACAGCTCCTTCTGTAGTTCCTGTGCTTGAGATGATCAGTATGCTAGAGGTTGAGAGTCTAGAGCCCAAGCCCTTCTCTCCTGAAACCTATGCTTGTTCTACTTCTCCAATCCCAGACTTGGATGAAATTATGGCTGCTGATGCAGCTAAAGAACTTTTAGTTATCAAAGAGATTGATGATTTGTATGATAATCCACCAGGCTCATCTGATAATGATTCAGATTCAGACTCAAATCCAGATGTCAGAAAGAAGAAGAAAGTGACAAAGAAAAAAAAGCTCCATTGAAGGAAGTGCCTAAGTCTAATCCTAAAGATGATATTCCTTACTTCATCAGGCACAATATTACTCTCACATCAACTACTCCTCACTGGATGAGATTTTCCAAGAATGAGATTAAGGATCAGAAGAAAAGGAGAAAGGCTGGCTCCTCTCCAATCAAAGTTTTCAGGAAGGATCCTCCTCCTTCAGCAGGTACTAGTGGAAATATTGCTTCTAGGGCCGCTACCACCTCCCATCAGCAGACTTCTTATGCTCCTCACTCTCACAGCAGACCATCTAGGTCTTATTCAAGGGGCTATTTAAGAAGGAGAGGTAGACAGAATGATCAGGCTGATAGAGAAGATATTTCAGATTCTAGCAGGAGATTAAGAATTCCTGAAAAATTCAGTCAAGTAAGACCTCCTCCAAACCATCATGATAGTCATTCTCAACATATAGCAAAAGAAATAAAATTCCAATATCAATCAATCAAGCACAGGAAGCTTCAGAAGACCTCTCATGACTCTAAAGAAGAAACATCTCAGTATGAACCTGAGCTTGATCCTAACTTCAGGATGGCTAGGTTTCATGAATTGATTGCTCTCTCTCAAATAAACAAAGCTAGAAAAGAAGGAACTGATCCTTCTCAATTCTCGACTATGTCTAAGTATAGGGAGAAAGAGCTGGAACAATTTGATATTGATAAGAATATCTTTGATGCTAATGCATATATGCAGGTACATCCTGAGGCAGTTGTTCCCAAAGCAGCTACAATTAAAGTTCTTGGTGAAGCAGAATTGAAAATGACAAGGAAACAAGCAGTAGATCCTAAAAGAAGAATTGAATTTACTAACCCAGCTTCAGACAAGTTTTAGTAACTATTTTCTTTTTGTGTCTATATTTATCATTGTAAATATTTGTTGAACTTTTCTTATATCTCATGACAGATATATATATTTAGTTTTCCTGTTGTTTTCTTTTATAGTTGTTTAGTGACCTCACCCAAATAAGGGGAGATTGTTGGATCCCTAGTTTGGATTTGGACTAGGTTCACTAATCTAGGCTAAGTCAGACCCACATTGAATAGCCAATGTCCAGTCTAGTGTCTTAGGTGTCAGTCAGGTCATCAACTCAGTGAGACAAGACCAAGACATCAGAGACTTAGAAGACAGCAGAGAGTGAACAAGGCAAAAAATTTTCGAAGTAAAAAGTCGTTCGACGATCACTGAAGAGAGCTCAACGATCTTCATTCTACGCTCGACGATCTCAGAGTTAAATCTCTAAATGCTGAGATCGACGATTGCTGAACTTAGGTCGACGATCTCTGATCTACTTTCAGGATTGAGATCGATGTTCAACCATCTCAGTTCGACGATCTTGAAGTCTAGTTTCGAAAGCAGATTTTCAGGTCAATGATCACAGGGCTCAGCTCGACGATTAAGGTTGCTTGAGCCCGATGATCTCTGGACCAAATCAACAATTTCTGCCAGATCAACATTTTATTCCCTATAGTTATTATTTTCCTTATTGACTGTTTATTCTTTTGCTTATATGACTCTAAGTGATTAATGTATATATTCAATGAATATAGTCATTCCTTGGCAAGCATTAATTGCTGGTATTCACAGAGTTATTATACAGCTTTTCTGGGGATAGTTAAGGAAATGAGTTAATTCTCTTATAGTCGTTGCACAAGTTCCCGTGATTCCAGCAGTCAATCAATGTGGACGATTTCAAATTCTGTTTGGAATTATTCAAAGTAAAAGGGACTCATAGAATAAAAGACCCAAGGAATTATTATTTAGTACTTCTTGATGCAGTCGTCAGACTTTTGAAAGAAATCACAAGGCTGCAAGAAAAAGAAGAAGAACAGCTCTCAGTTCCAAAAACAAGAGTTCATTCAAGAAGCTTGTAGAGACAATCATCTTCAATCAGTCTCAGCTTTCTGTATTTCAAGTACTACACCCTGTACAAGGCTCTGATCTCCTGAACCATTCAAATCACAGGACAAGCCTTGACTCCATCAGGATCACTCTTGAGTCTTCTCTCATTTACTTGAAAAAAGAGAAGACAACTCAACTTTTTTCCTTGCCCCCTCTGTGTAAAAGGTTTTTACTCCTTTCAAAAGTAATTCCTGGTTGTGAGGTCACCTGATCAAAAGACTGCAAGTTGGTTTTCCATCACCTTATTAAAAGACAGAAGGGTTGCAATATCTCTCTTGAAATAGATATTATTTTGTGGCAGTAACCTGATCAAAAACCTGAGAGTGATTCCTGTTAGGGTGGTAGAAGAGTGGATGTACCTAGATTTGGGGAACCACTATAATTTCTTGTGTCGTCTGGTTGCACCTTTTCTTATTGCTCTTGCTAGTTTCTGTGATATTTTGAATAGTTCTCTAGTTTTCCTTCTGCTTAAATATTTATTGGTATCACCTTTTTTTATACTCTGATAGAATAGTTAAAAATAGCCTAAAATTATAAAACACTCTATTCACCCCTCCCCCTCTAGAGTATACTTGAATAACTCCCTCCTTTCATCCTTATTGTGGATCTGAGGTTGGACAGTTGATCCTGAGTTTGTAGGATCCCTGTTATGGATTTGAGGTAGGGCTATTGAGGTTGAGTTTGTAGCATCTTTGTGTGGATCTGAGTGTAGGGCCTGTGTGCCTGAGGTAGGGCCTTTATGCCTGAGATTATTGGATCCTCTTATAGATCTTAGGTAGGGATTTTTAGCCTGAGGTAGGAGAGTCATTCTCTCTTAGGTAGGGCACTTGTTCCTGAGTTATAGGATCATTTTGATCTATGGTAGGGCCATTATTCCTGAGCTGTAGGAGAGTCATTTTATCTGATTTAGGGCTGTCCTTCCAGCCTGAGTTGTAGGGCCTTTGGGCCTTAAGTAGGTTGTCTTTGGATCACAGAGTTGTAGGTATTTATGCCTTAGCTGTAGGTCTTAGAGGAGACTGAGTGGTCCTTCGAGATGGTGTTGTATGCTCAAAGGAGCCGAGATTGCAAAAATGCCTTGTTTAATTAGCTGTTAGAAAGGTGGGAGGGAAAGTGGGCGTGCCCATAATCTGGGGAACAACTATAAACCTTGTGTGTGCTTTTCTTGGAAGTAATTAATAACTCACCCACAATACACTAAGTAGAGGGAAAAATATAAAAGACCAAAAACCTATTCACCTCCCCTCTAGATGATTAGCTACCTTGGAATTAAATACTTTCAAGTGGTATCAGTGGCAGTGTTGAAACAGATAATTCGGTCTCGATGGAGTTCACCCTTGGGGAAGGGTGATCGCACACCTACTTCTCTCTTGCAAGAAAAATGACAAAGGAAAAAGAACAGGGGACTGACCCAAGGGCCTGGCACGGAGGACCCTCCACACACCCGGAAGATCTATTAGCACTTCCCCTCCTTAGACAAATATCGGGCTAAGGTACCTCAGAAAGCACTAGAAGGCCGGGAGATAAGTGAGCATGCCTTCTGAGGTACCCCTTGGGTCCTATTTATAGATTTCTGAAAACGGCTTGCAAATAGACAACCTCTGTTGTTCTGAATAGCTATGTGCATCCCAACTAGGTCTACAAAAAGCGTAACTCCGCTGTTCTAACTGGCTATGGGCAGGATAGTGGGGGCAAAATGGTAAAAACACCTCGGAGGTCACTGGGCGAGTATCCCTCAACAACCCCTGCTCTGCAAGGGCGGCGAAGTCTCGATGGAGCTAGCACTTGCCGCTAACTTCGACCTTGGGCAAGTACGGGTGCGGCCTACCCTGCTCACATGTCGCAGGTGTATTGAATGATCTGAACTCGACGAGCATCCCAGAGTTCGACTAAAGGCCCAAAGCTCGACGAACAACCCAGAGCATGACGAAAGGCCAAGAGCTCGACGAAATGCCCAGAGCTTGACGAACAGGGCTTGGCGAGTACGAGCTCGCCTCCTAAGAGTATCTCACCCTGCCTGGGCGAGCCGGAGACTGCCGAGCTCTCCCTCCTGCCGAGCTCGCCCAGGGACTCAGACTGGCCGATCTGGCTCCTACTGACCCACTCGCCGGATATGGATTTGTACACAATCCTCGCTCTTTGCGAGGTTGGCACAAGCTCGGAAAGAAACATCACACCCCACGAGATATGGCGAGTGTGGCAGGAGCCGGGGAATCTTTTTGTGGGGTCCACCAGCGGCTATAAATATGCGGCTGTGTACCTGGGTGACCTTTGCCAATCCACTTGGCTCTAAGTTTGCCGAGATGCCTTTCCCTAAGGAGCTCGAAGTGAGGCTTGCGAAGTCTCGCGAGGTCTCCTACGCCCGCATCACGAGCTTGAACATCGTTCCTCTTAACATCCCGTGCATTGTCCTGGCCGAGTCTAATTCTGCCAAGAGGGCGAAGCCAGATGCAGAAGCGTTTGAGCGTGTCTTCCAAGACATGAAAACGAACATGGAGCCTGAGGCCGGCTCCTCCACCCTTCCTGCCCCTAGGAAGGAGGGGAATTTTATTGACCTCTGCTCCGACCAAGACTGCCAGGAGGGGGACGATGAGGTCACCTCTCCGCAAGCCGATATCCTTCCTGCCATCCCGCGGTTTAAGACTCCGGAGGTTCGTCGACGCGAACCATCCCAGGCCTTTGGGACTCTGGGATTGGGCTCGCAAAGGCCTTGCTCGCCAGCCCGCATTCCTCTCTCTCAGCTCGCTGAGACTTTGAAGGAAGGCGCTGGATCCATCCCAGTGCCAGGCTTCAGCCTTCTTCTGCCCAGAATACACCCTCCGGGCCGTAGTAAAAATCTGAAGACACATCCACCTCACCTCTCCTTCGAGGAGTCGAGCTCTTCAAGCAAGTTGTCCTTTATTAGTTCTCATCCATAATTGTCCTGGCGTGTTCGCCATTCATATTATTATTCAAATATCCTTGCAGCCTTCTTCAGTCTATCGGAGGCTGAAAAATCCTTGGAGCGAGCTCGCTACCCGCCCCTTCCTTCCCTTAAGACCTTAGAGTCCTTTCTAGACTCCGAGCTGACGAAGCGAGGGATTAAGGCCCTCAAAAATATGGTACACGAGCTCCACCGGTTGTGGGAGGACAACGAGGTGCTGCAGCGGGTGTGTGTGTGGCAAGTAGGCGAGGCGAGGGAGGACCTTGCAGGCAAGGCAACGACCCTTTCACCGCTATTAGAGGAGCTGGATGAGAGCCTTCTGGCTGCTCGGGGATGCTTGAGGTAGATCTGTGAGTTTTGCGAATCGCGTCAACCTACAGGGAAGGAGACGTGAGGCCGGGGTAGGTAGAAAATGGCCTCCCCACCGAGCCTACCGGCACTCGCCTCCTGCCACCTCAGCTCACACGTGTATCGAACTTGTCGCTTCTTTATTTCTTCACATTTGATTTCTTTGAACAATATCCTTCCTAGGTCTGTGATACCTTAAAATATTTTTAGATTTTATTGCTTATTGTTTGAATATAATTTCCTTCAGTTCGGCATGTGATGGGAAAGTTTTAGGAAGTCGGCAAGCTGGGGACGGCGAGCTGGGTTAGGCTAGACCGATCGGTCGGATCAACCCTTGATTCTTTTTCTTATAAATAGGCCCCCTCACCTACCCCGACTTTCTACTTTTATTGCTTCCGTACCTTCCTTCCCTTCTCTTCTTACTCATTACTCGCCCTCTAAACCTTCCGCAAGCATGGGTAAGACCAATCTTGATTACGACGGTCGCTCCAAGTGCGCTCAACACTTCACCGACTACTTCTTCGACAGGAACACGACGGAGGAGGAGTTTGCAGCTTTCTATGCCGACTTCATGCCCCTGGCTTCGAGGTGCGCTGGCCTAGGGAGGGCAAGGCCATCAACACTTTCTACCCTGATGAAATCGCCTTCCCCATCTTGCATTTCGAGATGGGGTTCCGTCTGCCTCTCTGGTTGGAAATCCGCCAAATCCTAAAATACTTCGGCGCAGTGCCCGCGTAGCTCAACTCGAATGCCATCATCATGATGGTGGCGTTCGCATGCTTCCTTCGCAGTGAGCAAATAGAGTTCAACCTGACAGTCTTCAGGAAACTATTCACCTACAACGCGACTCTCGATGGCGTCGCCTACTTCGGGGGCTCCTTATCAAGGTTCGTGAGATCGCGAACAAACATCACAACTGGATGACCAAGATCGTCTTCATCAAGGTCGATCTTTGCAACGTCCCCTACTCGCCCCAGCCGAAGGGCGAGGAGGTGTACCGCCCCCCCCACACCGTATCCAGCAACGATGCTGAGCTCCACAAGTTCTTTCTTCACAAGGACTTCGAGGTCACCTTCCTCCGAAGGCGCCTCGACTCACTCCTCCCCGTCCTTCCCAGCGAAGGTATACCTTTCAACTTTTCTCCCTTCCCGATCCCGCTAAATTCATCGGAGTTTTAACTAAGTTATTTATGTAGGGGAGAGACTGATTCCTGAGAACCCGCCTTTTGCAGATCCGGGACTACTCCCCGACCCCCTTGCCCGTGAGAAAGCGGTTGCAGTTGCCTGTCGAGATGAGCGGCATCATCCAAGCCCTCCTCTAGCAAGAAGTGGGCTGACCCCGCGGGGTCAAGATCACCTAGCCGTCATCCACCATAGAATAAATTAAAGGAGGTGGTGGTCTCTCGGGCGAGGCAACAACAATAACATCAATAACCCAAGTACATGAGCTCGCCCTAGACCACCCTGAATGGATCGCCGTGGAGCCTGCTGAAGGAGACAACAGACAAATAGAAGGTGGGAGGTGTGCCTTCCGCTCCTCCAACTACTAAGAAGGCGGTGGCCCGCGTGCTTGGCGCCGAAGAGTCACCACCTCTTCGGCCTCGGGGGGAGGTGTAAAGATTCAGTCGGTGAGCCTGTGGTCCAATGGGATGGGGCGGCCCATCGGGTCTCCATCTCCACCCTCCAACACTCCTGGGTAGACCGTGAGCCTTCCTCCGGTCACACCTACGTGCTCGGCTTCGGCCTCTATGGGTGCGAGGATGTCGTGGCTTACAAATGCATGACCCTGCGCCAACTCGACCTTGAGGGCTTGTAGGCCCACATGCGGGCCCTGGAGCAACACCAGATAGTGGTTCATCGCGGCTTTAACCTCAGCTACCTCTTGTAGAAGGCGGAGCAGAAGCACAACCTCACCAAGGACAAGGTCGTTGACTTGGAAAGAAGGCTCGACATTGCCGAGGATTTGCTCGCCAAGGGTCCTGGCGGGCTGGTCAGCACCGGTTATCAATTTCACTTTTTACTTTGGATTTTTCAGCCTTAGATTTATTTACCCATTCTTGCCTCAGGATGCCGAGACCGTTAGGGTGCTGTGGAATCGCGCCGTCGGGCTGGATGACGAAAACAACTAGCTTTATGCTCGCTCGACCGTGCTGGAAGCTCGCGCCACCGAGCTGGAGGCTCGCACTGCTAAGCTGGAAGGGAAGAACGCGAAGCTTAGAAAGGAAAATAAGGGGCTTCATTGCGAAATCACCCGTCAGGCGAAAGCCTTCCTCTCTCCAGGCAGCAGCGAGCCCCCTTCCCATACAAGAGCCCGAGGATCTTCGATGAGGCTGAGGTCATGGAAATGTTGCGGGTCAACTAAATCGAATCTACCAAATACACCTTGCAAATCATGAAGGATATGAGGGTGCTGGTGGAGGGCTGCGAGGAGGTCATGGCCTGAGACCTCATGTCGATTATGTTCCTGCCCACGCCACCCTACGAGAAGGAAGACAACCTCGATTTGTTCTTCAGGAAGGACTCCAAGGACGTTCCCCCTGGCGGGGCGAGTGGAGATCGCAAATCCGGGGGAGGAGGCGAGAGCTGACTCCTTTTTTTTCTTTCTTATAATTCTCTCCCCTCTTTTTGTAACCTCGCCTAGCCGAGTTCCCCCTTTTGTAATCTGCTTTATACTTAATGAAAAGTAAATCTTTCTATCATCTTTTCCTTAAACTTTCTTTCTGTGATGCACTCGCCTACGAGCCCTCCTCCTTGTTGGACCTCGCTAGGATAGAACTTGCCGCTAGAGTGCATGTTTAGGATTCGTACCTGCAAGCGGATTCCAAGAGCTCTCTCTCCAGAGGTTAACTAGGAATGGACCACCAGCCGAGCTTGGTTAGCCTCCACCCAGGTCGCGCGCAAGCTGCCTCTTCTCTTGCCAATGTCGAGCCAAAATTATTAAAATATTTCACAAGTAAAACTGGAGGGGATGGAATGCATTGTTGGAGCTCACCTTCTTCAAAGGAGGCTTAGGGCACAACTCGCTTTCTTTCTACCGAGCCAGGCCCGCGAGCCCGAACTCTCTTATAAGGGCTTTCTCCTCTATACCCTAAGGAAAGATCAATCTTCTCAAATAACTAACGGAGAGGGTGGGACTCCCTCGAGTGACGTCCAGCCCTGTCAGCTAGGTGAGAGCCTACCAGCAGGATCTACTCGGAGTTTGGGGAAGACTCCACCGAGTGACATCCAACCCTGCCAGCTATGTGGGAGCCTTACAGCGGGATCTGTTCGGGTTCTGGGGTAGAATCCACTGAGTGACATCAAGCCCTACAAGCTAGGTGGGAGCCTGACAGCGGGATCTTCTCGGGGTCTGGGGTAGACTCCCTCGAGTTACATCCAGCCCTGCCAGCTAGGTGGGAGCCTGACAGCGGGATCTGCTCGGGGTTTGGTAAAGACTCCCTCGAGTGACATCCAGCCCTGCCACCATGGTGGGAGCCTGGCAGCGTGATTTTCTCGAGGTCTAGGGAAGACTCCCTCGAGTGACATCATGCCCTGGCAGCTAGGTGGGAGCCTGACAGTGGGATATGCTCGGGGTCTGGGGTAGACTCCACTGAGTGACATCAAGCCCTGCCAGCAAGGTAAGAGCCTTATAGCGGTATCTGCTTGGGTGCTTAGGGAAGACTCCCTCAAGTGATATCCTGCCCTGCCAGCTAGGTGGGAGCCTGACAGCGGAATCTACTCGGGGTCTGGGGTAAAATCCACTGAGTGACATCCAGCCATGCCACTAGGTGGGAACCTGATAAAGGGATCTGCTCAGGGTTTGGGGCAGACTCCCTCGAGTGACATTCATCCCTGCCAACTAGGTGGGAGCCTGACAACGGGATCTGCTCGGAGTCAGGGGTAGACTCCCTCGAGTGACATCCAGCCCTGCCAACTAGGTGGGAGCCTAAAAGCGGGATCAGCTCGGGGTATAGGGTAGAGTCCCTCGAGTGACATCTAGCCCTGCCAGCTAGGTGGGAGCTTGACAACAGGATCTGCTCGGGGTCTGGGGTTGACTCCACCGAGTGACATCTAGTCCAGCAAGCTAGGTGGGAGCCTGACAGCGGGATCTACTCGGGGTATGGGGTAGATTCCACCGAGTGACATCCAGCCCTGCCAGCTAGGTGGGAGCCTGACAGTAGGATCTGCTTGGGGTCTATCAAATGAACATTTCAACCGTTCACATTTATCGCAATGAGAGCATTGACACTTCAAGTTTCATTAGAAAAAGGAACAATACTTAAATGGCTTTAAGGGAAAAACGTTTCAAGTCAACACCGCTCCAGGCGAGACTTAGGGTCTCACCCTCCATATTCTGGTGGCGATATCCTCCTGACCTTAATGTTTCTTTTACAATGTACTGACCCTCCCAGTTGGGTTTGAGCTTTCCCACGGTGGCTGACCTTCCCGCGGCATCCACCTTCTTCAGGACCAAGTCCCCTTCTGCGAACTGTTTGACCCTGACGTGCTTGTCAAAATACTTAGCCATTCTTCTTTTCACTTCCTCCTGGCTGATGGTAGAGAGGTCATATACCTCCTCCACCATGTCAAGGGAGAGCCGTAGCTCTTCTTCATTTTCCACTTACCATCCTTCCCTTCCTGCTTCTGCCTCGACCAACCGAGGCATTCGGACCTCGAACTCTATTGGAAGTACTGCCTCACACCCATGGGAAATCTTGAAGGGGGTCTCTCCTATGGAGGTGTTAGGGGAGGTTCTAATGGCCCAGAGAATAGAAGGAGTTTCTCCACGCAGTTTCCCTTTAAGTTCTCAACTTTTTTCTTCAGGAGGTTCACTATGATTTTGTTTGCCGCCTCCACCTGCCCGTTGCTCCTAGGGTGATGGACTGAGGTAAATCTAGGATCAATCCCAAGCTGCTCGCAAAAGCTGATGAACTCGGCGCTGGAAAACTGAGGTCCGTTGTCCGTGACAATGGCCTGCGGCAATCCGTGCCGCAGATGATCTCCACCCAAACAAAATTTTTGATAACCTTGGAGGTCACCTTAGCCAGTGCCTTCACCTCCACCCATTTAAAAAATAATCTATCATGTCGAGTAAGAATCTCCTCTTCCCGCTAGCCTGGGGGAAAGGCCCCACCAAGTCCATTCCCTAGATGGCGAAGGGCCAGGGGGGCGTGATACTTCAGAGACGCTGGGCCGGTTGCAACTGGAGGGGGCATATAACTGGCACTTTTGACACTTTTTGGTGAACTCGGCCGCGTCGTGGCCCAGGGTAGGCTACAAATACCCTTGCCTGACAATCCTCCCTTCCAGGGTCCGACTCCCAAAGTGACTTCCACACTCCCCGGAGTGGACCTCTTCCAAGATCCTCTGGGCCTCCCTCTGGGCTATGCAACGTGCCAACATCCCTAAGAGAGTCTTTCGATACAACTGCCCATCGCGCATGAGATAGTACGCTGACTTATACTTGAGTTTCTTCTTGGGATATTCCCCTGTGGAAAGGAAGGTCGTGAATGGGTCCATCCACGTGGGGTGTTGATCCACCTCCATCAGCTATCCCTATTCGATGGAAGGGCAGAATAGATCGGTGATGGTACCTCCCTCCCGGGGACCATGCTTTGCCAGTTGGTCTACCTGCTCATTCTCCTCCCTGGGCACATGTCGGAAGGAGAAGGTCTGGAACATGTCGATGACCCCCTTCACCTTCACCAAGTATAACTTAAGTATAGGCTCCCATAACTCAAAGTCCCAATTGATCTGGGAGGCCACCACCATGGAGTCAGTGAGGACCTCCACGTCATGCACTCCCAGCTCCTTGGCAAGGTGGAGCCCTGCAATCACTGCCTTGTACTCGGCCTGGTTATTGGTGATGGGAAAGTGCACCACAATTGTTTGTTCAATTCTCGTTCCCTGGGGGCTCTCCAAGATCACCTCCGCTCCCAGGGAATGCCTCCCCGAAGCACCATCTACCATCACCCTCCATGGAACTGGGTGGGTGAGAACTTCTTTCGCTACCTCGACCACATAGTCAACCAGAAAGTCGGTCATTGCTTGGGCCTTGATCGAGAGATGGGGGACAACGGAGATGTCATACTTGCTCAGCTCCACCGACCACTTAGCCAATATGCCTGAATTCTACACCCCCTCGAAGATGTTGTGGAGGGGGTGGTCAGTCATCACCCAGATCGAGTGTGCTTGGTAGTAAGGTCGGAGCCTCCTGACCGAGATGACTAGAGTGAAGGCAAGCTTTTCCAAGATGGGATAACGGAGCTCGGCCTACCTCAGCACCCGACTTATATAGTATATGGGGAGTTGCTTCTTCCCTTCTTCCCGAACCAGGAAGGAGCTCAAGGCCTCTGCTCTGACCCCGCGATACATGTATAGATCCTCCCCCTCTTTCGGCCCTTGGAGCAGTTGAGCATGAGTCCACTGCTTCTTTAGGGCTTAGAATGCCTCCTCGCACTCCTTGGTCCACTTGAATTTTTGGCTTCCCCTTAATGCTTTGAAGAAAGTTGATCACATCTCCCTAGCCCGGGAAAGGAACCTGCTCAGCCCTGCCAGCTTCCCTGTCAACCGCCGCACCTCTTTAGCATTCTGAGGTGATCCCAGCTCGATGATTTCTCAGACCTTATAAGGAGTTGGCTCTACTGTCGGGGGGGTGAGAATGTGGCCGAGGAAGTTGCCCCTGCTGGCCCCGAAGTTGCACTTCAGGGGGTTAAGCCTCATTTTGTACTCGCGTAGGGTGGCAAAGGTCTCCTCTAGGTCCCAGAGGTGGGAGTCCATGTCTCGGCTCTTGATCATGAGGTCATCTACATATACCTCCAGGTTCCTCCCCCTCTGCTCTCGGAAGACCATGTCCTTCTTCTTCTGGTACGCCCCTACCTTTTTTAGCCCAAAGGGCATCATTTTGTAGCAATAACACCCCTCCCCCGTGATGAAGGAGACATCTTTGATGTGGGGGGGGGGGTGCATCCTGATCTGGTGATAAACTGAAAATGTATCCAGAAAACTCATTACAGGAAAACCAATGACTGAGTCAACCAGCGCGTCGATCCGATGCAATGGTTATATAACACCCCAAATTTCAATTTAGAGTTCAGGCTGGGTGACACAGTCTGGGACATGGGCGTGTCCCAGGGCGTGTCCAGCTATGGGTACTCAGCTTTGTCGTGAGAGCCTGGAAAAAATGAAGTCCACAGGCATTGAGAGTCAACAAGGGCTGGGACACGGGCGTGTCCTGCTCGGGTTGGTAACCGGGTGACGTTGAGTGGCGTTGAGTGGAGTGGCGTTGAGTGTGGCACACGACCTATGACACAGGCGTGTCATAGGAGCGTGTTTGGCACACGGCCAAGGACACGAGCATATTCCTTAACTGTGTTCTTCTCGGGTTGGAAGTCCTGTGTTGAGTGAAGGAAACGCCCCTCAACACAGGTTTGTACTTACTGACATGGGCATGTCAGGGGTTTGACACGGGTGTGTCTTCGCCCATGTTCTGGTCTGGGTGAGTCAGTTCGTGTACCGCTTGTAGTACACGGCCTGTGACACGGGCGTTTCACAGGCCGTGTCAGCCGCAAAATTAGACTTTTCAAGCAATTTGTGGCTGTTCGTTTCCATTATCCTAGATCTAATGGCCCAGGGTGTTTCAAGCTAGGTTTAACTCCGAGATTAGCATGAAGTTGTCATTCAAACCTTAACCATTATCTTTCTAAAGAGAAGAAAGAGAAGAGAGCTTGGAGAAAGAAAGGAGAAGCTTTCCGACTATCGGTGGAGCTTCAGCAGTTCAAATTGAGAGCCGAGTTCAGCATTATGGAGGCAAGGCCGTCGCAGTGATTACCATCCAGCTAGTTTCTCCATGGCTTCTAAGTGATTGTCAAGGGTAACGATCTCCTTCTTGGACAAGTGAAATACTACTTTATGCATGTGCATGGGATCCTCCACCAAGAGGTGGAAAGCGTATGCGATTCCAGCGGTTGAGTCTGCATTTAGATCCGTAAGTGTGTAGTACAGAATAGGCATGCTGTATGAAGCCCATCTAGATGGATGTCTAGATTGGTGATGCTACGAACCGGAGAAGACTCCGTGTATAAATCGATTAGTTTGCGGAGATTATAAGGATGATTATGAATCGGGAGAAGGATGCTTTGTATAGCTCCTTTGGTTGTATGCTGGGCATGAGCTGTATTGATGGAATGGAAAGTGGTATCGTGTGCCTGTGTTATGAGATTGATATGAGATGGATTGTGAGCACTTCTGAGTGGACGGGTACGAGAGGCCTCCAACAGGGGTTTGGCGACTGATGCCCTTGGCCAACAAGTTGAGAACCTCTGAGTGGGTGGGCCACCAAATAAGTTCAGTGGTAGGATCAGGTGAGCGATCAATTTGTGGCAATGCAGTGGGGCGATTCCCTAGGCTTGTTACACTACGTGGGTAGGTCGACTAATAGTGCTCACGGTTGCCATGAGGTGCGTGCCTCTCAGTGAGACGGGTACGTGAGGTCTTCAACAGAGGTTTGGAGGATTATGCCCGGTCAACAAGCACACACCTTGACTCGGTGGTGGGACCTTGAGGAGTTTGGTACACCAAAATCATGCCCTGAGTGCATGGAGCATCTGGCACGAAGTCTAGCGTTTGTGATGTGATAGTGGCATATATGTATACATATTGTGATTGTATTGCATTCAGGGAAGAAACCACTTCCCCGGTTAAGGGGTAGGGTCGTTATAATTGGTCAGCTGAATGCTGATCGTTGCTTTGTAGATCACCCTTGGGGTGGATATTCTTATGCAGGTGTTTCGGGTTGATGGATTGAGCGGGCTGAAGCCCTTGCTGCTGCTGTTGCTTTTAGGCCCTTGAAGGCCATGCAAATATTTTGATTTCATGTGTGGCCGGCCTGCGTGGCGATGTATGAAATCATATGTTTCTAAATAGAAACTTGTAAGGCCTTAAGGCCGTGAGCGGTGAGCTTGTATACATTCCTGGTCTTTTATATAAATGTGTTATTTATATAGTAGTGGACATTCATGGATTGAGTTCGTGCAACATTTAAACTTCCGCTAGAATGCTCTGGGTTAGGGTGCGATTGTATTTTGGTATTAACCTGTGACCTCGCCGTCTGTTTGTGGCATATAATGTGGGGCCTCGATCGGACCTTCTATTATATGTTATTTAATGGGTCGGGTTGTTATATTTTGGTATCAAAGGCCCCTCGGTTTTTCGCTTTCAAATTTGTGGCCGAATTCTTTTATCGGGTGGCGAGCACGTGTACGTGCGAACCGTTTTAACATAATTGAACTCAAGAATGTCCACTAGGAATGTGCGTGTGTGTATTCGATATGTTTGCCCTTTTTGATTGGAGGTTGATTATTTATATCTTATTCACATATAGGTGACAAGGAGTGGTGTTGGGCAGTCTGAGCCCCAGCGTTCGGATGAGAGTGCGGTACCAGCTGAGGTGCCCACACCTACTCTTTCTGTGGAAACTGTACGCCTAGTTGCGGAGGCGGTATTTGACATGATTCAAACACAACCTGTTGGGCAGGCAAGGCCTGTAGCTGAGCCAGTTCGGGTTGGTGCGAGGCAAGAGCGTGTTGAAGTTCGGGTGGTCGAGCGAGCGACTGACGAGCAACTGAAGCGATTTATGGATTTTCATCCACCTACATTTGTCGGGGCGAATTCCCCAATGTAGGCAGAAGATTGGCTTTCAAGAGTGAAGAGGATCCTGACAGCGCTCAGGATTGATGAGGGGCAGAGAGTGACATTAGCCACTTTCCTACTGGAAGGAGAGGCGAGACTTTGGTGGGTTGAAGTCGAGATGCACCAATTGGCAGGCAGAGGCCTGGGAGAGATTTTGATTGACGAATTCTCCAGATTGTTTTGGGCAAAGTATTTGCCAGTATCGCGGAGAATTTCTATGGAGAACGAATTCCAACGTCTGGTGCAAGGGGAGAAGTCTGTGGATGATTACCTGTATGGATTTACCAGGTTGGGGCATTTATGCGGGGTCGACTTTTGCGGAAGAAGCGCGGAAGAAGAATAGATTCTATGAGGGACTTCGAGATGAGTTGAGATTGGCGCTTCCGAGTTCAGTGAACCAAGGCTTCCAAGCCTTAGTCGATACAGCCTGTGTGCTGGAGAAGGACGTAAAACGGGTGCAGGATAAGAAAAACATGGCAGCAGAAAAGTCAGAGTTCAAAGTTCCACAATCCAAACAATCGAAGTTTAGGAAACGTGATAAGAAGCGGTTCAGGTCTGCTGAACAAGCCCAGTCGAATGTTATTTCGGGAGCAACGTACGGGCAATGACATGTGGAGACACGTACTTGTTTTAACTGTAGGAAGCAGGGTCATATCACCCGAGATTGTTGGAGTGGCGCCTCGAAGGGTGAGAAAAAGTTAGGTGCATCCTATGAGGAAAAGGGTAAGGTAGTGGCGAAATCATCTGCATCCCGGGCGCAACCGCGAGTGTACAATCTCGAAGTACAGGAGCCACAAAGCTCACATCATGAAGTACAACAGCCTCGAGTGTATAACCTGGAGTTATAGGAGGCTGTCAAGAAGCTGCTTAGAGACGTGGATGAGCGGAAATAAAGTGGAGTGTGCACTTTATTACTTTTGTGTTGTACTTTGAACATATGGTGTGTTTGTGTGTTTGTGAAAACACTTATGTTTGTATGATGCGGTGGGGCGAGATAAGTTACAGCCTCTGAGCTCGCAACCCGGATCATCTTTGTTTTTATTGCAACAGAGTGGTTGTGTTGGTATCTACGTTGCGCTAAATTTCGGGACGAAATTTCTTTAAGGAAGGAGGATTGTAACACCCCGAAATTTCAATTTGGAGTTAAGGCTGGGTGACATAGCCTGGTATATAGGCGTGTCCCAGGTCGTGTCCAGCTATGGGTACTCAGCTGTGTCGTGAGAGCCTTGAAAAAATGAAGTCCATAGGCATTGAGAGGCGATATGGCCTGGGACACGGGCGTGTCCTAGGGCGTGTCCTGCTTGGGTTGGTAACCGAGCGACGTTGAGTGGCGTTGAGTGTGGCATACGGCCTGTGATACGGGCGTGTCATAGGGGCGTGTTTTGCACATGACCAAAGACACAGGCGTGTGTCTTAGCCGTGTTCTTCTCGGGTTGGCAGTCCTTTGTTGAGTGAAGGACAAGCCCCTCAATACGGGCGTGTACTTACTAACACGGGTGTGTTAGGGGTTTGCCACGGGCATGTTTTGGCCCATGTTCTAGTCTGGGTGAGTCAGTTAGTGTACTGCTTGTAGTACACGGCCTGTGACATGGGCGTGTCACAGGCCGTGTCAGCCATAAAATAAGACTTTTCAGGCAATTTGTGGCCGTTCTTTTCCCTCATCCTAGATCTAATGGCCGAGGGTGTTTCCAGCTGGGTTTATCTCCGGGATTGACATGAAGTTGTCATTCAAACCTTGACCATTATCTATCTAAAGAGAAGAAAGAGAGGAGAGCTTGGAGGAGGAAAGGAGAAGCTTTCCGACCGCCGGTGGAGCTTCAGCGGTCCGAATCGAGAGCCAAGTTCAGCGTTGTGGGGGCAAGGCCTTCATTGTGATTACCATCCGGCTAGTTTCTCCATGGCTCCGAAGCGATCGTCAAGGGTAACGATCTCCTTCTTGGACAAGTGAAGTCCTACTTTATGCATGTGCATGGGATCCTCCACCAAGAGGTGGAGAGCGTAAGAGATTCCAGCGATTGAGTCTGCATTTAGATCCGGAAGTGTGTAGTACGGAATATGCATGCTGTGTGAAACCCATATTGATGGATGTCTAGATTGGTAATGTTGTGAACCAGAGAAGACTCCTTATATAAATCGATTAGTTTGCCTAGATTGTAAGGACGATTGTGAATCGGGAGAAGGATGCTTTGTATAGCTCGTTTGGTTGTATACTCAGCACGAGCTGTATTGATGGAATGGAAAGTTGCACCGTGTGCCTGTGTTATGAGATGGATATGAGATGGATTACGAGCACCTCGATGGGTACGAGAGGCCTCCAATAGGGGTTTGGCGGCTGATGCCCATGGAAAAAAAGTTGAGAACCTCTGAGTGGGTGGGCCACCCAACAAGTTCAGTTGTAGGATCGGGTGAGCGGTCTATTATTGGCAATGCAGTGGGGCGATTCCCTAGGCTTGTTACACTACATGGGAAGGTCGACTGATAGTGCTCACAGTTGCCTTGAGGTGCGTGCCTCTGAGTGAGACGGGTATGTGAGGTCTTCAACAGGTGTTTGGAGGCTTATGCCTTGTCAATAAGTACACACCTCGATTCAGTGGTGGTACCTTGAGGAGTTCGGTACACCGTAATTGTGCCCTGAGTGCACAGAGCATCTTGCACGATGGCCAGCATTTGTATGTGATTGTGGCAGATATGTATACATGTTGTGATTGTATTGCATGCAGGGAAGGAACCACTGCCCCGGGTAAGGGGTAGGGTCGTTATAATTGGTCAGCTGAATGCTGACCGTTGCTTTGTGGATCACCCTTGGGGGTGGACATTCTTATGCAGGTGTTGTGGGTTGATAGATTGAGCAGGCTGAAGTCCTTACTGCTGCTGCTGCTATAGGCCCTTGAAGGTCATGCGAAGATTTGGATTTCATGTGTGGCCGGCTTGCATGCCGATGTATGAATTCATATGTCTGTAAAGAGAAACTTGTAAGGCCTTAAGGCCATGAGCGGTGTGCTTGTATACATTCCTTGTCTTTTATATAAATGTGTTATTTATATCGTAGTGGACATTCATGGATTGAGTTCGTGCAACTTTTAAACTTCTGCTAGAATGCTCTGGGTTAGGGTGCAATGGTATTTTAGTATTAACCTGTGACCTCACCGTCTGTTTGTGGCATATAATGTGGGGCCCCAGCCGGACCTTCTATTATATGTTATTTAACGGGTCGGGTTGTTACAGGTTAACAGTCCTTGAGGCATGATTTATTAAGTAAAGAAAAATCAACATACATATGCCACCGGCCATCTCCTTTTTTAACCATTACTATATTGGAGACCCAGCCGGGGTATTGTATTTCAGATACAAAGCCAGCCTTGAGGAGCATGCCCATCTCCTCCCTGATGGGCTCGGCCAGTTTGTCCGCGATGGACCTCTTCTTTTGCTGGATGGGGCGAGCCTCCGGGTCCAAGTCGAGGCAGTGGAATGTGACGTCTGCATCGATCCCTGGCATCTCCACGGCGTTCCAGGAGAAGATGATCACGTTCTTTTGGATGCACTCCAGCATCCTCTCCTGGTCGGTTGGGGTCAACCGACCGCTGGTGCGGACCTTCTCCACCCTACCTCCGAGGGTGAGAACCTCCATCTCCACCACCTCCTCCGCAGCCTCCAGACTGGACTGCTCCCCCCACTCTCCAACTTACTCACTACCCAGGGCAGGAAATTCCTCCTCAACCTCCTGCACGACCATGAATTCGGCCGGCTCCTGAAATTCCTCCGCCACCTCCACCTGGGTACAGTTCTCCACCTCAATCTCCCTACCTCCTGATCTGCCTCCTCCATCCTCTGCTCCATCTCCTCGGCCCCTCCTGCCAAGAGATGGAGTTTACCGCCATGACGTAGCATTCCCTTGCTACCTTGGGGTATCCCCGGACCCGGACCTGGATCCCCTCGGTGTTGAACTTCAGGTATTAGTGGAAAGACGAGTGGACGTAGTGGAAGGCACTGATAAAGGGACGCCCAAATATGGCGTTATAGCTGCTGGGGGCATCCACAATGATGAACCTCCTGGTGCGGGACTGCCCCCCAAGAGTGATATGGAGTCCCATTCATCCTTCAACCTCCTTCCTCTCCCCCGAGAATCCAAACATAGGTCCATCCGAGGCAAGTACCCTCTTGGACTCTACCTTCATCGCGTCAAACTCCTTCTTGAAGATGACGTTGACCGAGCTCCCATTGTCAATGAGGATCCGGGAGACGATGAAGTTCTTGACCGCTGTCTGGATGACCAGCGCGTCGCAAAAGGGGTCCTCATTGTCTGGCATATCCTTCCTTGAGAAGGTGATCTTCTCCTCCGGGGGTGGGGTCTGGGATGTGGAGCCAACGCTCCTGCAGTACATGGTGTGGAGACTTGCCTTGCGGGAAGCCTCTATCCCCACCCCCACATGGATCACTCAGATCCCTCCCCAGGACCCAATGTTGGCCTGGTCCTCACAACTATCCTCCTCTACCCGAGGCAGGACTTCCTTGATCCGCACTCCCTGACGGTCTTGTTGTTGCTGTTGCTCCCTGTTTCCCCTCATCTCGAGGAACTCCGGGCACATGGTCGTAGCGTGCCCTTCCTTCTGATGGAAGTTGCAGTATGGCAGATCAACCCTAACTTCCCTTCTGCTTCTCCGGGATGCTCTCCTCCTCTCCCCCATGGCTATAACCATAGCCTTGTCCTGGTTGGGAAGAGGTGGTCTCTGACCTTGCTTCCCACCTGGGGGATAAAACTGGCCCTGGCCTCCAGGCCGGTTATCCCCCCATGGTGACCTCTTTGCGACCCTTGATCCTGCCACTCCGTCCTCCACCCTATCCAATGGTCCGGCTCCTGACGCCCCCACCTTGGCTGTTGCTACTGATGTTCCCTCTACCGGGGCTCAGCTCTTCTCTCCTCCTGTCCTTTGCTACCTCTTGACATCTCTTCCTCCGTGTCCTTCCTAGCAAAGTTCCGATAAAACTTCGGATTCGACGCCTCCTTGTATACCTCTCTCGCCATCCTCTCCATTAGCTCCTCATAGGATAGGGGTGGCACCCTCTTTAGCTCCATTCGGAAGAAATGCTGTTGGAGCCCCAAGGTGAAGGCCATCATCAGGATATGCCCTGGCATCTCTTGGACCTGGGTACCCTCCTCATGGAACCGATCCTTGTTGCTCCCCAGGGTCTCGTTAACCCCCTTCTTGATGTAGAACAGGGACACTGTATAATACCCCCCTCCCGGAACACAGATCACGGCACGAGAGGGGTCTTATGCCAAGAATTGCAGCCTTGCGGTAGTACTAACAATCGGGTTAGCCTGTACCACTAGTGATATAGGACTCTACCACAGACGCACTAAGGACTAGGGGAATAAAGCGAATGCCTCTCTAACTCCACTATTACACTCACACAAGCTTTAACCATAGCGCACTCGCAAATAAAATATCGCAGTTTACCAACGTACGGTAGCCACACCGCTGAAATGTTGAACAAACGACTATTGGTCGATGTTCTCCCAAGCCAAAGGGACCCACCCGTTTCGGACAAGCGAGGTTGTACCAAAAGAGTCTACCAAAAAAATGCGATCGAGAAATGGTAGTTCTCTGCCAACAAAACTACGGGGTTCGCCAAACCCTTCCGGAAAACAACGTGATTAAGGGAGATGCAAATCAAAAGGAAACCACAAAGAATCTAACAATTCAAATCCAACGAAAAATAGTTCCAACCACTAGAATACCAAGAGGGAATCACACTTGAGTGGAGAGGTTCGTTACCCAAGTCGGAATAGATGATTCCGACTACCTTCAAAGGATCACTCTTCCGCGGTTCCGCCGGAGTTGCGCTGGATGAAGAGATAGATCGTCCGCCTTGGCCGCTACACACCAATACCCAGATCCCTCGTCGGAGAAGGAGACGTTTTCTCGGATAATACTCCAAGAGAAGATGAGTGGTCGGCTTCTTTGTTCTTCAAGGTGGTTCTCGGGTGGTGGAGCTTTGGTGGTCGGCCGGCTATGGGAAGTGGGGCTCGGGTTGTGGAGATGGAGGAGAGTAGGCGGCCAAGGGAGAGGGTGGAGAAGGGCGGCCGGATTTAGGAATATAGAGGAGGGTGGTGGCGGTTTGGAAGAGGAAGGGGAGGGATTGGGTTGGCCGAATGGTGAGAGGGAGAGAGAGAATGAGGGGGGGCGGCTAAGAGAGGTAGAGAGAGAGAATTTTAGGAAAGATTAGGGTTTAGGATTTTTCTTCATTCAACTAAGCTTAAACAAAACACTACATGCCTATATATAGGCTTAACTCCAAGTCTTGGCTATATGTAGCCCAAATTAAAATAACACACTCCAAGGCTACATACAGCCCAAATAAAATTACATACTCCAAATGAACAAGTAAAACATGCTAAAAAGAAAAAATGCTCTCAAACTAAAAAAAGAAGAAGTTCAACTAGTTTTTTGTCTTGCGCCGAGGGCGGAGATTTTAGCGCTGCTCCATACGAATGCCATGGCGACGCGAGTCCTTTGTTGGAGACGAAGGAGGGTCGTCCGTTAGCGTGCCGTCATCAACAACTTAGGGGCCGTCGTCTCCACCAATCCTCCCCCGCTTGAAAGGACTCATCACCGATGAGTTGGCTTGCAGATACCGTCGTAGAAGAACACCATCCAACAGAGCGACCTTCGATTCCGGGAGCCAAGAGTCATCAGAGGCGGGGAGATCACGCCAACAAATCAAGTAGCGGCGCACATCTCCATCTGCAGTGGGAAACACATCATCCCGAAGAATCTTGTCTTGCAAAATTGTTGTCCTGGTAAACCTGGGAAAAGCATTAGGCAGTAAAGGGGGAAAATCTATATCATCAACATTTTGCGTACCTCCGTTGGAGACCGACTGAGAGAGCGATCCCTTACCTCACTCAACCCCATACCCATGAGAATCTGTAGTGGAACTAAACGGACAGGAAGATAATTCTAGTGGCGGAGCAATATATGGCATTAAATCCGAAACATTAAAAAAAGGGGAAATACCCCAATCAGTTGGTAATTCCAAAAGAAATGCATTGTCTCCAAATGGGTAAGGATCACTATGTCCTTAGGAATGTATCTTGACCTCATTGTATAGATTTAAAGGTCAACTAGAATAGGTCTAAGGCTTTGAACTTAGGTTTGAAAGCTTCCCCCAAGACCTCCTAGATCAGATTACAAGTGCAGAAATACAAAGGCAATTATTGTCGAGCTCAGATCGACGAGGCGTCGAACTTAGTTCAACTATCTCTGAGCTCAGTTCAACGAGTCATCGAACTCGGTTCGACGACCTTAGAGCTCAGATCGACGTTTCTGTCTCTAGCCAAAATCCAGATCTCTGAGCTCAGGTTGACGATAGTCGAGCTCAGATCGACGATTTCTGTTTCAAGTCAATTTCCAGTCTCTGAGCTCAGGTCGACGGTAGTCGAGCTCAGATCGACGATTATCTTGAGAGATTGACGATTTAAGGATTTCAAATTTAGTCACTTATGGAATTCAAATTGATTCAGATCCAGCATTTAATTCAAAGGATTTTGTAGCCGTTTAAATTAATCTGGAGCAAGTTTAAAGGAGACTAAAGGAGAATGATTCTTAGGACTTTCCTCCAGTGACAGTTATCAATTAAGGAAGTCATTTATGACTGGCTAATGACTATCTAGAAGATTTGATTTCAATATATCATTTCAGACAATAGAGACAGACATCATTATTCAAGGATAATAGATAATAAGAGAAAAACTAAGAACACCATCTGAGATCTGTGAGACACACAAAACAACTACAGGATTACAGTATCTCATCTCTGATTCAAGTTTTTCAAGGGTTCATGAAAGTCCACCTAGTGTCAACTACCTTCACCTATGGGGGGGGGGAATAGGTGTCTTTGCAGCGTGTTAGCGGAATTGAAATTATACCTGCACAAGAAAATAAAACAACAAAGCACAGAGAGGACACAGGCAATTTATAGTGGTTCCCCGATTTGGGTACGTCCACTTTCCCCCTTTGACCTATCTCCCAACCAGGATGACTCGGTCACTTCACCAACAGGATTGAAATCCAATCCTTGCACTAACGGAAGGAACCATTCCACACGTAGGAGTCAACACTCCCACAACCCGGGTTGCACCCAACCCTTACAACTAGAGACCAATCGGTCCGCTACAAAGAAATTGAAAATAGCTTGTAAGAAATACAAACGACGTTTGGAGACAAAGGTGTCCCTCTTCGTTCGACGACGTGTCCTTGAAGTCAACGAAGAGTCCACAACCCTAGATCTCACTTGGATTGAATCTTCCCGATACTGGCGGAGGCTTGGAGCTGCGGCAAGTTTCTCGGAATAACCGGCGACGACGGAGAGCTGCTGCTGTGCTATCTTGATTCAAACTTCGTAGCAAGGGAAGCAAGGTCTTCCAACGGTCACACCAGGATCGGTCGTCTCGATCGATTCGGAAGGGGAAGGTTTTTCCCGATCAACGAATCAAGAGACAAGGGATCTCTAGTTAGACGCGTGAGACGCTATGCTAACCTAAGCTTCTGTCGCCGATGATCTGGAAGAACTTGAGATCAACAGCGGCGACTACTGCACGAACGGCGGAGATGATCGGCGGAGCAAGATCAGGGATTTAGGGCTCGACGGCGGCTCGTCCTTTTTGAATTCGCGTTTTTCGTATCTATCCTGTTCATACATACGGGGTATATATATATTAGGTCAAGAGATGACCGTTGTGGGTCCCACCCAAGTAAAGACCAAAGACCGGTTCAAACAGCTGCAGGTAACGTGGACCGGTCAAGAATTTTCTGAAAATTTGCCAAGTCAAAATCGGCGAGAATCGAAGGTGATTCTCGACGAATCGGCGAGAATCACCTACGATTCTCGCCGAATTCTACTTAGTGAATTCTGGCAACACAGGTTGTAGGTGCCGGGGAGAATCGGTGGGAATTACTTTTGATTCTCACCGAATCGTCGAGAATGCAAGGTCATTCTCGACGAATCGGCGAGAATCATAATGATTCTCGACGATTCTGCCTTAGATAATTTTCCTGTCTGTATCAAGACAGCCGGCCCAACCCGGCGAGAATCAACTAGTGATTCTCGAAGACTCGTTGAGAATCACAAGTGATTCTCGACGACTCGTAGAGAATCACCTAGTGATTCTCGACGAATTACACTTAGACGATTTTCGTCTTTCGTCCCGTGAGCTGGTCTTTGGCCCATCCTTGCTCCTTGTCTGCTCTTGCTTTATTATAACCCTGTACTTAAAATTAAGTACACCCCAATAGAGAAAGTACACGTAGGCCAACACACTGATCTGCTCAACGAGGGATTACGTTGCACAGACCCGTGTATATTGACCCACTGCACCCTGACATTGGTGTGTACTTAGCGTGGAATAACTGCAAGCACAACTAAAAAAATATTTCATCAAATACATTGTCTATTTACCTTAGCTTGCACAGGGGCTTCTTCAAATCAGGTACATTGAGGATGCAATACCCAACAATCTCCCCCTATTTGAAGAAGCCTAAACCCTACAAGCTAAGGTGAATAGAGCATATAGGAATGAAAAACCGAAACTTAAAAGTGAGGTGATAGGGATATGCATTACCAGTTACTTGAGAGCAAACTAGAACATTGAGCTACCTTAGCCTTAGTCGAGAGGGTAATCTCCCCCTTTTCGGCTTCTGCAAATCTGGGTCTGGTGCACCTGACACCATGCTCCCCCTTAGTTCGTGCACTAATGTTTTCACCTGAGTTTCTGGCAGATGCTCCCCCTAGATGCACGAGCCAGGAGCGTCTGGAGTCTTCATTCCTCATAGTTGAGCATCCCCAATTCAGTTTTGAAAAGACTGAACTTGGCCTCGTCTAGGGGCTTTGTGAAAATATCTGCAATCTGCTTGTCCGTGGGGACATAGCAGAGAGAGATGTCCTTGTTCTCCACGTGCTCCCGAATGAAGTGGTAGCGCACTTCAATATGCTTCGTTCTGCTATGCGATACTGGATTGTTTGCGATAGCAATTCCACTTGAGGAGTCGCAGTACATTGGTACGTCCTTGAACTGGAGATCATAGTCTGCTAACTGGTTCCGTATCCATAGGAGTTGTGCGCAACAGCTTCCTGCCGAGATGTACTCAGACTCTGCTGTGGAGGTTGCGACACAATTTTGCTTTTTGCTGTTCCAGGAGATAAGCCTTCTTCCGAGGAATTGGCACGTCCCGGAGGTGCTTTTCCTGTCATCCCTACTCCCTGCAAAATCAGCATCTGAAAAACCTATTAGCTCGACATCATTGTTTCTCGGGTACCACAACCCAAGATTGGGAGTACCTTTAAGGTATCTAAGAATTCGCTTTGCAGCGACATAATGAGATTCCTTAGTGTTCACCTGATATCTGGCACAAACACATGTGGAGAACATGATATCCGGTCTACTGGCAGTAAGGTAGAGCAGGGATCCAATGATGCTTCTATATTTGGTTTCATCGAAAGGTTTACCTTTCTCATCCTTATCCAGAGACATAGTGGATCCCATTGGAGTCCTCATAGAGGTTGCATTCTCCATTCCGAATTTCTTGAGGAGTTCATTTGTGAACTTCTTCCGAGAGATGAAGATTCCTTCCTCAGACTGTTTCACTTGAAGTCCCAAGAAATCTTTCAGCTCCCCCATACTGCTCATTTCAAACTTTCCTTGCATAAGTTTGGAAAACTTTTTGCAAAGATTGTTGTCAGTTGAGCCGAATATAATGTCGTCAACATAGATTTGCACCAGCAAAATCTTGCCTTTGACTTCCCTAAGAAACAATGTCTTGTCTATTTTTCCTCTAGAGAACTTGTTCTCAAGAAGAAAACTAGACAATGTCTCATACCAAGCTCGAGGAGCTTGTTGTAAGCCATATAGCGCTTTATTAAGAAAATATACATGATTAGGATAAGTAGGATTGACAAAACCTGGAGGTTGAGCGACGTATACTTCCTCTTTCAAATCTCCATTCAAGAAAGCCGATTTTAC
This sequence comes from Platanthera zijinensis, assembly GCA_039513925.1. NCBI lineage: Eukaryota > Viridiplantae > Streptophyta > Magnoliopsida > Asparagales > Orchidaceae > Platanthera > Platanthera zijinensis. The sequence goes on from CM077080.1 coordinate 161,384,186, forward strand.
GTCCATCTGATAAACTGTGAATCCTTTGTGGGAGGCATAGGCTAGGAATAGCCGTATTGCTTCGAGCCGTGGAACTGGTGCAAACGTCTGGTCAAAATCAATCCCCTCCTCCTGTCGGTAACCATGAGCCACTAGTCTTGCCTTGTTCTTTATGATGACACCATGTTCATCCAGTTTGTTTCTGAAGATCCACTTGGTGCCAATCACATTCTGCTTTTGTGGTCTGGGCACAAGCGTCCAAACGTTGCATCTTTCGAACTGATGCAATTCATCTTGTATGGCCAAAATCCATGCAGCATCTTTGTTCGCCTCGTCGAATTTCTTTGGCTCAACCTGTGACAGGAAGCTAAGATGCAAAATCTCGTTAATAGTACCTCGGCGAGTTCTGACTCCGTCACGAGGATCTCCGATGATCTGATCTCTTGGATGATCCCTCACGTGTCTGAGCTGAAGAAGTCTGGCATCAGGAGCTTCGACTACTTCATGGGCATCTCCTTCTTCTAAAGGATTTGCTCCATTTTGAGTTTCAACTTCTCCGATCTGCGTAGAAGTGGACACCTTGACGTATGTTGGAGTTGCATCTTTCTCGGGCTCATCCAGTTGCAACCGTTCGAGTCTGGCATTTGCATCTTCAGGAAGAGGACTAGAAGTCTTGCCAGTAAGCAAGCTTCCTTCATCAAATACAACATTTATTGACTCCTCTACCACTAGGGATTTCTTGTTGAAAACTCTATACGCCCGGCTGCGGCTACTATAGCCCATGAATATGCCTTCGAAGCATTTTTCACCAAACTTAGTACGCGGGTACTTCCCGTTATTCAGTACATAACATTTGCAGCCAAAGATCCTCAGGTAGGACATGGTTGGTTTCTTGCCTTTCAGTAGCTCATAGGGAGTCTTACGATGGCTCTTGTTAATCAACGCCCGGTTTTGTACATGACAAGCCGTATTGACAGCCTCGGCCCAGAAGTATTCCGAGAGAGAAGCGTCATTCAACATTGTCGTGCACGCCTCAATGAGTGTTCTATTTCTCCTCTCCGCCACTCCGTTCTGTTGAGGAGTGCGAGGGGAGGAGAACTCATGAAAGATACCAAGTTCTTCACAGAACTCTGTCATAGCCCCAGACTCAAAATCTATTCCGTGGTCACTTCTGATTTTGATCACCGAGCAGTTGAGTTCGTTCTGTATCTGCTTGACAAAATTGGTGAAGATGTCAAACGTATCAGACTTGCATTTTAAAAAAGAACACCCACGTAAACCGAGAGTGATCATCTACAATCACTAGCGTATACGACTTCCTTCCTAAGCTATGAACTTGCATAGGACCAAACAAGTCCATGTGCAGAAGATAAAGACATCTGGAGGAATCTTTGTCTGGGATGCCCTTAAAGGTAGCCCGAGTTTGCTTGCCCATCTGACATGTAGGACATGGGCTATCTTTAATGCACTTAATAATGGGAGCATCCCTTACTAAGTCTTTGGAAAACAGCATATTAATTGTCTTGTAATTAATGTGTGCCAATCTCTTGTGCCATTATTCACAAAGAGATGCACTGCCTTTTGCTACTAAGCATACGGGGGTGGAAGAATCTAGACTGAGAAAATCTAAACAGAAAATATTTAGGCTCCTAATGCCAGTTAATACTGTCTCCGAAGAGGCACATGATATTATCAGGCATTTATCCTTGCAGAACTTAACGTCATACCCTTTATCACATAACTGGCTTACGCTGATCAGGTTATGATTTAACCCTTCAACATAAGCTACGTCAGAGATAGAGAGTATACCGTTGGAAATCATACCGTAACCTCTGGTGACTCCCCGATCTGATCCCCCAAAGATGACTTTGGGTCCATTCTCGACTGGAGAGTACTCCCGCAGCAGGCTTCTTGTCCCAGTCATATGACGGGAGCATCCACTGTCCAAATACCAAATGGGAGTTTTGTTGGACTTTGGACATTCCTGCAAAACAGAATTAATTTGCCTTAGGAACCCAATCGAACTTGGGTCCTAGATTCCTTGTTAGCATACTCCCCGTCGATTGGTTAGCCCCACGAGCGGTCGGCCTCGCACTGCTAACATAAGGAGTCTTGTTATACATTGGATTAAACCAACAATCCACGGCAAAGTGACCAATTTTGCCACAGCACCAGCAGTCAAACCCGTTATACTTCCTCTTGAGCTCCTGCTTTACCCTTGAAATGTGGGGTTCAGCTGGGGCCGAAGACCTGGAGGTGGAGGCAACTTGATGACCACAGTCACATGACTTCTTCACCTCTTGGCTTTTCAGTGTAACAGGCTTGGCCTTAGTTGCCTGCTTCCTATTATGGCCGCTAGAGAATTGACCATAATTTCCCAAGTGGATTTCCTCATAAGGTGCCTTGAAGACACTCTCACTGAAGTTACGGGGAAAGGTCCACCCATCATATCGGCTCTTCGGCTTTGCAACCGAGGGCCTGAAGTGATGCCCATATGTTGACTCAAAGTCATGTTGGTTATAGGGAAAGCTAGGCTTTCTGAACTCAACAGGGCTGAGTGGGGCCTTTCCTTTCTCATCAGCAGAAGCTTTCTTGGCAGCCTTATTCTTCCTCCTATTCCTGTTTCTCCTGGATGAGGAGCTAGATACCCCTACATGCCCCAAGCCAGCTCCTTTGGCTTGAGCAGAGAAGGTATCAACTAATGGAAGAACAGTTTTTGGCATAGAGAAGCTCTTGACGATCTTCCTTTCTGCAGCAAGTAGTTATTCCAACTTGTCGACTTCCTCCTGCTTAAGATCAAGGAGCTTAAGAGACTCCGAATGCTTTAAAGTTAGTTCCAAGTGCTCCTGTCGGAGGGAGATCAAACTGGTGATCTCTTCCCTCAGGGATACACTTTCACCTTTAAGGAATTTTATTTCCTTCTTCGCAGCCTTCATTCTCTTTCGACATTCCAGGAAAGTATTGAGCAGAAGCTCATACTTATCGAGGAGCTCAGCTTCACGGGCAGAAGAGCTATCCTCAGGGTCATCATCCTGAGACTCAGGATCAGAGTCAGAGTCAGAGAGAGAGGTGTGAGCTTTTACCTTCCCCGTAAATGGGGGACAGTCTCCTTCCGAGTCACAGTGACCCATTAGCCCAAAGTAGGCTTCCTCGTCATCGCTGGTATCTGATGAGTCCGATTCACTCAGCGTCTTTGACTTCTTCGCGATGTAGCTCCTCTCCTTCTTCTTGTCTTTTGAGGACCTATGCTCCTCTCCCTTTCCCTTTTCCCTCTTGCCTTGATGGCAGTCGGCCACGACGTCTCCTGGCTTGTTGCAGCCAAAGCAAATAATGTCAGATGAGCGGTGTTTGTTCGGTTTGGATACATACCTGTCAGAAGAATAGTTCTTCTTCTAATCCCTCGAAGAAGAGCCATTTCTCTTTCTTTGATTCCTCAGCTTGAGGAACTTCTTGAATTCCCTTGTGATAAGGGATAAATCTTCCTCAGACAATTCTGAGTCGGAGGAGCTTGGCTCCAAGTCTTCCTCTTCATCTTTCTTCCACGCACGGGAAGAGATAACACCCTTGCCCTTTCTGGAATGAATGGCTTTCAGGGCCACCGTCTTTTCCTTGGCCGCGGCTTTCTCTGCTTCCTCTTCAGCTTTCCTTGTGTTCAACTGAAGCTCATAGGACATGAGCTTCCCGAACAGAATCTGAGGGTCGGTTTCCGCAAGTCTGCCAAACTCGCGGATGGCGCAGATCTTTGTGTCCCATTCCTTAGTGAGGGACCTAAGGAACTTATCATTGAGTTCACCGTCAGTGAACACTCTTCCATATCCTTTGAGTGCATTGACGATCTTGAGGAAGTTTTCGAAGGTGACTCCGATCTCCTCCTTTGGACCTTGTCTAAAGGCCTCATATTTCTGATTGAGGAGGGATCTCCGATCGTCCCTCACTTCATCTGTGCCCTCCATTAGGACAATCAGGCAGCTCCAGAGATCCTTGGCTGTCCTGCAGTTGCTGAAGTTCTGCATCATAGAGTCGTCAACTGCGCTCACCAGGATGTTCTGAGCTTTCTTGTCGAGTCCGAACAGCACCATTTCGTCCTTGTCCATTTCCGAAAGTTTCTTGGGTACTTTCTTGGTAGGATCAATGGTGGAGGCCTTAGTGGGAATGTAAGGTCCCTCCTCCACTATCATGAAGAGCCGGGGGTCGACTGCTTCCATATAGAATCTGATTCTTTCCTTCCAGATAGGAAAGTTCAGTCTGGTGCATACTGGGATTTTGCCGGAGTGCTTGAGTCCGTCCATGGAAGATATCTGACTGCTTCTTGACACTGGTGGCAGGAATCTACTCAAGGTGTGAACCTTTTTGATGAGTAACCTCCCTCTGATACCACTTGAAAGTCCACCTAGTGTCAACTACCTTCACCTATGGGGGGGGGAATAGGTGTCTTTGCAGCGTGTTAGCGGAATTGAAATTATACCTGCACAAGAAAATAAAACAACAAAGCACAGAGAGGACACAGGCAATTTATAGTGGTTCCCCGATTTGGGTACGTCCACTTTCCCCCTTCGACCTATCTCCCAACCAGGGATGACTCGGTCACTTCACCAACAGGATTGAAATCCAATCCTTGCACTAACGGAAGGAACCCTTCCACACGTAGGAGTCAACACTCCCACAACCCGGGTTGCACCTAACCCTTACAACTAGAGACCAATCGGTCCGTTACAAAGAAATTGAAAATAGCTTGTAAGAAATACAAACGACGTTTGGAGACAAAGGTGTCCCTCTTCGTTCGACGACGTGTCCTTGAAGTCAACGAAGAGTCCACAACCCTAGATCTCACTTGGATTGAATCTTCCCGATATCGGCGGAGGCTTGGAGCGGCGGTAAGGTTCTCGGAATAACCGGCGGCGACGGAGAGCTGCTGCTGTGTTATCTTGATTCAAACTTCGTAGCAAGGGAAGCAAGGTCTTCCAACGGTCACACCAGGATCGGTCGTCTCGATCGATTCGGAAGGGGAAGGTTTTTCCCGATCAACGAATCAAGAGACAAGGGATCTCTAGTTAGACGCGTGAGACGCTATGCTAACCTAAGCTTCTGTCATCGGTGATCTGGAAGAACTTGAGATCAACAGCGGCGACTACTGCACGAACGGCGGAGACGATCAGCGGAGCAAGATCGGGGATTTAGGGCTCGACGGCGGCTCGTCCTTTTTGAATTCGCGTTTTTAGTATCTATCCTGTTCATACATACGGGGTATATATATATTAGTTCAAGAGATGACCGTTGTGGGTCCCACCCAAGTAAAGACCAAAGACCGGTTCAAACAGCTGCAGGTAACGTGGACCGGTCCAGAATTTTCTGAAAATTTGCCAAGTCAAAATCGGTGAGAATCGAAGGTGATTCTCGACGAATCGGCGAGAATCACCTACGATTCTCGCCGAATTCTACTTAGTGAATTCTGGCAACACAAGTTATAGGGGCCGGGGAGAATCGGTGGGAATCACTTTTGATTCTCACCGAATCGTCGAGAATGCAAGGTCATTCTCGACGAATCGGCGAGAATCATAAGGATTCTCGACGATTCTGCCTTAGATAATTTTCCTGTCTGTATCAAGACAGCCGGCCCAACCCGGCGAGAATCAACTAGTGATTCTCGACGACTCGTAGAGAATCACAAGTGATTCTCGACGAGTCGGCGAGAATCACCTAGTGATTCTCGACGAATTACACTTAGACGATTTTCGTCTTTCGTCCCGTGAGCTGGTCTTTGGCCCATCCTTGCTCCTTGTCTGCTCTTGCTTTATTATAACCCTGTACTTGAAATTAAGTACACCACAATAGAGAGAGTATACGTAGGCCAACACACTGATCTGCTCAACGAGAGATTACGTTGCACAGACCCGTGTATATTGACCCACTGCACCCTGACATTGATGTGTACTTAGCGTGGAATAACTGCAAGCACAACTAAAAAAATATTTCATCAAATACATTGTCTATTTACCTTGGCTTGCACAGGGGCTTCTTCAAATCAGGTACATTGAGGATGCAATACCCAACACTTCATCAATCAAGACTCCAGACACAAAACATTTCAGTCATTGCTGAAATCATCTTTTGCTGGAGATCTCATTCATTCTAAAGGCCTATCACCATGTGCCAAGCTTCTCTTCCTTAACAACTGCAAATCTCAGGGGGAGCTTTGACATCAATAATCCACTAGTCTTCTCTTTGACTGTTGACAGAGAAGAACAACTACACTTTCTTTTTCTTTTATTCCACTATAAAAGGGTTACTCAAAACTCCCTTCAAAAGTTTTGTGTTTGGTTTCTGAGACCTTTCAAAACTCAGTGGTGGCAAGATATCTGATAAAAAAATCTTGTTTGGTTTTTGAGCACCTTATCAAAAGCTCATTGATGCCCTGGACACCTGATCAACTCATCATGCAGTGGATTCCTACCTAGGGTGGTAGAAGAGTGGATGTACCCAAGTTGATTGGGGAACCACTATAGATCCTTGTGTCTTCTGGTTGCTGTGTTTGATTTGTTGTGTGCTGTGTTTTTACTTCTTGCTTTAGTTTATTTTATTCTCTGTAAGCACAATACACCTATAAATAAATTAAGTCTTCCACTGCCAATTAAATTTTAATTTGCAAAATTATTTTAAAATACTCTATTCACCCCCCCTCTAGAGTAAAGGTAGATCTTACCCTCACTTTCAATTGGTATCAGAGGCTGGTTGGTTATTCAACAACTAGATCTTCACTAGTTTGGTTGTTTTACAGGCTAACACCTGAACCAAAAGATCTCTGATAAGATCAATCTTTAATAGAGGGTTATTATTTCTATTATAATTATTTTCATATAAAATCATGGCACAGAACAAAGAGCATGCAAGCACCAGACCTCCAGTGTGCAATCTTTCTAAGTTTGCACTTTGGAAGGCATGGATTAGATTATACATGAATTCTATTGATGATGATATCTTCAATTCTATTTTGACAGTGTGTCCAAGACCTCCAAAAAGTACAAGTACAAGTATTGTTCCACCCCTTCAGGAAAAGATGCAAAAATCAAAAAGTGGAAAGTTGTTGATGCTAAGGCAATGAACATATTGGCTCAGATTATGTCTGATGACATATTTCAAAAAGTGGCTAAATGCAACTCAGTAAAAGAAATATGGGACAAGCTATCTGAGCTTGTGTCGGGATCTTCTGATGAAAAAAAGGACAGAAGATCCCATCTCATACCCCAGTCTGAGAATTTTAAGAAGGGAGAAACTGAGTCAGTTGCTGACATGTATAACAGACTTAGTCTAATTGTCAGTGAATTGAAAACTTTGGATAAAGAGATCTCATTGACTGATCTCAATGATAAGATCCTAATGTGCTTCCCCAGCACTTGGGACTAAAGGATCTGGCAAATCAAGGATGCCAGAAGCCTAAATGAGATCACCACTAAAGCTCTATTGGGCAAGCTCAAGTCTTATGAGCTGCTCATCAAAAATAGAGAGGAAGAGCAAAAGACAGCTTCTCTAGCAACAAGGAAGGAGAAGACAATTGCTTTCAAAGCTACAGAAGAACAGCCTGAAGACAAGATCACAGGCAATGGAGAGTTAATGAGTCTACTAGCCAAAGATTTTACAAGATAGCTAGAAAAGACTTCAGGAAAAGGTCATCCAGAGGTCATGAAAAGCCAAGGTATAACAAGTCAAGTAACAAAGAAATTATTTATTTTGGATGTAGGAAACCAGGCCACATTGTGCCTGACTGTCCAGAGAATCAAAATAAGGACAAGAAAGAAAAGAAAGAAAGAAGAAGAGACAAAGACTCTAGGAGAAACAAATTTGACAAATCCTCCAGCAAAAACAAGCACACAAGGAAAGGATTTGTAGCAGAAACCTGGAGTGAGACTGAAGAAGAATCAGAGGCTTCATCAAGCTTAAGTAATGATGAAGATGATGCCCAAGAGAAGGAGTTCTGCATGATGGCTATCAATGCCTCTCAACATAATTCTGATGCAGAACAAGAGTCAGAATCTGAATCTGAACATGAAGCTGAAGAAGATCAGGTAATAGATTCTTTTGATTTCAATTAAGAGGACTTAAAATTTGAATCTAAGGCACTATGTTTTGACCTACTCAAGTCTGAGAAGGAGATTATCTCTCTCAGAAATCAACTATCTGAACATAGCACTTAAAATCAGATAACCTCAAACTCTCTGAGGAGTCAGAATGCTGTTGGGAGGAGATAGCTTCACTGAAAAGTGAACTATCTCAGGCAAAGAAGTTTGAAGAATCCCTTAATGGGAGAAGCATCAGACTGATGTGTTGATGCGTGAAATGCGAAGGCAGAAACGAGCACCAGCAGCTAACTGTTCGGGCACTTAGGGAAGAAAAAGGAAAAACAAACTGCGAGCAGCAGTCTACTTGGCGGACTAGAAAAGGAACAGAAAAGCAACAGAGCTGTGCAGCACGGTAACACCAAACTTCGCCCGTCGCGGCCTGAATGCCACTCCTGCGACGGGCTTGCTTTTGATTGTAAAGAAGCGGTTACAAGGAAGGAAAAGGAAAGTAATGCGGAAAGCAAGCTGGAGATCGCAAAGCCAGAGATTCGAGTCCGCAGCCTTTAACAAGTGGGCTCCTGGGCTCGAGTCAGCGTGCTTTGAGTGCACCACTTCCCCCTATTTATAGGCTGGGGGCCTGCCCAAATGGGCAGGGCTAAAATAACCGGCTGCCCGGGGTACAAAGGAGCCGGGCAGCGGTGACGGGAATCGAAAGAGAAAGAACAAGCAGTCCGCGCGGGACCGGCGGACTGGGCCTGCGAGCTGAAATCCTCCCTTGGTCGCGTCGAGCGCGATCCTGTCAGGCTAGTTGCGACCTTAGCGACCTGGGCGACCTGACTCGGAGCTCGCCGATCTGAGCTCGACTAACGTCGACCGGAGGTCGATGATCCAGCAGAGTTGAGAACCAAGGTCGACCTGCGCGGACTGAGATCTGGAATCCGACCAAGGAGGAGCGAGATGTCTAGCTGGATATGTTGCGGATTCTGGGGTTAACATAATTGTTGCGCGCTAGGGTTCAAAGAAAATAAATGCAACCGAACTAGCAACCCAATGAGGCAAGTATACCTATCGAATTGTAGCAAGGGGACACAAGTGTCGTATTGAAATCCGGGAACTGTTGGCTATGCTTACTCACACGAACGCTATTATCTTATCGACGGAAAAAACTAGGGTTTTAGAAAATCTAAGTGCAGGGGAGAAAGTAAAGCTATACTAGAAAGAGAAACACTGCAATTAAGGAGGCTATTAAGTAAACAACTAAGCTAGAAAGGAAACTACTGCAGTTAATTAAAGAGCACAAGATAGGAGATTACTACGAAAGGTAGAAAATATGAAATGGAAATGCACCCGACCAAGATTCACCTCGGCTAAAGACGGTTAAGAAAATGCGATAAAAATCTAAACTTAATAGGATAAGGGTCCTTGACCGTGGAGGTTCCTAAAGCTTGAACACGCTTCTCTCGAAGTCGTGCCCAACTGAGTTTAGGAAGGTCCGACCGACTCTCGTCTAAATCGGAGGCCTAAAACTCGCTTTACGCGGTGAACCCCACTATTGGATTTTACTCCAATCCAGGAGATTTGTACGTCTACCTCTCTCGAGGGGTGCGTACAACTCCCTTTACTCTTGAATGCTCACTTCATTCTTTCGGCCTCTCGGCTAGCCTAGAATGAAAGCAAAGGCGGAGAGTATATATCGAAAATATACCTCCAACCCGTGATTAATCAAGAGTAATTCAAGGCCCTAACCTAAAAAGAAAAGATTAATTAAAACATCATAACATAATCGCTCTAACCTCGGATCATCAAGATCGAGTACAAGGAGGATTAGTTAATCATTATGGAATGGAGGGAGGGGGATGAGTAGTAAAGTATAAGAAGGAACACAAGCTAAAGGAAGAACAATTTTTATTAATGAAAAAGGACAAGTTACACTAATGAAAATAAAATTACAAGTGCATGAAAATTAAATCCTATTCTAGCCCTACAATTAGCACTAAGCAAGAGCAAAGATTACAAAGAAAAGCTAAGACAAACTACAATTAAGCTAGGGTTAAACAAAAAGTACAAAGAGAGGGGGAGAGAGAGAGAGAGAAAGCATGAAAAAGGATCAAGAAACAAAGGGGCAGCACCTCCCCCACTCAACCAAAGCTTGCTGAAATGGAGAGGGGGGGCTCTATTTATAGATTTTTTTCTCGGGTTGGTCACGCCCTCCGACACGCCCTAGGGGGGGCGTTTCAGGGGGCGTGACAGTACTATGTTGACCTCGGGCTCTGGATTCTAGCGGGAGGGATGATTGCTTCGGTACGTCGGTGGTCACGCCCTAGGTCACGCCCGTGACAAGGGGGCGTGACAGGCACGTCATGTCCAAATCATTGGTCGGAAATCCGTCAGTCGTCGAAAAAGGAGGGTGTCACGCCCATGTCACGGGCGTGACATGGGGCGTGACAGTACTATTTGCGTGCTAAGGCGGAACGGCATTTAATGCGGCGGCAGCTTTGCGGCAGAGGGCGACACGCCCATGGTCACGCCTGGTGACACGCCCGGGGAGGGCGTGTCAGGGGGGCGTGACAGCGGTTTTTGACCATTTTCTGCCCCCTCCAGCAGGTGTCCTCGGGATCGGGCGACACGCCCTAGGTCACGCCCAGGGAGGGCGTGACAGGGGGGCGTGACAGGACATTTTTGCAATTTTTCTGAAAACCTGCAAAAAGACAGGAAAATGTTAGTGGCAATAAAATTTACCTAAAAAGGATAAAAATAAACTAATAATAGACATAATTTGTACAATATAAAATAAAAAATACGATAATAGTTTAGGCTACAAAACGTATTATCAAATTCCCCCAAGCTTAAGCTTTGCTTGTCCCCAAGCAAAAATATAAAAACTAGATATTTATAACAGGACTAATCAAAAAGTTCTAATTATGCCTACACAAGTACTATGCGAAATTCTAAGTAGGGAAAAGGTGAAATGTAAGTCTAAACAATTATTTAGGTATGGTAAAACTTTTATAAACTTTACTTAATAAAAACAAATCATCCAAAATTTTAACGAGATTTTTTTAAATAGACTTAAGCAAAGCAACGAAAATGAAAAACACGCATTGAGTTGTTACTAGATCCAAGCAACGCATTATAATTATATCAATTTAATTAACAAAAATCTAGGTTTAAATCTAAAACTAAAACTGATTTACTGTTTTTCTTTTCTTAGTTGTTAAATAAAAATCAAAAAGCGTGAATCAAAAGGACTTAAATAGGACAGAAACGTTTGGTTTAGGAAAATGATTAGGAGTGGAATTCAAAGATAAACGTGAATGGTTTAAAATCACACTAAACCAAAGCAAAGAGTTTCATAAAAATATATACACATTTTTTTTCTTTTTCTTTTTCTTTTTCATTTTTTTTTCTTTTTTCAAAACAAAGGCCATAAATATTTTTATTTTCCTTTTTGAGTTGGCCAAACAAAAATAAACATCACTTTTGAACATACTTCCATTTTTTTTCGAAAACCTTTCTCCACAAAAAATCACAAAATACCCTATCAAAATCGTCAAAATAATTTATGAAACTCAAAAAGGCTAGTGCGATTCGATAGGTTGGAAATTTTTGGCTTTGGTGAAACTGAAATGAAGAGAGGAGCTATCAAATGAAATCGGAAAAAGGCTCAAAAACGGCTAACTAGTGGTAAAAGTTTTTAGGTTGGCAGGAAAGCTCAAACGAAAACAAAAACGGCCTAAATCATTTTCACGCTTTTGAATTTATTTAAAACAAAGGTTTGAAAAATTTCAAAAAGCGAGTCCTAGATAATAAAAGAAGATTGATGAAATTAACTTGAAAATAGAAATAATAGGTGACTTGGATCGTTCACATCTACTACGTTATTCAAAAGTTGACTTTACAAAAATTATTCAAAAACGAGAAAGAAAATAGTGGATGATGAATTTTTGAGAAAGTAAAGGAAATAAACAACAAAAAATCATAATTGAAATGCGAGTTTTAGAAAAATATTTCACCTTAACATGCTACCGTGAATTAGAAACACAGCATGGCCAACATTTTACTTGTGAAACATAATTAAAAAGGACGATTAGAAATATTATAATTAACTAAGTTATTTATAGGAGATTTTGAGTAAAACAAAACTAAAAACTGGGGGTACTATTGAAATACCAAAATGTCTAAACTATTCAAAAACACATATATATTTTTTTATTTTGCGAAATATTCTCTTTTTTTTTGGATTTTGGATAATTTTTTCTCTTTTTTTGGAATTTTAAGATATTCAATTTTTTTGGAAATATTTACAATATATACAAAAAGGAAATTATTTACACTAAGCAAAAATGAAGGAGGAAATCCTCCCCCAAGCTTAAAACAGACATTGTCCTCAATGGCTAAAGAAGGGGATTGGAGAAGGAGAGAAAAATAAAGTGCAGAATTGAAAGACAGAATTGAAATACAGGTACTTCCCCGGATTTATTTGCTGCGAAAGCTGAGTGATGCCGCCCCCGAATGTCTTCTTTGGACTTCGTGATGGATTCAGCAATGTTGGAGCAGGCGATCGCAGAAGCTTCAGCTTGTCGGAGCCGTCCGAGGCAAAAATTGTAAAATAAAGAAAACAGAAAAAGATAACTTGGGTTGCCTCCCAAGAGCGCCCTTTGGTTAAAGCGTCGTTGAGCTCGACGCATTAAAAAAAAATAATATTGTCCAAAAATGTTGTTGTCCCGAAATAAAATTGTTTTTAGCAAAAAAATTAAAAGTTCAAGATTAGAGTTCGTGAAGCAGAAACTTAATAGTGTTTGGACTGACATCATCATCACCAGAGAAATACAGTTTAAGACGCTGACCATTCACTTTGAAATTACCCTTATCAGGGTGAGAAATTAAAACAGTTCCATAAGGAAATACTTCTAAAACAGAAAACGGGCCAGACCAGCGAGATTTTAATTTGCCCGGAAATAAACGTAAACGAGAATTATATAACAGGACTTGGTCGCCCGGCTTAAAGTTTTTAGGGTGCCTTAAGTGTTTATCGTGTAAACGCTTCGTCCGCTCTTTATAAAGTTTATTATTTTCATAAGCATAAGAGCGCCACTCATCGAGTTCATTTAGTTGAAATTTTCGAAGGTCACCGACTGAGTGGGGATCGAAGTTTAAAAATTTTAAGGCCCAAAAGGCGCGGTGTTCTAACTCTACGGGCAGATGGCACGATTTTCCATAGACCAGCCGATACGGCGTACATCCGAGGGCGGTTTTGTACGCTGTTCGGTAGGCCCATAAGGCATCGTCAAGTTTGGCTGACCAGTCTTTTCTAGAAGTTGAAACAGTCTTTTCTAATATTCTTTTTATTTCTCTATTAACTACTTCGACTTGACCGTTAGTTTGGGGGTGGTAGGCAGTGGAAAGCTTATGCGTAACGCCGTATTTGGTAAGAATTTTTGAAAATTACGCGTTACAAAAATGGGAACCCCTATCGCTAACGATTGCGCGAGGCGTACCGAATCTAGAAAATAATTTTTTTAAAAACGTGACTACAACTCGGGAGTCGTTCGTGGGAAGAGCTTGGGCCTCAGCCCATCGTGAAACATAATCAACAGCAACTAAAATATATTTTTTTCCGAAGCTAGAAGGAAGGGGGCCAACAAAATCAATTCCCCAGAGGTCGAAAATTTCGCACTCTAAGAAATAATTTTGCGGCATTTCATTTTTATTAGAAATATTGCCCGACCGTTGGCAACTATCACACGTGCTCACAAAGGCTTGCGCGTCTTTAAACAGGCTAGGCCAGTAAAAACCCGCGCAAAGCACCTTATGAGCGGTGCGAGCAGCTTGATAGTGCCTACCTGTCGGACCTTCATGCAAATGTTTAAGAATATCAATTCCTTCATCAAAAGAAACACATCTCGTTATCACCTGATCCGCACAAATTTTGAAAAGATGCGGGTCTTCCCAAAAGTAGTTCTTCAGCTCAGAAAAGAATTTCTTCTTTTGCTGAGAGGAGAACTCTTTGGGAGTACCCGGGCCACTAGATAGTTGGCGATGTGCGCGAACCAAGGAGAAGTAGATGTATTAACTAAAAGCAGCTTCTCATCAGGAAAATAGTCATTAAAAGATTTTTCATTTAATTTTTCTATAAAGGGGTTATCTAATCTGGATAGATGGTCGGCGGCCAAGTTCTCGGCTCCTCGCTAATCACGGATCTCTAAGTCAAACTCCTGGAGGAGTAAGACCCAGCGAATCAAGCGAGGCTTGGCATCCGTTTTGGCAAGAAGGTACTTGAGGGCCGAGTGGTCCGTAAAAACAATGATTTTTGAAAGTGTAATGTAAGGGCGAAATTTATCAAACGCAAATACTACAGCTAAGAGCTCCTTCTCGGTTGTGGTGTAATTTTCTTGTGCAGATGTGAGGGTTTTACTAGCGTAATAGATGGGATGGAAGTTCTTACATATGCGTTGACCTAATACGGCCCCCACCGCAAAACTACTCGCATCGCACATAATCTCGAAGGGAAGGTCCCACACCGGAGCTATCATAATTGGTGCGTTAATTAACTTTTCTTTAATTGATTCAAAGGCAGAAATACAAGAGTCATCAAAAATGAATGGAGCGTCTTTTTCTAAGAGATGGGTGAGGGGCTTTGTGATCTTGGAGAAGTCCTTTATAAAATGACGATAAAAACCAGCATGGCCCAGGAAACTTCTTATAGCTTTTATGTTTTTAGGCGGCGGCAACTTCTCAATAACTTCTATCTTGGCAACGTCTACCTCAATACCTTTAGCAGAAATTTTATGACCCAAAACTAACCCTTCCCTCACCATAAAATGGCATTTTTCCCAATTTAGGGCAAGGTTAGTTTCTTCGCATCGTTCTAAGACTTTTTCGAGGTTTTCTAAACATCTATCGAAGGAATCGCCGAACACGGAGAAATCGTCCATGAATACCTCCATAATGCTTTCTACGTACTTGTCAAATATTGCGAGCATACATCGTTGGAATGTAGCCGACGCATTGCATAATCCAAACGGCATTCTTCGGTACGCGAAGGTGCCGAAGGGACAAGTAAACGTAGTTTTCTCTTGGTCCTCGGGAGAGATGGGTATTTGAAAGTACCCCGAGAGGCCATCGAGAAAACAATAAAAGCTATGGCCGGAGAGACGTTCTAAAATCTGGTCGATAAATGGTAAAGGAAAGTGGTCCTTGCGGGTGGCGTCATTTAACTTACGGTAATCTATGCACATACGCCAACCCGTCACCGTCCGTGTCGGGATTAATTCATTATTCTCATTACTAACTACGGTTATCCCTCCCTTTTTGGAACTACCTGAACGGGGCTAACCCACTTACTGTCCGATATAGGGTAGATAATTCCTGCGTCTAATAGTTTCATAACCTCGCCCTTAACTACTTCTTTCATATTCGGGTTTATACTGCACTGAGGTTGGATAGAGTTACGCGAATTATCTTCCATTAAAATTTTATGGGTACAGAAAGATGGGCTTATGCCCTTGATATCAGAAATTTGCCAAGCAATAGCCCGACGATGCTTACGTAGAACTAGCAGAAGTTTATCATTTTGCGTATCCGTGAGGTAGGCCGAAACGATAACTGGTAACTTGGAATCTTTTTCTAAGAAAGCATACTTAAGGTGTTCGGGAAGTTCTTTAAGTTCTACGGTAGGGGATTCTTCATAAGAGGATTTTGAGATTCTTTCTTTTTCAAAAATAATATCTTCATAAACTTTTTTATAAGGAACGTAATAAGGGGTGGGGCTAGCAGCCAAGACGGCTTCTTGTAGCGATTCAGTGGGAAGAACAGAGGAAGAACAAAAATAAGAAAATTCTTTTTCAAACTCAGAAAGACAATAAGAAGATTCATCACTTCCTTGCAGTGATTCCGTTGTAAGAGAAGAGGAGCAAAAAGTAGAAAATTCTTTTTCAAAGTCGGAGAGGCAGTAGGAAGAATCATCACTCACGGCGTCTACGAAAAAGCATGAGTCATCGTTTGCTAAGGTGTTCTTCATCGAAGGGGTGATAGAAAATGTGACTTCGTCGTCGCCTACTCGAAGAAAGAGCTTACCATTGCTTACGTCAATGATGGCTCGGGAGGTGGCAAGGAAGGGTCGGCCAAGGATCAGGGGAACCTCGACGTCTTCTTCGATGTCCAAAATGACAAAGTCCACCGGGAAGATGAACTTGTCGACTTTCACTAGAACGTCCTCCACTATTCCTAACGGGTACTTGACGGATCTATCGGCTAGCTGGATACTCATACGCGTGGGGTTAAGGCTACCAATCCCTAACTTTTTGAACAACAAAAAGGGCATCAGGTTTATACTTGCGCCTAAATCGGCTAACGCGTGTTTAACAAAGAGATCACCGAAGACACACGGGATAGAGAAACTACCCGGGTCACTGATTTTCTTCGGCAAACCGTTTGTTAAAATGGCGGAGCACTCGGCGTTTAGCGTGACGTGCGAAAGATTCTCTAACTTCTTCTTGTTTGTGAGGAGGTCTTTAAGATATTTGGCGTATTTCGGCATCTGCGAAATAGCCTCGTGGAAGGGAAGATTAATGTGAATTTGTTTGAAGATTTCTAAGAAGCGGGAGTACTGATCATCTTGACGTTGTCTATTAAGTTCAGAGGGGTATGGAGGAGTTGAATTATTTTTGAAGATGGGTGGTGGGGTGAGATTATTTTCTAAAGCGGGGGTGATTACTTCTTCAGCAGAGGGTGTAAGCGGAGCGGAGCTTTGATTTTTAAAAACGGGAGCGGAGCTTTGATTTTTAAAAGCAGGAGCGGAGCTTGCCTCGGGCTCTTCACTTACCATACCGGAGACTTGCTTCCCACTCCGAAGAGTTATAGCTTTCGCTTGCTCTCTCGGGTTGGGTTCGGTATTGGAAGGAAGAGACCCTGCGGGTCGCTCAGAAATTATTTTCGCGAGCTGTCCTACTTGATTTTCTAGACTTTTTACGCTTCCGGTTAACGTTCTTATAGTGGCGTCATTTGTGGTGATATATTTAGAAAGTAATTCCTCCAAGCTTGGCGGTTTTGGGTAATTTTGAAGAGGTGGTGGTGGTGGTGGTGTAGAAAAATCATTTTGCAGGGTTGGGCACATCGCATTCGATGGATTACTCCATGAAAAGTTCGGGTGATTTCTTAAAGCGGGTTATAATTATTCGGAAAATTAAAACCAGGCGGATGAAAATTCGCAGCAGAAAAATTATTAAAAGCAGTTCTAGGCATATTATTAACATAATCTAAATGTTCTGGAGTAGGGGTTGCAGATTCCCATACCTGAGGGGCGGAGGCAGCAGTCATCTCCGTTATCTTTTTGCTTAGGATTTCTACTTGCAGAGCGAGCTGGGAGACGTGGTCCACTTCATAGATACCTGCAGGCTTGTTCGGGCGGGACCTAGGCACATTCCACTGATAAGTGTTCATGGCCATGTCCTCAAAAAGCTCAAGAGCGGCTTCCGGGGTCTTATGATTTAAAGTACCGCCAGAAGCTGCGTCTATCATTTGCTTCGTGCTTTGATTTAGCCCGTTATAAAACGTCTGCACTTGTAACCATACAGGCAGCGCGTGATGTGGGCATCGTCTTAATAATTCTTTAAATCTCTCCCAGGTTTCATATAGGGTTTCAGAGTCTATTTGTCCGAAGGCAGAGATGTCGTTCCTAAGTTTTGCGGTTTTAGCTGGCGGAAAATACTTCGCCAAAAATTTTTCAGTTAATTCATTCCAAGTGGTTATGCTATTTTTCAGAAGTGTGTTAAGCCACTGCTTAGCTTTAGTTCTTAGAGAGAAGGGGAAGAGTCTCAGCCTGATCTCATCATTTGTGACACCATTAATCTTGAAGGTGTCACAAATTTCAAGAAAGCTAGCTATATGTGCGTTCGGATCTTCATCTTGAAGTCCGTCAAATTGCACATATTGCTGCACCATTTGAATTATGCTAGGCTTTAATTCAAAGTTATTATTTGCTATAGCAGGGCGGACTATACTTGATTCTGTTCCCTCGAGGTTCGGTCGGGCATAATAGGACATAGTCCTTTGCACGGCCTCATCTACGTTGGGTTCTTCCATTCTTAAAGTAGCAAATGACTCGGAGTCCTCAACCGGCACTTGGATAGTAGGACCTTGAAATCGCGATCTTCTCCGAAGAGTACGCTCAATTTCGTGGTCCAAGTCCAAAATAACCGACGGACTCCCGCGGGTCATGCACTAAAAGAACAGAAAAGAAGAGGAGGGAGAGAAAAAGGATAAACTAGAAAAAAGATTAGAAATTTTTTTTCTTTTTTTTTTAAATAGATTTTTTTTATATAGATTAACTCCCGAACTTCTCAAGGACTACCCCTTGAAGGGTTCGCAAGGTACTAGACAAGACAGTGGCGCTTAAAGCCCTTTGCCCTTTTCGAGAGAATTAGGTAGCGTAGAAAAATTGTGAGGTTGGTTTCTATTAAGAGCGGTGATAATTTTTTTTTTTTTTTTTTAAATTTAAAGAAGGAGGATGAGAAAGAGAAGATAAAATTAATAGGTTCGTGTTTTCAAAATATCAACGGAAATTGGTTCCCCGACAACGGCGCCAAAAACTTGTTGCGCGCTAGGGTTCAAAGAAAATAAACGCAACCGAACTAGCAACCCAATGAGGCAAGTATACCTATCGAATTGTAGCAAGGGGACACAAGTGTCGTATTGAAATCCGGGAACTGTTGGCTATGCTTACTCACACGAACGCTATTATCTTATCGACGGAAAAAACTAGGGTTTTAGAAAATCTAAGTGCAGGGGAGAAAGTAAAGCTATACTAGAAAGAGAAACACTGCAATTAAGGAGGCTATTAAGTAAACAACTAAGCTAGAAAAGAAACTACTGCAGTTAATTAAAGAGCACAAGATAGGAGATTACTACGAAAGGTAGAAAATATGAAATGGAAATGCACCCGACCAAGATTCACCTCGGCTAAAGACGGTTAAGAAAATGCGATAAAAATCTAAACTTAATAGGATAAGGGTCCTTGACCGTGGAGGTTCCTAAAGCTTGAACACGCTTCTCTCGAAGTCGTGCCCAACTGAGTTTAGGAAGGTCCGACCGACTCTCGTCTAAATCGGAGGCCTAAAACTCGCTTTACGCGGTGAACCCCACTATTGGATTTTACTCTAATCCAGGAGATTTGGACGTCTGCCTCTCTCGAGGGGTGCGTACAACTCCCTTTACTCTTGAATGCTCACTTCATTCTTTCGGCCTCTCGGCTAGCCCAGAATGAAAGCAAAGGCGGAGAGTATATATCGAAAATATACCTCCAACCCGTGATTAATCAAGAGTAATTCAAGGCCCTAACCTAAAAAGAAAAGATTAATTAAAATATCATAACTTAATCGCTCTAACCTCGGATCATCAAGATCGAGTACAAGGAGGATTAGTTAATCATTATGGAATGGAGGGAGGGGGATGAGTAGTAAAGTATAAGAAGGAACACAAGCTAAAGGAAGAACAATTTTTATTAATGAAAAAGGACAAGTTACACTAATGAAAATAAAATTACAAGTGCATGAAAAGTAAATCCTATTCTAGCCCTACAATTAGCACTAAGCAAGAGCAAAGATTACAAAGAAAAGCTAAGACAAACTACAATTAAGCTAGGGTTAAACAAAAAGTACAAAGAGAGGGGGAGAGAGAGAGAGAGAGAAAGCATGAAAAAGGATCAAGAAACAAAGGGGCAGCACCACCCCACTCAACCAAAGCTTGCTGAAATGGAGAGGGGGGGGCTCTATTTATAGATTTTTTTCTCGGGTTGGTCACGCCCTTCGACACACCCTAGGGGGGCGTGTTAGGGGGCGTGACAGTACTATGTTGACCTCGGGCTCTGGATTCTGGCGGGAGGGATGATTGCTTCGGTACGTCGGTGGTCACGCCCTAGGTCACGCCCGTGACAGGGGGCGTGACAGGCACGTCATGTCCAAATCATTGGTCGGAAATCCGTCAGTCGTCGAAAAAGGAGGGTGTCACGCCCATGTCACGGGCGTGACATGGGGCGTGATAGTACTATTTGCTTGCTGAGGTGGAACGGCATTTAATGCGGCGGCAGCTTTGCGGCAGAGGGCAACACGCCCATGGTCACGCCTGGTGACATGCCCGGGGAGGGCGTGTCAGGGGGGCGTGACAGCGGTTTTTGACCGTTTTCTACCCCCTCAAGCAGGTGTCCTCGGGATCGGGCGACACGCCCTAGGTCACGCCCAGGGAGGGCGTGACAGGGGGGCGTGACAGGCCATTTTGGCAATTTTTCTGAAAACCTGCAAAAAGACAGGAAAACGTTAGTGGCAATAAAATTTACATAAAACGGATAAAAATAAACTAATAATAGACATAATTTATACAATATAAAATAGAAAATACGATAATAGTTTAGGCTACAAAACGTATTATCAATAATCCCCGCACATTTTTGAGTTTTGGAAAATTCTGAAAATGTTTCCTTAACCGCCAAGTCCGCAACTATCATTAATGCTATTTGTGCTATAAATACCGCCAGAAGCCCTGTCCTCTGTCAGAATCGACTGTGCGATGGGTCGTTACTCACCTCTTGCGGTCTCAACTTTCCAGTCTGGCATGGCAAGATTAGGATCCTTCTTCGACAGCCTTGCTACTTCCACTGAGAAGCCCAAGGTGAGTTCCCGACCTAAAAAGACTAGTCGTCGTCACGATATTCCAGGCCGCTACCAAGGAGAGAGTTCAGGTCAGAAGAAATCAGACCCAGCCCGCGACATAGAGCCTGAGAAAATTGCGACTGCTGTTCCTGCTTAGAATCTTCCGTTAGAGAGCATGAATAAGAAACTTAACCCGTTATCCGTCTCTGATCAGAACCCTGCGAGCTCTTCAAGCATGGAGGTGCACCGCTCTCCTTCCGGGACTATCATGCTGCGGATTGACCCGGATAAGGAAGTATCGTCGCCGAAAGCCCAGCAGCAGATTATCGAGGAGAAGCTTCTGGCTGACGAACAAATAGAGGAAAGGGAAGAAGAGATCGCCGAAGAGCGAGCTAAAGAGCCCGCCGAAGCCGCGACTAAAAGTTCCATTGAGAAGCAAACTGAGGAGCCAGTGTCTTCCCTGGCTCTGGTTGTCGCACCAACCTCAGTTCGCGAATCAGAGCAGGTCGTTATCGACTTGGACAAGGCGCCTGAAAAGAAAAAGAGGAAGAGAGACAAGAGTACCGTTGCGGAGCGAGTAGAGAAGAGGATGAAGGTTAGGAAAGAGAAGAATATCTCCAAGCGGACTGGGGCTGCGAGCTTGCAGTATAAGCCGCGAGAAAAGGAAGTTCAAGATAGCGATCTCGTCACCCCTGATCCTCTGTCCGCAGAAGGTGATCCCCCTTCAACGCTCAGCTTATCAACTACCGAGATTCTTGACTCCATAAATAACGAGCAGCTTGCGAGCATGAATCGCTCTCTGCTGGAAGTGCTGCAGCCTGATGCCGAGATTAGAGGAGAGAAACTCGCTGATCCTTCTTCCTTTCTTCCAGCTGAAGAAAGGGAAAAGACTAAGGAGCAGCTCGCCGCAATGAAGGCAAAGGTCGAAGCGGTCTCGGAGAAGCTTTTTGCGGATAAGCGGGCTGAGGATCTTCGGACCGCTGCCGAGCTGATGGGATCAGGTAAGTTGCAGCCGGCGCCCAAGTGATTCTAGAGCTCATGGTTATATAAATCCCCTCCACGGAAATCGCGGCCGGTCAAGATCATTACAAAAACCGGTGATATAGTCGCCTCGAGCAGATCGCTGGCCGAGACAAGAGAGATAGTCCATCGAGAATGGAGGCGTCGCCTGGGCGCTTTTGATCCAGAGTGCGCGAGGCGACCTGCCTTTGATAGTCGCCAGATCGCCGCAATGATTACCAAAAAGTGAATTAAACTTTTTACCTTTTCGGGCCTATTGCGACCTGGATACTGAAGCGAATTTCATTTTCTTTGTTGCAATTCGGAAGTCAACACCCGATTCAGTCGAGGCTGGCGAGATCGTGCCTTCGCCAGTAGACATATCAGTGGAGGCTGCGGCGCGGTCTGCCGCTGAGCTCGCACAGGAGGAGCGGCCTGTACAAGAAACGTACGCGCTGTTAGCGAAGAAATATGAGGAGGAGCTATGCGAAATTCGAGCTGAATTAAAGAAAGGCAAAGAGCGAGAAAAGATTCTAGAGAACGAGGTCGCCAACCTCTCATCTACGCTTGAAGGAATGAAGAAGGAGAAACATCGACTAAGCCGAGATGCCTGTCACTACAGGAACAAATACTTGGCTTTGGCGAGAGAAGGGAAGAAACAAGTGAGTGAAGCTCCTGGGGCGAGGCCGCAAACATCTTCTCAACCTGCCGTAGGGGAGGTGCTAGTCCCGGCGATAACCGGGAAGCCCGCGGAGGTCGCAAATCTGACCCCAGCAGTCGTCCCATTGATTTCTTTCAACCGGGTAGTTAGGGATATCGCTCACATACATCGTACCTTCAACAACATGCATCACCTGGTTTCGCAACTTTACTGCGAGATCTTGCGAGAAAGCGACCAGGCAGCTCATGTTTGGGTGGATGATGAGGAGCGACCTGCCCCACGAGACTGCAGAAGGCGCTGAGGCCGAAATATTTGTTCTGAACTGTTTTGTATAATTTGATGTTTGAACATCTTCCTTGTATAACTGTATTCGTGCTGTGATGCTACTTCTGCTTGTTGTATGATATTATTATTTTTTAAACTTTGGATAATCTTGTTGTCGAATGTGAATTATGTGGGCTGGCTTTATGCTCGCTTATTTTGTTTACTGGAAAATTGCGGTCTCTGCGGGCTTCTTGTGAGTTCACGATTACTTGTAGATAAAGTGCAGGAAAGCAGGGAAGAAGCGAACTGTGTGGACGGCCTTTGAATCCGCAAAGCCTTGAGAATTATCTGAAATATCAGGGAAAACATGGAAGAAGCGAACTGCGCGGACTGAGCAATCGGTCTGGGCGGATTAACTGCTATCATGTCAGACTGTTTTTCTATAAATAGGGTCTTCATTTTCTCTTTGTATAGGAAACAGTTAGCTGAAGCCCTGCGGTCTGAAAACATGGTATCCGCGCGTACTGATGCCGCAGTCGCCTTCCACGCTGCCGAGCACAAAAGAAGCAGGCTAACCGCAGTTGACTTGGAAGCCTTTTTGGAGGAGCACATGGCGGGCTCGCCAGTACTCGCGCGGCTTCCCGAGCATCAAGAGCGATTGAACTTCTCCACAGTTACCCAGCTCGCGGTGCCAATCGATCATTTCGATTGCGGGTTCAAATTCCCCCTGCTTTGGGAGATCGCAGAGATCTTCAAGCACTATGGGGTGGTTCCAGGCCAGCTCGCGCCGAACAGCATGGTCGCCATCTGCAGCTACCTAGCTTACCTGCGAGCTGAGAAGGTCGAGTTTTCCTTGAAGATCTTCAGGAAAATTTTCTCTGTCCGCTCTATAACCCCACCAGGAGACCGCGAGTACAAGTGTATCATCTACTTCTACTGCAGGGGGATGAAAGTTGTGGGTTTACCGAATAAGATCCACAACTGGACTTCTAGGTACCTTATCTTTGAAGGCGACCTGGGGTTCCTTCACACCAACCCGCAGTTGCGCTCAGACGCCGACTTCAAAAGCGTGCGGCTGAGCGATACCGAGGCCGCCATCGTCAAGTTCCTTGATGGAGCGAGGCTCGACGTCGACTACTACATCCCACTGCTACCCGGACTGGACACTGTAAGCCGTCAGGATAGTAAGTTTCGCGACTTTCATTTGTATCCGCAGCGACCTGGAAGGTTAGCTAATTTTTCCTCTTACATCGACCTTGGCGGTACCCCCAAATCTGCCCTTCGCGCCGGCTGGACAGACTCCTACACAAGGAGAAAGAAGAAAAGAAATTGTGAAGAAAAGGAAAGAAGACGGAGATCCCGCCGCGAGTTATTCTTCCGATGACAGCTTCAATATTGCAGGCTTCGGCGAGAAGCAAAAGGATATAAGGGGTAACCCAATGATCCATTGGCATGAGAAGAAAAAATATGTCTGTCTGTCAACGGCTCTTCCCTCCTGGAGGAGTCCGCGCCCATCTCGCCACGCCCATGTCGCCCTCTCTGCCTTGTACAGGAAGCAAAACCTTCGCGAACTGCATAGTGTGGCTCCTGACGACCTTCCTCTCTCGCCGCACAAGCCAGTGCAAACTGCGCCATCACCAACCATTCATGGGCAGGCTCACGCGCGAGCTACTTAGGGAAGATGCGCGGCATAGGAAGGAAAAGCAACTTGCTGAAAGAAAGAAATAAGCGACTTGGCGCAAAGATCAACCAATATAAAGAGGACAAGGCTGTAAGTGCCAGTTAATCGCCGTTTATCTCGCTTATCTTTCGCGGACTGACATTTTTGGTTTCTTCTCCAGACCGCATATGAGGTAACGAACCCCGACTTCCAGAAGGCCATGTTTCCTTTTGTTAGGGAAAGCGTGGAGGTGGCAATCGAACGCATTATCAGCGAAGGGTATGCGAAAGTAGGGGTGGACTCCATTCCCTTCCTGAAGCTTTTCCCAGAGCTGAAGGACAAGGTTGCCGAGTTCGAGCGAGCTGCTAAAGGGAAAGCGGTTGCTGAGGATGACGAGGAGGAGTCCGCCGATGAGGAAGTTCCTGAAGATGTGGCCTCAAGTCAGCAGCAAGGAGGCCAGTCGGATCAATCCTCTAACTCCGGCTCTGATGAGAGCAGCACGCGGACAGAACCCTCGGCCGCTTCTCGTTCCAGTGACAGCAGCAGCAGCGAGTCGGGCGGCTATTCGCATGTGGTGGATGTGGACGGGTTAAGCCCGGAGAAGCCTGCAGACAAGAAGCAAAGGACCGAATAGGAGGATAAATTGTAATTTTTTGGTTTTCAATGTAAAAGGGGGCAGACTCTGGACGAGTCCTCCAGGACATGTATATAATTTTGAATGAATAGAAAAAAGGATATTTTTGATATCTTCTGAGATGTTCTGCTTATTTCTCGCTTATACTTAGAGGTCACACTTCTTATATCAATCTTTATTATAGCTTTATTGCATGTTTAAAACTCTAGCTGAAATTGCATAACCACAGCTTGTTACAATATGAACAGATAATGCGGACTTGGACGAGTTTGTTTGGCAGTCCACATTTTGCAGAACCATTGCCAGTTTTTGCGAGAACCAAGATGACGAAAACCACAATCTGCTAACTCAAATAACGTTGATAAGCAAACTAGGCGGACTATGGTCACCGTCCGCTGATATTTACAGTTGAATCTTTTCCAAATAATCATTAAGTCATATAAATTGAATGAATCATGCGGACTAGGCGAACTAGAAAACCGAAGCCCGTAATAGACTGAATAGCAATTGATTCAACCCAGGTACGGCGGGCTGAGCGGATAGGATAAATGGAGTCCGCACTGCATCAATAATAACATCAGAAATGACCTGTAATTCATAACCAAGCGGGCAGGTGCGACCGGAGCGGCATTGCTTTCCTCATAGGGTTATGAACTACAGAATCAACCCAAGGGACGGCGGACAAGGCGGATAGGATAAATGGAGTCCGCACTGCATCAATAATAACATCAGAAATGACCTGTAATTCATAACCAAGCGGGCAGGTGCGGCCGGAGCGGCATTGCTTTCCTCACAGGGTTATGAACTACAGAATCAACCCAAGGGACGGCGGACTAGGCGGATAGGATAAATGGAGTCCGCACTGCATCAATAATAACATCAGAAATGACCTGTAATTTATAACCAAGCGGGCAGGTGCGGCCGGAGCGGCATTGCTTTCCTCACAGGGTTATGAACTACAGAATCAACCCAAGGGACGGCGGACTAGGCAGATAGGATAAATGGAGTCCGCACTGCATCAATAATAATCAAAAGCCCCTGTGAAGTAGAAAGCTGCAGTCTTGAGATCAAGTGGGCAGGTGCGGCCGGAGCAGTATTGCTTTCCTTACAGGATCTCAGGATCTGCAGACTTAACGACTCAATTCACTGCCCTCTTGTCTGGAGTACAGTCTAAGTCGATCTTTCGGGCAGGTGCGGCCGGAGCGGCATTGCTTCCCTCTGAGATCGACAAGACTGTGGGTCTCCTGCAGGCACTGCTTTAGGGTACCAAGGAGTGTTCGAGGGTTATAACCCTAAGATAGTCTGGGGGCAGGTGCGGCCGGAGCGGCAATGCTTTCCCCGCGCGATCATCTGGGTTGTAACGATATCCCTTAAGTGGAATGGTAGAGTTGACCACCACTCTGCTCCTCCATAATGCAGAAGTGGGGTTAGGTACTAGCTGGGATCCGAAATCCAGTATCCTGCCGCACTAGAGCCGGTAAGCTCCCACTACACGGTGCAAAATCTCACCGCAACACGTGATCTTCGTGGTGTTATGCTGACACCAACGGTTCTAGGGGAGGTTTTTGCTGAACTCGACGATATCTCCTGGCATTAAGCAACTGTTGGGAGTTGCTCGGGGAGGTAAGAGAAAAGAGGCACTTAAAGAAGTGTTAGCACGAATACTTAGATAAATATCAATTTTGAGAAATTTTCATAACATAGAAGAGAGAGTTCAGAGATAGAACCGTTTAGAGTTGTCCTTGCTCTATATATTAACTGTAAACACTTGAAACAAAAAGACACTTGATGAAGCGTTAGCAAGGAACTTTCATTAATAATGAACCTCTTAAAGAGTTTACATAAGAAGGAGAGAAAAATAAGTTTAGGAATAGAACCACTTTAGGTCATCTCCACTCCACGTGTGCGGAATATCTTCTCTTGCAAATGTTTGTAACCGGTAGGCTCCATTCTCAAGTGCTTCCTTAATAATGAATGGTCCCGCCCAATTAGGATTAAGCTTCCCAACTGAGCTGGCTCTTGCAGCCGCATCGACCTTTTAAGAACCAGATCTCCCACTTGAAAATGTTTGATCCTTACATTCTTATCAAAGTAACGGGCCATTCTTCTTTTAACTTCCTCTTGTCTGATTGCAGCCTTGTCTCTAACTTCTTCAACGTACTCCAAACTGAACCTCATCTCCTCGCTGTTCATCTCAAGCCAATCCTCCATACCTTGCCTAGTAAGCAGCACTTTGGGCGATAGAACTTCAAATTCAACAGGAATTAATGCTTTAGACCCGTGAGAAAGCTTGAACGGGGTTTCCCCTGTTGCAGATGAAGGTGTTGTTCTCAGGGTCCAGAGAACTGAGGGAAGTTGATCAACCCAACTGCCCTTGAGATTTTGAACTTTCTTCTTAAGCAGGTTGAGGATTTGCTTATTCGCTGCTTCTACTTCTCCATTACTTCTGGGATGATGCACTGACGCAAAGCACAGCTCTGTTCCGATCTGCCTGCAAAAATCCATCATCTCCGCATTATTGAACTGTGGTCCATTGTCAGTGATTATTGCCATAGGGATTCCGTGCCGGCAGACTATCTCCCCCCAAATAAAATTCCTCACAACCTGAGTTGTTGTCTTTTCCAGTTCTTTAGCTTCAATCCACTTACTGAAGTAGTCGATCATAACTATAATGAAACGCCGCTGCCCACTTGCCATGGGAAAAGGACCAATGAGATCCATCCCCCAAACAACAAAGGGCCAAGGGGTTGCAATTGATCTGAGAGATTGAGCTGCTTGATATTGAAGAGGAGCGAATTTCTGGCATTGAACGCATTTTCTCACATAGTTCTCCAAATCTTTTTTCATTGTGGGCCAGAAGTAACCTTGCCGCAGGATCCTTTTTTCCAACGTTCTTGCTCCTGAGTGACTCCCGCACTCGCCAGAATGCACTTCTCGAAGAACAGTAGGAATTTCACTTTCTGAAACACATCTTACCACTGTAGACAAGAAGGTTTTTCTATAGAAAATATCGGATATCAAGTAATAGTGCGCTGCTTTCAACCTGAATCTCTTCTTATCTTTTACTGACTGATGCAGATTCCCAGTCGTTAGGTAGAGAATGAATGGGTCCATCCAAGAGGAACACTGATCGATTTTCACTAACCCTTCCTCCTCCACCGCCGGGTGGAAAAGCTCTGAAGTTGTCCCTCCTGACGAGAGCCCATACTTGGCAAGAACGTCAGCCTCCTCATTCTCTGTCCTCGGAATGTGCTCAATAGTAAAACTTTTAAACCTGCCAACCTCAACTTTTACTAGCACAAGATACCTTTTCAACACTTGCTCCCTCGTCTCGAAGTTACCAAGAACTTGTGAAGCCATTACTAGAGAGTCAGTCTTAATATGGACATGATCAATTCCAAGCTCTCTTGCAAGCCTCAAGCCGTCCAGTAAAGCTTCATACTCCGCTTGATTGTTAGTTACTGGAAAATAGAACTTGATGGCTTGCTCAAGCTTTATGCCATTCGGGTTTATCAAAACTACCCCTGCCCCCGAAAAGTTTCTTCCAGAAGCTCCATCCACATAGATGGTCCAAGCTAAAGGAGACCTTGCTACCTGATCCGAGCTGGATTCTGTTGTGTCAATCAGAAAATCTGAAAGCACCTGTGCCTTGATAGCTGTTCTGGGCACATAGGAAATTTCAAACTCACTCAGTTCAATTCCCCACTTAGCTAGCCTGCCTGAATGCTATGGCTTTTCTAACACACTCTTCAAGGTTTGATCAGTAACCACTTGAATTGAATGTGCCTAGAAATATGGACGGAGCCTGCGGGCAGACATAACCAATGCCAAAGCCAGCTTCTCAAGGATTGGGTACCTAGCTTCCGCATCTTTCAGAATGTGACTGACATAGTAAACGGGGAACTGCCTCCTGATCTCTTCTCGGACTAGGACAGAACTAACTGCCTCGGGACCAACCCCCAAGTATAGGAATAACATCTCCCCTGCTCGGGGGCTTTGGAGTAAGGGTGTCGAGGTTAGCTGCTTTTTCAACTGCTCGAAGGCCAATGAACACTCTTTTGTCCACTAGAACTTGGACGCTCCCCGAAGAGTCTTAAAGAATGGCGCACTTTTATCCCCAACTCGAGAGATGAATCTACCGAGTCCTGCCAACCTCCCCCCAACTGCTGAACCTCTTTTGGAGAATGGGGAGGGGCCATATCAAGGATGGCTTTAACTTTATCAAGATTGGGGGCAAGACCCTCAGGAGTAAGGAGATGGCCGAGAAACTTCCCCTTACTTGCCCCAAAGATGCATTTTAACGGGTTAAGCTTTATTTTGTGCCATCACAGAGTGGAAAAGGTCTCTGCTAGATCTATCAAGTGCTGTGGAAGAGACCTACTCTTAATCAAAAGGTCATCCACGTACACTTCGAGGTTTCTACTTTTTTGCTCTTGAAACACATGGTCCATCATGCGTTGATAAGTCGCGCCAGCATTTTTAAGCCCAAAGGGTATCACAAGATAACAATAGCAACCATCATTAGTGATGAACGATGTGAGAGGGATATCGGGTTTGTGCATTCTTATTTGGTGATAACCAGAGAACGCGTCTAGAAAGCTCATAAACGGATACCCTACCGCAGAATCAACTAATAAATCAATCCGAGGCAAGGGGTAGAAATCTTTCGGGCACGCTTTATTCAAACGGGTGAAGTCTACACACATACGCCACTTCCCCCCTGGTTTCTTAACCATTACAACATTTGAGATCCACTCAGGATATTGAATCTCTTGTATGAAGCGCGCTTTGAGGAGTTTGGCAACCTCCTCTTTGATGGGCTCTGCCAACTTGACAGCTACATCCCTCTTCTTCTGCTGGACGGGCTTGGCAGCTGGATCGATGTTGAGATAATGGCAAGCCACGTTAGGATCGACTCCTGGCATGTCCTCCGCCGACCAAGCGAAGACATCCAGATTCTTTAGCAGGCAAGATATCAACTCCGCCTTTTGATCTTCTGGCAACTCGGAGTTGATGGAGAGCTTTCTTTCTTCCCCCTCTGAAATGGGGACTCCTTGCGTCACCTGGGCAAGTTCCAGGTGAGCACCTTCTCTATCCACAACAACTTCTAATGGAGAAGAGGCTTCTGCTGCTGCTGGAAAAGCTGGGGGGGAAACTTCAGTCACATTAACTGTGCGGAGGTAACACTCTCGAGCTTGCCTTGGGTCGCTCCTGACCCTGCACTGGCGGCCATCTTTGTAGAACTTGATGGCTAAATTATATGTTGAAATGATGGCTCGATACTTGTTCAGCAATGGTCTTCCAAAGATAGCATGGTAGCTGCTTGGAGCATCTACCACTATGAACTGGATCTCCTTGGTCACCCCTCCGAGCCTCACCGGGAGTGTGACATTTCCTTCAACTTCCTTTCTTTCTCCCGAGAAGCCATAGAGTGGCCCCTCGGTTGAAAGCAGAGGCTTTCCAGTCCTCAGGGCTTCAAAAGTAGTCTTAAAGAGGAGATTCACGGAGCTGCCTGTGTCAATGAGAATTCTATTGACCGTGAAATCTCTGATGGCTGCTTGGACTACGATGGCATCATCAAAGGGATTAGCGGTTACAGGAAGGTCCGCAGGGCCAAAGGTGACGATTTCAGAAGGAGGGGCAGAAGAAGAAGTAGAAGCAATCTCAGTTCGGGAAAGCCTTGACAGAGAAGACTTCCGAGTAGACTCAGCCCCTGCTCCGCCATGGATGTAAAAGAGTCTTCCAAAGGCTCCTTCGTCGACAACATCAATACATTCACTTGGGATATCAATGAGCCCCAGATGGACCTCATCCCTTACCTCTATACATTCCTACTGAACTTCAGCCACCTCCTTGCCCTTGGAGGTGGAAGGCTTTGAAGACTTACCCTTCCTGCCCAGGTCCTTGATCTTGCCTTCTGCGAACAACCTCTCAACTAGCTGTCGGAGGGCCTTGCAATCTTCGGTCAAATGGCCCTTCTCTTTGTGAAAATCGTAGAACTGAGAGTTGTTCATGGGCTTCCAGTCTCTTTGAGGCCCTTGCCTCCTTTCCTCAGACTTCTTCTGGATTATCTGGACGACCTCTTCAAAGTCGAGGCCCAGATCTGCAAACTCTTCCATGGAGCTGCTCTCATAAGGATTTGAAGCTGGCAGGGCACCCTGAAGAATGGGAAGTGCTTGAAGGGGTACCGCGGGAGCGGTGGCCAATGGCAGTCTCTGATCATGAAACTGTTGATGGCCAATGAAGGGTTTCTTGTGGCGGAGGTTACGCCCCCTCTGAGATGGAGGTTGGAAATCAGGTCGAGGAGGCTTACTGTGATATTGATTGTTAGAAGTGGAGTTGGGGACATCCCTTACTCCAGCTTTAGGTGTCAGGGATGAGATATAGGTTGGGTTGGCATTTTCATCCTCAATAAAGCGATTAGCTATCGCGATGAGCTCCTGATAAGTTGATGGTGCCTTTGTTGTCACTTTGAATTTCTGGGCCCTCCCGGAGGCCGTGAATCAACGCAACTTTATAATAATCGGGGTTTACAGTCCTTACCCCTTGAATTTCCTTTTGGAACCGATCAACGAATCTTGCCACTGATTCGTTGTCTCTCTGCTTGATGTAAAAAAGGGCTACCGACCCATCCTTTCTCTTCTTAGAGGTTGCAAACCTCAGGAGCAGCTCGCTGCGAAGCTCAGCGAAGGAAGAAATTGTGCCCGAAGGCAACTCATAAAACCACTCTCTCGCTTGACCATCAAGAGTGGTCACTAGGAGCTTACACTTCAAGGCATCAGAGAGGCTCCTCAATGCAACTGCCCCTTCGAATGCCTGCAGGTGGGAGACCGGATCAGTCTCCCCTGAATAAAAAGGGAGACGAGGTTCTCTGAAATTGCTTGGCGCTGACTCCCACTGGATTCGATCGACGAAGGGAGAGGGAGTCTCTGAATCATCAGAACGGCGGACTGGAGGGCGAAGCTCCGCGGTCTCTGCGGACTGCCGATCAACAAAATCTAGTCGGCGAGCCGGAGTCCCTCGGGCTACTTCCCTGAAGAAATCCATCAGGGGGGCGAACTGACCAGCCTGAGGTCGCAGGGGAGCTGCGGACTGAGCTTGGTGGAGAGGCGGAGGTGTGGTCGCAGGCGACTGCTGAAGAGGGGTGAGACGAGCCGGGGTCCGGCGGACCGGAGTCTGGCGGACAGGAGTCTTAGCAACTTCTTCAGCGACCTGGGGAGCAAGCCGTTGAGTCAGTGCTAACAGGGCTTGGCTGATTGTATCAAGCCGCTGGTCAGTCTCTCTGCGAGATACTTCATCTTCCCAGCAAGACTGCTCCAACTCTTCCCACAACGAATCATCAGGCGAGCTAGAGCGGTCGGAGCGGCGAGCTCGGCGGTCTGACATTTCTATCCGCGGTTTTCAAAAAGCTGCTCGAATCTGAAGGTCGCGTGTTAACTGTTGATGCGCGAAATGCGAAGGAGGAAACGAGCACCAATAACTAACTGTTCGAGCACTTAGGGAAGAAAAAGGAAAAACAAACTACGAGCAGTAGTCTACTTGGCGGACTAGAAAAGGAACAAAAAAGCAACAGAGCCGTAGAGCACGGTAACACCAAACTTCGCCCGTCACAGCCTGAATGCCACTCCTGCGACGGGCTTGCTTTTGATTGTAAAGAAGCGGTTACAAGGAAGGAAAAGGAAAGTAATGCGGAAAGCAAACTGGAGATCGCAAAGCCAGAGATTCGAGACCGCAGCCTTTAACAAGTGGGCTCCTGGGCTCGAGTCAGCGTGCTTTGAGTGCACCACTTCCCCCTATTTATAGGCTGGGGGCCTGCCCAAACGGGTAGGGCTAAAATAACCGGCTGCCCGGGGTACAAAGGAGCCGGGCAGCGGTGACGGGAATCGAAAGAGAAAGAACAAGCAGTCCGCGCGGGACCGCCGGACTGGGCCTGTGAGCTGAAATCCTCCCTTGGTCGCGTCGAGCACGATCCTGTCAAACTAGTTGCGACCTTAGTGACCTGGGCGACCTGACTCAGAGCTCGCCGATCTGAGCTCGACTAACGTCGACCAGAGGTCGATGATCCAGCAGAGTTGAGAACCAAGGGCGACCTGGGCGGACTGAGATCTGGAATCCGGCCAAGGAGGAGCGAGATGTATAGCTGGATATGTTGCGGATTCTGGGGTTAACATGATGGACATCACAAGCACAGTGAATTCAAGACTTAACAGTACACTAGGCTTGGGTGCTTCATCCAGCCAACCTATAGTATTAATAACCCCAATCAAATTTATCTCAAATAAAGGGAAGGGAGTTGTAGAGGTAGCTAGGAAGAAATCTGATATACCTAAGAAAAACAAAGTTCAATGGAAAACGTCAAACAAAGCTCGACGATCTCCGAACGGAGTTCAGCGATCTAAGGCTGAATTGTCGAACTCAGGTCGACGATCTATGAACTCTGAACTCTGCCAAAGTCGATCTTCGAACGGAGCTCGACGATCTGACCCAAGATCGTTGAACTCAGCTCAGAGATCGTCGAACAGAGATCAGAGCTTTGAACAAGGTTTTAAGGGTAAATCAAAATTCAATCCTAGAGGTCCTACATCCCAAGGCTTCAACCCTTATGCTGAATGGTTAATACCTTCTAGGAGATATCATCCTGAAGGCTATAAGAGTCAACCAGGGATGTCTTTTATTTTAGATTTTAAAGGTTATCAACCTAGGCCCAAGGTAAACTGGGTCAAAAATTTGAAATGAGTAGCATGGGTGAGCTTTCCTTCTTTCTAGGATTGCAGGTCAAACAGCATGCTGATGGCATATTCATTTGTCAAACCAAGTATGCAAAAGAATTTGTAAAGAAATTTTGTATGTCTGAAGCATCATGTATGAAAACACCTATGCCTACTAATGCTGTATTAGATACTGATGAACATGGGAAACCTGTTGATCAGACAACATATAGAGCAATGATTGGCTCTTTATTGTATCTTACAGTTAGTAGACCTGACATAATGTTTTCTACATGCATCTGTACTAGATTCCAAGTAAGCCCTAGAGAGTCACACTTAACATTAGTAAAAAGGATTCTTAGGTATGTGAAAAGTTGCCCAAATCTAGGTCTTTGGTATCCAAAAGATTCAAGATTTTAATTAACTTGATTTTCAGATGCTGATTATACTGGATGTAGAGTAGACAGGAAAAGAACCAGTGGAACTTATCAGTTTCTTAGTGATAGACTTGTCTCCTAGTTTTGTAAGAAACAAATATCTGTGTCCACATCAACTGCTAAAGCTGAATACATGACAGCAGGTAGTTGTTGCTCACAGATATTGTGGATTCAAAATCATCTCCTAGACTATGGTTACAAATTAGATAAGTCAAAAATCTTTTGTGATAACACCAATGCTATTTCTATAGCCCAAAATCCAGTCCTCCATAATAGGACAAAACATATAGAGATTAGGCATCACTTTTTAAGAGATAATGTTGAGAAAAATAAAATTGAACTTCAATATATCCCAACTGATTTGCAAAGTGGAGATATTTTCACCAAACCTTTGGATGAAAAGAAAAACACCTTCTTCCTGAATCAGTTAGGAATGTTAGATGGAGGAAGTTTAAATTAAGATCTAAGATTTTGAAGCTTTAAAAATTGACCAAGACTAGGCTAAAAACTTGATTTTTCTAATGTTTATAGGTTCTTTCTGAACTCTGACCCCCGCTCGACATTTTTCCCCAAGATCGTCGAACGGAGATCGACGTTCTCATGAGATAGTCGAACGGAGCTCAGCGTTTTCCAGATAGTGCTAGGCTATCTCTTTTCGGTCAGAGATCGTCGAACGCAGCTCGACGCTCTCCAATATCGTCGAATAGAGATCGACGATGTTGAAGACCTTTCAAATTCCTTTAGAAGCTCAGATCGTCGAACTGAGTTCAACGATCTTTCCTTTTCTGCGTCGAACCCTAATATAAAAATCATTTTTTCGGCCGTCGTTCTCTTTTACGCATTCATACTTCTTGCAGAGCTTTCCTTCCCTCCAAACCTCTCTACACTTAGTCTTGTTTGTTCATTTTTGCAGGAAAAACATGGCCGCTTAAGTTGCCATCTTAGCCGCAATGAAGTTTGACACCGGTTTTAATATAGACATGGATTCGTTTGAAGGAAGTGATCAGATATTCAAGGATATTCTAGAGTTGTTCAAGGAGCAACAGTTGGTGACAATCATGACTACGAGAATGAAGTTGGCCGCAGATGAAATAAAAGAATAGGAATACACAGCCCACAATCTGGATCAAAATACTGTGGTTGGGAGTATATCAGGAACCCAGGTATCCCTTACTCCTGCACTTCTAATAGAAGTTTTCCAATTAAGTACTGGACATGATACAGTGGAATTGTCTGGAGAAGAGTTTTCTACTATGTTAGATAGAATGGGACATTCAGCAGCAAACCCTAACAAATTGCTTAAGAAAAACCTTTAAGTAGAGTATATGTTTTTAGCTGATGTAGTGGTAAAAGTACTGTTAGCAAAATATTCTGCTCATGATACAATATCTTGGTATCAGTTTTGTTTGATGGCTGCTTTAGTTGATAAGAAACATCTGAATTGGGGAGAAATCTTTTTTGATTTAATTAAGAAGAAGATTAACAAGAACCTTGTTTACTTTGGGAGGATATTAGGCCTGTTTTTGCATAACAGATTCCCCCAATTGCTTGTGTCCAATGGTATGCACATCAATGCTTCCAATAGACTCTCCTGTGCTCTCTTTGGAAAGTGGGATAGGTAAATTGCTAAACCCAGCAGGGGTCATACAGCTACCACAACTTCAGGCACAAGGACTGTTCCAGTCACTTCCCCTTAGGCAACCGCCCCCTAGAAGAATTGTATGCTTCCTCCTCACCTCCTGTTTCTTCAACCATCCCTACATCCACCATTTCAATCTCAATTTCTTCACCCATCACAATTTCCTCTCCCATCTCAATTTTATCTCCAACTATCTCTTCACCACCTCCAGCCACTCATCAAGAGCAATTCAATCCTTTACATTACTATCCCCCACTTGACATTGATTCATCCATCCATCTTCCATCTTTCAACCTCTTAGATGATTCCTACATGGATGATTCTCTTTCATCACCTCTAAAACCCCCGTCATCTTCTACTTCTTACCAACAACTGCTACAAGATATTCTGGCTCAACCATCTTTCACCCCATCCATCTCTATTCCAGTGACATCCTTCACCACCATTCCCATTTCACAACCATCCATACCACTTTCATCCTCATCCTATCTCCACATAACTACATCTCCATCAACACCATCAACTTCTGCACCTTTCTCCTCTACCTCTACTCAAGCATCCCTTGAGCAAGTAGACATTCCTGCCCTTGCAGATAAACTATATGAGATGTTAGCTCCCAGGCTAACACTCTTGCTGGATACCTCCATGGCTCCACTTCTTAAATCAATCAATGAGTTATCTTCCAGGCTTTCTTCTTTCCATTCTCCTCAGGCAATCCCTTCTTTGGGGTGCCTTGATCACGTTTACACTGAATCCAATCAGGGGGATATGCCAAATGATGAAGTGATGCTTCCTGCTCCAGAAGAAGAAGTGCCACTTGCTCCAACCCCAGCTCCAGGTCCATCCTTCAGTGCAGTTGACTTCAGGTCACTGCTTCTAGCTTTTGATGCTCTCTACAACAGATATCTTCCAGCACAAGATGCTGAAGATCTTACTAAGGCCATTGTGCGTGTCTCTAGCTGTGATCCTAGCTTGATATTAAATTACATCAATTCTATCAAGGCTATAGAAATTATTACTACTGCTGATGATGTGTGTGTTGATACTGCTGCTGAGAAAGTTTGTTTTGATACTGCTGATGATATGATAATGATAGAAGCTAGTGTTTCAGAGCATGATATTGTTAATGAGCCTGCTTTTTTTGATAGTGTTGTTTCTGTTGCTGCTGCTTCTATTAATGTTGTTTCTAATGTTTGTGCAACTCCTGTTGTTAGTGTTTCTATTTCTGCAATTAGTGCTTCTCCTGCTGCCGTTTCTGTTGTTGCTCCTACTAGTGTTGCTACTTCTGCTCTTGCTCCAGCTTCTGTTACTTCTCCTGTTCTTGCTGTTTCTGCTTCATCTAAACAAACTAAACAACAATAAGAATATATTAAAAGGGTTGATGAGATGTATGATAATCCTCAAAGCTCAGACAGTGATGAATTTAGAACTGATTCCGATGACTCCTCTGCAACCATTGCAAGGAAGAGGAAAGCAAGAAGCAAAGCATTGAAGAGAGTCCCTCCAGAGAAAGCCACCAATGATAATGATATTCCCTACTACATTCTCCATGATTGTCCTATCACTGAACACTGGATGCAATTTTCTAAGAACCAATTAAAGGCTATGAAGAAGAGGAGGAAGTATGATAAAGGCACATCTCATCATAATCCTCCTCCTCCTCCTCCCTCTCCAGATGCAGGATCTGGTGGAAGTTCAGCACAACAAACCTCTCATGCTACAACTCAAAGTTCCTCTCAGGTTCAAGATAGATCACAATCCATAGGACATCAACAAAGAGGCTACAAGTCCAGAAGAGGCCAATATAGAGGAAATCGAAAAGGATACAGAGTATATTCAAGAGGACAATCCAGACAGCATCCTTATCAAAGGGAAGGATAAGGCCCAATTGATTCAAATTCTGGTCCATTCCCATATAAGCTCAAAGAAATTGTTCCCTCAAGAGCTCCTCCTGCTGATACTTTCAATAGATATGAACCTCCTATTCCCCATAAAGATCAAGAGAACAATCCTATCTCTTGAAAAGCAAGGATGAAGGAATTAGCTGCTTTAGACCAGATAAAGAAAGCAAGCGAACAAGGAAAGATACTTCAAATATTACTACATTATCTAAACAAAGAAAGAAAGAGCTTGAAAGATATTCTTCTAGAAAATTCTTTGACCCAGAAAGTTACATGAAGTTGCACCCAGAGGCAGTTGTCCCCAGAGCCTAATCTCAAACCTCTCTAGGTGCAGCTGATGACAGAAGATCTACGAAAGAAGCTCAAGATCCCAACAAAGAAATTCTATTCAAAAAGGGCAAGGAAAAGGACTAATTATGTAAGCTGAACAGTATATATCTCTCTCTGACTATCTACTGTGATTATTCTTTTGCTTCAGCAAAGCTATTATTCTCTATTCTTTAATGTTGTATTTGCTTTTATTTCTGCTTGTATGCTTTTAAAATTCCTATATCTTGTAAATAGTAATCCTAACCAAAATAGGGGGTGATTGTTGGAACACCCTTTTACTGATTTGGGTAAGGATCACTATGTCCTTAGGAATGTGTCTTGACCTCATTGTATAGATTTAAAGGTCAACTAGAATAGGTCTAAGGCTTATAACTTAGGTTTGAAAGCTGCCCCCAAGACCTCCTAGATCAGATTAAAAGTGCAGAAAGACTAAGGCAATTATCATCGAGCTCAGTCGATGAGGCGTCGAACTCAGTTTGACTATCTCTGAGCTCAGTTCAACGAGTCATCGAACTCGGTTCGACGATCTTCGAGCTCAGATTGACGTTTCTGTCTCTAGCCAAAAATCCAGATCTCTGATCTCAGGTCGACGATAGTCGAGCTCAGATCGATGATTTCTGTTTTAAGTCAAGTTCCAGTCTCTGAGCTCAGGTCGACGGTAGTCGAGATCAGATCGACGATTTTCTTGAGAGATCGACGATTTCAGGATTTCAAATTCAGTCAGTTATGGAATTCAAATTGATTCAGATCCAGCATTTAATGCAAAGGATTTTGTAGCCGTTTCAATTAATCTGGAGCAAGTTTCAATGAGACTAAAGGAGAATGATTCTGAGGACATCCTCTAGAGATAGTTATCAATTAAAGAAGTCATTTATGACTGACTAACGGCTATCTAGAAGATTGAATTTCAATATATCATTTCAGACAATAGAGACAGACATCATTATTCAAGGATAACAGATAACAAGAGGAAAACTAAGAATAACATCTGAGATCTGTGAGACACACAACAACTACAGGATTACAGTATCTCATCTCTGATTCAAATTTTTCAAGCCTTCATCAATAAAGACTCCAGACACAACACATTTCATTAATTGCTAAAATCATCTTTTGCTGGAGATCTCATTCATTCTGAAGGCCTATCAACCTGTGCAAAGCTTCTTTTCCTGAACAACTGCAAATCTCAGGGGGAGCTTTGACATCAATAATCCACTATTCTTTTCTTTGACTGTTGACAGGGTAGAACAACTACAATTTCTTTTTCTTTTATTCTGCTGTAAAAGGGTTACTAAAAACTCCATTCAAAAGTTTTGTGTTCGATTTCTGAGACCTTATCAAAACTCAGTGGTGGCAAGACACCTGATCAAAAAATCTAGTTTGGTTTTTTAGCACCTTATCAAAAGCTCATTAGTGCCCAGGACACCTGATCAACTCATCTTGCAATGGATTCCTACCTAGGGTGGTAGAAGAGTGGATGTACCCAGGTTGATTGGGGAACCACTATTGATCCTTGTGTCTTCTGGTTGATGTGTTTGATTTGCTGTGTGCTATGTTTTTACATCTTGCTTTAGTTTGTTTTATTCTCTACAAGCACAATATACCTATAAATAAATTAAGTCTTCCACTGTCAATTAAATTTTAATTTGCAAAATTATTTTAAAATACTCTATTCACCCCCCCTCTAGAGTAAAGGAAGATCTTACCCTCACTTTCACTTGTTGTCTGCACTCTAAGTCGTCAGTGGTGTTCGGAAGGGCGCGGAGTTTTTCTTCACGCTTATTCAGGCTGTTGAGCCAAAGGCCAGTGTATGTGAAGTTCCTATTGTGTCGGAGTTTGCAGATGTATTTCCTAATGATCTTCTTGGGTTACGCCCCAGCGGGAGATTGACTTCACGATTGAGGTTGTGCCAGGTGCAAAACCTATGGCCCGCTTACCATATCGCGTAATGACCCGGGATTTGGCCCATAGCCCCGCATGGCATCGCTACCGGGCTGCAGCCCAAGCACCCCAACCCCTCTCCAGCCCACTGGCGGGTTGTTGGTGGCCACAACCTCCCTTTGATGAGTGAACACCATTGTTAAGCGTGCTCGGGCTGGAGTAGTACTGGGATGGGTGACGTCCTGGGAAGTCCCCGTACGGCCCAACTTAACTGTCGAGTTTGCTCATCAAAGGGAGGCTGTGGCAACCAATAAGCCGCCAGTGGGCTGGAGAGGGGTTAGGGTGCTTGGGATGCAGCCCGGTAGCGATGCCATGGGGGGATATTGTCCAAATCCCGGGTTGACACCTTGGAGCGCGCCTGTTCTATTTGTGAAAAAGAAAAACGGTAGTTTGCGTTTGTATATTGACTACCGCTAATTGAATAAGCTGACGGAAAAGAACAAATATACGATTCCACGGATCGATGACCTATTTGATCAGCTAGCGGGGTGCCCGTTTATTCAAAGTTGGATTTGAAATCGGGATATTATCAATTGCGGATTCGGGAAGGAGACATTCCTAAGATAGCGCTTGGGACACGCTATGGTCATTATGAATTCACGGTGATGCTGTTTGGATTATGTAATGCGCCTTCAGTACTCATGGATCTAATGCACCGGACGTTCCGAGAGTACTTGGATTTATTCATAATTGTGTTTATTGATGATATTCTTGTGTACTCTCAGTCGGGAGATGATCATGCAAACCATTTGCGATTGGTGTTGCATACCCTGCGAAAAAATAAGCTGTATGCCAAGTTCTCAAAGTGTGAGTTCTGGCTATCGTCAGTGGCTTTACTGGGCAATGTGGTAAGTGGAGAGGGAATAGCAGTAGATCCGACAAAGATAAGTGCTATACGGGATTGGCCAGTGATGTCTTCAGTGGCCGAAGGTAGGAGCTTTCTTGGCCTGGCAGGCTACTATAGACGGTTTGTGGAAAACTTCTCACGTATTGCTTTACCTCTGACCATGTTGATGAGAAAAGATCAAAAGTTTGTTTGGACGCCGGAGTGCGCGCGAGCTTTTGAAGAGCTGAAGAGTCATTTGACCACGATGCTTGTATTAACATCGACATGTTGTACAGACGGCTATGAGATCGACAGTGATGCTTTAGGGAGCGGCTTAGGCTGCGTTCTTCTGCAATTTGGTAAAGTGATTGCTTATGGCTCACACCAGCTAAAGGTGCATGAACGAAACTAACCCGTCCACGATTTAGAGTTGGCGGCGGTAAGCTTTGCGCTAAAGTTGTGGCAGCACTATCTTTATGGCGTTAAAGTAGATATCTATACAGATCACAAGAGCCTAAAATATTTATTAGATCAGAAGGATCCGAATATGCGACAACGGAGGTGGATGGAGTTCCTTAGCGACTACATTTTCGATATTCACTATACTCCCGGAAAGGGAAATGTGGTCGCTGATGCTTTGAGTCGTAGGATGCCAGTACGAGCAAACTGGTTGCAGAGGCATGATGTGCGGCTAATCCAGGAGATGGAAGCGTTAGAAATATCTTGTGTTGACAAGGATTCTACGGCCGACGCATGCTTGAACATGACGGAGGTACAATATGACCTTGCAGACAGAGTTTGGCGAGCAACGAAGCTTGATGAAAGTCACCAACACTATACAAAGGATGGTCCTGGTGACTAATTCTCCTAGGATGATGGATTGTTACGAAAAGATGGTTGATCGTGCGTCCCAAGTACGGGGAAGTTGAGAGAAGAGTTGATGTACGAAGCGCATTTTGCCAAGTATTCAATTCACCATTGGAGCACAAAAATGTATAGAGACATGAAAAAGTTGTTCTGGTGGCCTGGACTAAAGAAAGACATAGCACGTTATGTGAAAGAATATCACACTTGTGCTTTGGTAAAAGCGAAATGCCAGAAGTCTGGTGGTTTCCTGAAGTCATTACCGATTCTGGAGTGGAAGTTTGATGATATTTCAATGGATTTCATGAACAGATTGTCGAGATCTCAATGCGGTCATGATTTTATCTGGGTGATTTTCGACCGGTTGACAAAAGTGGCTCACTTCCTTCCAAACAAGAGAGATGATTCAGTGGAAACCTTGGCTAAGCTCTATATGGAACAGATTGTTCGACTGCACGGTGTTCCTCGGAGCATTGTCAGTGATCGTGATGGGCGATTCACCTCAACTAATTGGAGGCTAGTTCATCACATGTTGGGAAAAAAATTAGCATTCAATACGGCCTTTCATCCCCAAACGGATGGCCAGACTGAGTGAATCAACAGGATGATGGAAGATATGCTTCGTATTTGCGCCCTAGATTTTAGTAACAAATGGGAAGAATACATTTATTTGGTAGAATTTTCCTATAATAACAGCTACCAAGAGAGCATCAGTATGACACCGTTTGAGGCTCTATATGGTCGTAAATGTCGTACACCATTAGCTTGAGCAGAGGTAGGCGAATCCAAGGTTAATGGGCGAAAGGAAGTCGAAGAAGCTACCTCGATAATACGCTCTATTCGGGATAGGCTATTGATAGCCCAAGATCGACAAGCAAAGTACTACAATGCCAAACATCAGAACGTGGAATTCGCGATGGGCGATTTGGTCGATTTGAAGATCAAACCCTTCAAAGGCGTATCTCGGATTCGGCGGTTGGAAAAGCTAAGTCCCAGATACCTTGGTCCGTTTGAAGAAGTGGAGTGAGTCGGGGAAGCTGCTTATCGGTTAGCGCTTTCAGTAGAGTTGAGTGGATTGCATGATGTATTCCACATCTCAGTACTTCGCAAAGCCGTCAAGGATCTAGCTCAAATAGTTGAGAATGATCGTGTACCGGTCGAGTATGTGCTAACGACGAAGGTTAGACCCATTCAGATCGAGGATCGAGCCGAGAAACAGTTGCGGAACACGATAATCGGGATGGTCAAAGTCTGGTGGGACAATTATGACCGTGAGGAGCAACATGGGAGCGAGAGCAGACCATGCGAGCTGAGTTTCCCGAACTTTTTGTATAAACTATTGGTCGTGTACATTTTATTATAACAACTCTTTTAACGTTATAACTTTGTGATTCTTGATTCTTTGTTGAGTACAAATTTCGGGAAAAAATTTATCTTAAGGGGGCGAGGATTGTAACACCCCAAAAATCTTAAGATGGAGTCAGGATGGGTGACACGGCCTAGGACACGGGCGTGTCCTAGGGCGTGTCCAGTGCACACGGCCTTGGACACGGGCGTGTCCAAGGGCGTATCCTTTTCTGTAGGCGTCGACTTGAGTTCTCGAGATCTGATCGTCGAGAGGCGATATGGCCTGGGACACGAGCGTGTCCCAGGGCGTGTCCTGCTCGGATGAGTACTAGACGGCGTTGAGTGGAATTGAGTGGCTCTGAGTTGAATGGCATTGTATTACATTGAGTGTGGAACACGGCCTGTGACACGGGCGTGCCACAGGGGCGTGTTGGGCACACGGCAAGGGACACAAGGGTGTGCCTTAGCCATGTTCTTCTCGGTTGATTTTGGCCTGTGTTGCAAAGGTGACACAGCCAGTCACACGACCATGTCAAAGTTGATACAGGCGTGTCTGCCCTGTGACACGGGCGTGTCTGCCCTATGACACGGGCATTTTGGAGCCCGTGTTATGGTTCAGAGTAAGTCGGTTCGCACACTGCTTGGGGTACACGGCCTGGGATACGAGCATGTCACAGGCCGTGTCAAGTCAAATTTGGACTTTTGGGCAGATCTCGGCCATCCAATTATTTCTATTTGGATCCAATGACCCAGGTGCTTTCCTGCAGTGATAAGGCTGAGGGTTGGCTTCTTCTCTCATTCTTATCAAAAGAGAAAAAGAGAGAGCTTGGAGAAGGAGAAGGAGGAGAAGAGCAAGGCTTTGGTGGTGCTCCAGCGGTCAAATTCGAGATCCGAGGCTAGTTTAATGGAGGCAAAGCTGCTGCGGTGCTTTTCAACCGGCCAGA
The DNA here is from genome assembly GCA_039513925.1 of Platanthera zijinensis. Classification (NCBI taxonomy): domain Eukaryota; kingdom Viridiplantae; phylum Streptophyta; class Magnoliopsida; order Asparagales; family Orchidaceae; genus Platanthera; species Platanthera zijinensis. Next base: position 161,428,018 of record CM077080.1, read on the forward strand.
TTTTCGATGGCTCCCAAGAGATCGGCAAGGGTAACGATCTTCCTTCTTGGACATGTGAAGTACTTCTTTATGCATGAGTAAGGAATCCTCTCCACCAAAAGGTGGAATAAGTGAGTGATTCCAGTGGGTTGATAGTTGTTATCCCCTGTTGAGTCTGCATATAGACCCGGAAGTGTGTAGTATGGGATAGGCATGTTCTGTCAAGCCCATCTGGCATGTTGGTCTTGATTGGTGATGTTGCATTTACGCACCGGAAAAGACTCCGCGTATACTCGTGTAGTTAGTGGGGTCGTTGGGTTATTCCTGTGAAGGGGCGTAGTAGGAAGTATTGGAATGTGGAACTCCAGGAAAATGCCCTTGTGTTGTTTGTGTTGTTGCTACGATGTAGCCAGTCCTTGATGGACGATTAAGCCAGTACTATTTAGACAGTGTGGCTAGTGTGACGCCAGTCCTTGGCGGACGTTATGGGGATTGGGAGCTGCGAGATCTAAAAGGCCTCGTGCCGAACAGGAAAGGTGAAGTCGACCCGCGTATTTTATTATAGCCGCAAGTACGATGTGTTTGGTGATGGCAAGACTAGTTGAGCAACGGGGGGTGGTTGATCTGTACCTGCGTTATGTTGGCTGTACAAGGAAGTGCCAAGGCATTGGGCTTTCGTTAGTAGCATAATGACAGTCTTAGGCATGCGCGCCATTAAAACTAAATGCTCAATGGTGTTGATCCCGGTTTGCCGGTGTACCCAAAAGTGTGCCTGAGAGCACAGATCGTCGGGCCGGGTGGCCGACAGTTGTGATGGATTGCTTATGCGTGAGAGCACAATATGTATTATCTATCAATTACTATTGCTCTATAGGAAAGGAATTCCTCTGCCCCGGGAAAGGGGTAGGATTGTTATAAATTGGTCAGCTGAATGCTGACCGTTGCCTTGTTTGCCACCTTCTTGGTGGATTGCCCCTATGCATGTGCTGGAGAGCCTAGCGGAAAATGAAGGGCTGATGCCCCTGCTGCTGCTGTTGCCGCTCTTGCTGTTGCTGCTAGACCTTGAAGGCTAGCTTTTGTATTTTCTTTTATTCATGTATGGCCGTCCTGCTCGCCGATGTATGTAATCCATACTGTTTAAAGAGGAACTGTAAGGCCTTAAGGCCAAACTGTAGTATTTGCTATCCCCTCGTTTGAGTGGTTGTATATAAATTTGGTTTATATATATCTAGTGGATATTCCTGCTATGAGTTCAGCTAATTATGTTTCTATTCCGCTAGCATGCTCTGTGTTAGGATGCGCTGATGGTATTATCCTGTGACCTCACCGTCTATTTGTGGAATATAGTGTGGGTCCCCGGACAGACCTTCTATTATATGTTATTTAACGGGTGGAGTCGTTACATTTGGATAAAAATCTAAAGAGCTTATCCTGAGCTTTATGGCTTGAGTGGACAGAAACACTCCTTTTGAGATCATGTTTCTTTACCCCACTGGTAGAGCACACATTTGATTGATCATTTGTGGGAGGTGCAAACTTGACAGTTTTAAAGGTAAATTCACCTTTTGAAATATTGTCAACTTATTAGGGAATTCAGATTTGAATTGATGATTAATGTGATTAATACCCAGCTTCCTAGGGACTTGGTAGGTTGAAGCTTTTGGCAACTGACCCTGTGACTAAGTAGGGTTAATCACAATCCCCAATTTCTCTGTGAACTTTTGTTCCAGATATCAAATATGCTTATTCTTCTCTTCTAGAAGCATGGTCTGACACTCAAGACTTTTCTTGAGTTGAAACACCTCATGACTTTTCTTATAAAACTCAATAGATTTATTGTTATAAAGAGTTTTATAAGGCTTCAGGACTTCAATCTCCTTGGCATGCCTTTTGACAAGAATTTTGCTCTTCTATAGAGCATCTAGGAGCAGTCCATACCTGTCAATCAATTGATTGACATTAGACTCAGATTCTGATCAATCTTTAAAATAGGAAGAAGATGCACCAGTATCTGGACTGGTTTTATAGTAAGAGGAAGATGAAGGAATGGAGAGAGGTTGCACCTTGATTGATTCTGAATCTTCCTGACTTATTTCCTCTTCAGTTTTTGTCATCAGCCCCTGACATCCATAGTCTTCTTCATCCTCCTCATTGTCACTGTCTGAGTATGATAGAGGGGCCCTGATTCCTATCCTGGCAACAGGATATTCCTCATCTTCTTCAAGATCTGCAGCAACAGATATCATCCCTATGTAGGCTTCTTCCTCTTTATCTTCAGATTCTGAGGAGTAAAAATCTGTCAATCTTCTCTCCTTCTTATCCATAAATGACTTCTCCTTCTTCTTGTCCTTGTGGTGATGGTGATGCTTCTTCTTCTTCTTCTCATCCTCTTCCTTGTTCCTGGCTGGGCAATCAGCAATGACATGTCCAGCCTTGCTTCAAAGATAACAAATGACTTTAGATGAAATATGTTTATTGGATTTAGTGTCATACTTGTCCTTCTTGGAGGACCTCCTTTGATGGGCTGATGATGATGGTCTGTTCTCCTTGTGCTTATTCTTTATGAAATTCTGAAGCTTTTTGGAGAAGACTGCAAACTCTTCATCAGACATGTGGTTGTCTAAGGAACTATTCTAAGACAATTCAGAGCTTGTCTCAGCTTCTCTCCTTCGTGGAGAAGGAGTCTTTCTTCTACTACTTCTTGGGGATTCTGCCTTGAGGGCCACTGTCTTATCCTTGGTCTTGGATTGAATTTCCTTCTCCTCTTCTTGGCTAGCAACCAACTATATTTCATAGGACATCAACTTTCCAAAGAGTGTTGGTGGAGGAGTGTCTGGCAACTTAGCCATTTCCCTAATGACACAAATTTTGATGTCCTAGTCTTTAGTGAGAGATCTAAAGAACTTGTCATTCAGCTCATAGTTGCTAAATACCCTACCATAGGTTCTTAGTTCATTAACTGTCCTAAAGAACCTTTCAAAATAGTCAGCAACTTTTTCAGATTTCGTTTGCCTGAAAGCCTCATACTCTTGATTGCGCATGGACTTCCTATCATCTCTAACTTCCTCAGAGCCTTCCATGTGGACCACAAGGGTGTCCCATATTTCCTTGGAGGTCTTGCAGTGTACATGATTTTCGATGGTTGAGTCATCAATGACATCAGCTATAATATTTTGTTCCCTTTTGTACATGGTGGACAAAATTACCTCATCTCTATCCATCTCTGTATATGCCTTAGGCACTCTCATAGTTGGATCTATTGTGGAAGCCTTTATGGGGACAAAAGGACTTTCCACTACTATTACATATATCTTAGGGTCATATGCTTCCATGAATAGTCTGACCCTTTGCTTCCAGAGGCCAAATCCTTCCTGCCTACATATTGGTAGTTTCATGGCCCATAGCTCCTTATAGTTCATTCCTGACCCCATGATTTTATCTTCTAGCTAATCTTGTAGGTATACTCAGATTGTTAAATCCTTTTTGAGCAACCTCCCTCTTATACCACTTGAAATTTATTAATTCAAGATCAGCTCGTCACCTAGAGGGGGAGGGGTGAATAGGTCTTTTAAATTTCTTTAGTCTATTTACTGTTTACTAACTAAATGATCTAGAACTTGTCCTTAATACCTGTAATATAAAATAAGAACAAGCAATACAGCACATCACACAAGTATTTATAGTGGTTAACCAATTGGGTACATCCACTTTCCCTCACTCCTATCCAACTAATTAGTTGGACTAGGCACAAACTCCACCAATATGCTCCTCAGAGCTTACACATCAGGCCCTCAGCCATACACACAGATTCTTTTCAGAATCCAAACTCAGAACCATAAGGTCTCCTACCTCAGAGGCCTGCAGTGCTCCTACAGCTCAGTGGTCCACTGACCACCTACCTCAGCCTTATTTCTAAGGCCTACATCTCAGGATTCTCAGCCCTAAAACTTCAGGCACATAGCCCTACTCTTAGAGTGCTGTAGCACTCCTACAACTCAGTACCTATCCAGGTACCTTCCTCAGTGCCCTTCCAGGCGAAACACAATCTCATAAGCATAAGCCAACTCTGCGATAAAGGATACATCGTAGAATTTCATGCAGACACGTGTTTGATAAAATCGGTTGATAATTTAGAAATGATTTTATCAGGCACTCGTAGTAGGAATATATTTTGTTTAAATTTTATTTGTATAGACTCTTCTACACCAGTGTGATTTTTGGCAAAAGATAGTGCGTCTCTTGGTGACCACTAGCAAAAGCACATATAAATTTCAAAATTATCAATTAATTATTTTCTCTGAATTTAGTGCGTGATGCCCCAAATGTCAAGTGCATTAAAGATAGACCTTGTCACGCATGTGTAAAAGGCAAGCAAATAAAGGCTACCTTTAAAAGCATTATTGACAAGATTCTAATAGTTGTTTACACTTACTTCATATGGACTTGTTCGGTCCACTGCAAATTGGAAGTTTGGGAGGTAAGGATTATACATTGGTTATTGTTTATTATTACTCCTTCTTTGTGTGGGTGTTCTTTCTAAAACATAAGTCAGATACCTTTTATATTTTTACGAATTTTGTCAAGCAAGTCCAGAATTAATACAGTTGCTCCGTTGTCAAAATCAGAATTGACAATGGAACAGAGTTTAAGTCTGGGGCCATGACAGAATTCTGTGAAAGTCTTGGTATCTTTCATGAGTTTTCTTCTCCTCGTACTCCTCAACAGAATAGAGTAGCTAAGAGAAGGAATAGAACACTCATAGTGTAAGACCCCCCCTCCCGGAACACAAAACACGGCACGAGGGGAGTCTTATGCCCGAAATAGCCGCCTTGCGGTAGCACTAACACACGGGTTAGCCTTTACCACAAGACGCCTATTCCGCCGGCTACAATCCATATCACAACAATTATGCCAACCCAACCATAACAGAAAAGTAAAGCTAAAAGCAGTTCAGTTCACAGCTAAGTTAAAGTCCAAAAATAGCGGAAGATAACAAGCACAACAGGCTTGTACAAAAGAAACAAGAGTCTAGAAATGTTTTGCCAAACGGCTACATGAAAACACTCACTACTGTCACTGACGGTGCCGATGGCACCACCACCTCAGGTCCTATCATCCGGGCCTGGCTGTCCTGCTGCATAGTCCGTTGCCGCTCTACCTGCGGGGTTTCCTCCTAAAAAGGAAGACGTAGCAACCGTTAGTCATAAGACTAAGTGGCTTCACATCCGCTCCCCCGGCGACTCCTCGGCACCGGGCGGAGAAAGGAACACAGGTACAATATATATACATAAGCAAGTAAACAAGCAGGTGACAGTAAGTATGGTGAAGTTTAAACTACGCTACACAACTAGCAGTTCTACGAATATCAGTAATATATAAATGACAGCAGGTATAAATAATCAGAATAATAACTTAACTTATAAGAGTGCCCATACAAACTTATAAGTTAAGGATCGGCTTAACAGTAAAGTAACTCATCGTATAAGAGTGCCCATACAAACTTATACGATGAGGATCTTGTGTATGCAATGAATGACATGATATGAATGTTATGCTATGACCGAATCATGCGCACGCACATGCAAGTTTGCTATGTCGACACAGACTTGAAGTTCCCACTTTTCGAGCAGGTAGCTAACCTCTCAGGCGTCGTCCGTCGTGGCCAGACGGCGACAGTGGAGCGGGCGTCTCCACTACTAGGTGGTATCACACTACCTATCCTAGGCCCCCGTACGCCTCAACGCTAAGAACACAACAGCGGAGCTCACATGCGTACTACGGCTCAGAAGGGGTCTTGGGTAAATGTGCACCAAGAACACAGCCCAACCTGGCCTTTGATTTCGAACCGGATGGAACCTCGGAAGCGCACGAGGTGCAAGCCCAACCGTTCTCATGGCGCGGAGGAGATCTCGGTTATGGACACCAAGTATCTAACCCTACCGCCCAAGGTCTACCCATTGGCTCCCATCGGTGTGACGACTGGCGAACCCGTAGACCTGCCACAATCATTATCTCAACACCGCGACACGATGAATCGTCGCACATCACATGCCCCAAACAACTCACTCGATGCTACCCGTAGGGAGACTTCAACTCTAAGCATCGGTTGTTAATAAACCCCTTGGGCTCGGATTACAGTTACAAAATACTCTTCACATAGTGTTCATCATGTTCACGCCCACTTATTCAATGATTTCACCTCAACACTACGCATAATAGATATGTTCAACACCAAATTGTATAAATATATCCTATACCAATCTCAACTCCTAATATCTAACCTTCCCATCCAATCCATTTCTCTACCATTACATGGTTATCCCCAATACACAACCAAATGAGTAACCATGCTAAATTATAGCAACAACAACATTATAGATATATGGGAGCAAGATATCAAATGAGCAAATCACAATCATTGCAAGAGTGCTAACATTATAAATTAACAAGTGCATTAACATAGGATAGCCCAATACTAAAACTGGGATTCCCGGAGCTACAGGAATCCGATCACAATGCACAACCCCTCGTTGGAAAGGTATTCGCGAGGGCTACGACTTTCGTGTTGAGTCGATCGCCCAGATCTGGTCGCAACATACCAGAAATTCAACTCGAATACGTACAGGAAACAGTTTCCTGTACAGGAATTTTCCCGAACGCAGCGGACTCGAACCAGCTTTCCCGTGGCTACAGGTATCGCATGGAAACGAGCAACCCTCGTTGGAAAGGTAATTTCAAGGGCTACGACTTTCGTGTTGAGTCGATCACCCAGATTGGCCAGAACACCTCCGAAATTGGCCACGAAGGTCGCCGCGTGCAGAAATCAGATTTCTGCACGCATCTTAAGGCGAGATGAACGGCATCCGTTCATCTTCTTCCTTGCAACGACCTCGCATAAACTTCTCCAGAAATCACACCCAACCTTATTTCTCCTTTCAAAGCCAAACCCTCAACGAAAACCCCTCTCATCTCCACTTTGAATGATGAGAAGGTTGAGGGAGACTAAGCCTAAAACCTAGGCATGGCTTATCCTAAGAACTCTCCTCCTCACCATCAAGACTCTATGGAGTCGATGTCTCTCCTAAAATAACTATAGATCTAGCACCAAGGGAGAGGGGAGGAAGCTCACCTCAAGTCCAGCGGTACCACCATGGCCGGCCATGAGCCTCGCACTCCTTCGCGGCGGCATTGTTTTTCCCTTGACGGCGGCGGCGTTTTGATTCCTCCAAGGATGGCTCCGGCAAGCTCTTCCTCCTCCTCCAGCCAAGAACCCTCTCAGGAATTTCGGGCAGAAGAAAGGAGATGAAATGCTAGGGTTTCCAACTTTTTCCTTTTTATACATCGCAGACACGGGTAGGCACACGGCCGTGTTCCTACCCGTGTTCAGGTGACACGGCCGTGTGGCCTGCCGTGTCTAGGGCCGTGTTCATCCCAGAACCACTTTCTGCCGGGTCAGGGTTGCGGCACACGGGTAGAGACACGGCCGTGTCCCGACCCGTGTCCTTGGCACACGGCTAGGGACACGCCCGTGTCCCAATGCCCGTGTACCTCTCTGACTGGTAAACCTATTTTTATGAGGCACACGGGTATGGACACGGCCGTGTCCATACCCGTGTCAGCCAAAAATGCTGTTTTGCCTTGTTTTCCTCATTTCCCGTACGTCCGCACCTGTTCACCCACACCCCCATTGGGCTCACCACAGCCCCCTTGACTCAAATACGCAATCAAGGGGCCTAGCGCGAATTGGGACGTTACAAATCCTATAAACAAAATAAAAGATTTCGTCCCCGAAATCAGGGTAAGGCTATGGGAGTGAAACACATAAAAAGGGAACTATGCTTTCAAATAAAATTTTTACCTGGAGTAAACAATTCCGGGTAGCGCCTTGCATCAAATCCCTTGGCTCCCATGTGAACTCCTCCTTCCCATGATTAGACCATAGCACTTTCACCAAGGGAACACTTTTACGGCGCAAGGTTCTTGTCTCGTTATCAACGATCCGCACCGGCTCAGTCGCACAGACCTATCAGACGCCACGGCACCATCCGCCGTGGGGATATACTGTTCAGGTCGCAACAAAGCCTTCCGAAGCGACGATACATGGAACACGTCGTGAAGGTTCTCCAGCTCCGGTGGTAACTCCAATCGATAGGCCAGAGGGCCAATCCTTTCCACTACGACATAGGGCCCGACATACCTTGGGCTGAGCTTCTTGACTCCACGTACGCGCGACACTCCGTGCATCGGTCGAATCTTCAGGAACACTTTATCACCCACTTGAAACTCTACCATACGGTGCCTTGCGTTGTAATATTTCGCCTGTCGGCTTTGAGCCTCTAACATTCGATCCCGGATCAACCTAACCACCGCGTCCGTGTCATCAATATACTCATTTCCCAATGTTTTCGGATCTTCGTCTTGCACCCAGGACAAGGGTGTTCTACACCTCCTTCCATACAAAGCTTCATGAGGTGCCATTCCAATACTGGCTTGATGACTGTTATTATAAGAGAACTCCACGAGAGGTAAGAGCCTCTCCCATGGTTCTCCTTTATCTAGCACACACAACCTCAATAGGTCCTCCAATGTTCGGATGGTTCGTTCAGACTGCCCGTCCGTTTGTGGGTGAAAGGCTGTGCTAAAGGCGAGGCGCGAACCCAAATAAGCCTGTACAGCCCTCCATTCTCTTGAAGTAAACCGACCATCCCGATCGGAGACGATCGTCTTCGGCACACCATGGTACCGCACAAATTGCTCCACAAAGAGACGCACTAGGACGCCCACTGCGCCTCCTTCTTCATTGGGATAAATCGGGCTACCTTGGTCAACCGGTCAACTATCACCCACACAGAATCATTCCCCGAGCGCGAGCGAGGTAACCCGTGGACGAAGTCCATGGAGATGTCCTCAAATTTCCATTCGGGGATGGGCAACGACTGTAGCATTCCACCGGGGCTTCTACACTCCGCCTTCACCATTTGACAGGCCACACAATGAGTAACAAAGTACTTGACATCTCTCTTCATGCCCGGCCAACACATCGTCTTTCTCAAATCGGTGTACATCTTCGCGATCCCCGGGTGCACCGAGTACTTGGAGCAATGGGCCTCCTTTAGAATATCCTCCCGAATGTTGTCACCTTCGGGGATGTAAAGCCGGCCACGAAAATGGACGAGGCCGTCTTTTAGGGAGTATTCTTCCGTAGTCCCATCCTCCATTGACTTGAAAGCCGGGGTTAAAGCCGCATCCTTCTTTTGTTCCGTACGGATCCGGTCTCGTATGTTGCAAACTATACTTACCGCGGCCAAATATTCTGTATACTCTTCCGGTTGATTCTTAAAGACCAAAGTGATTTCCATCTCTTGCAGTGTCCGGATTAACTCCATCCTCATCAAGCGGGATTCCGTGCTCGTTCCCGGTGCCTTTCGGCTCAAGGCATCAGCTACGGAATTAACCTTCCCGGGGTGGTAGTTCAAGGTGAATTCATAGTCGCACAAGAACTCCAACCACCGCCGCTGTCTCAAGTTTAACTCCTTTTGGGTGTGAACGTACTTCAGATTTTTGTGATCCGAGTAGATCTCGCAGTGGACGCCATATAAATAATGCCTCCACATCTTCAAGGCGAATACCACCGCTCCCAACTCTAGATCATGCACCGGGTAGCTGGCTTCATGCTTCTTCAACTGTCTTGAAGCATAAGCGATCACATGCCCATTCTGCATCAACACAGCTCCCATCCCTTGATACGACGCATCCGTGTAAACTTGAAAGCCCTCCTTCCCAGATGGAAGAGCTAGGATGGGTGCAGTCGTCAATCTGTCCTTCAGCTCTTGGAATGCAGCTTCGCACTGGGGTGTCCATTCAAACGGCACACCCTTCTTGGTCAGCGTAGTAAGGGGAAGGGCGATCTTCGAGAAGCCTTTCACGAACTTGCGATAGTACCCGGCAAGTCCAAGAAAGCTTCGTATGTCGGCCGCTGACTTCAATGGCGACCACTCCTTCACGGCCCCCACCTTGGCCGGATCTACTGCTAGCCCCGCCCCACTAATCACATGGCCCAAGAACGCGACCTCTCGAAGCCAAAACTCGCATTTGCTGAACTTGGCAAACAACGTGTGCTCCTTTAGTCTCCTCAGCACCAAAGTTAGATGTTCGGCGTGTTCTGCTTCAGTCTTTGAGTAGACTAGGATATCATCGATGAACACGATGACAAAGATGTCCAAATAAGGGCCGAACACCTTGTTCATCAAGCTCATAAAGGCGGAAGGGGCGTTTGTGAGCCCAAACGGCATCACGGTGAATTCATACAAACCATATCTCGAACTGAACGCCGTCTTCTGAATGTCATCTTCTTGTATCCTCAGCTGATAATATCCCGAACGCAGATCTAACTTGGAGAACCAATACGATCCCACCAATTGATCAAATAATTCATCAATGCGCGGTAGGGGATAGGTGTTCCGCACCGTTAACCGGTTCAACTCTCGATAATCAATACATAACCGCAAGGTGCCATCCTTCTTTTGACGAACAACACGGGCGCTCCCCAAGGCGACGAGCTTGGGAGAACGAACCCTGCTTCCACCAATTCCTGAAGCTGGACTCTAAACTCTGCAAGTTCCTTCGGAGCCATTCGGTATGGAGCTCGCGAGACGGGCTTGGCACCCGGAATTAGCTTGATTTGGAAGTCCACTTCCCTATGCGGGGGTAGTCCCGGCAATTTCTCGGGGAATACCTCGGGAAATTCTCGCACCACCCGCACATCCTTGACCTCTAATGTCAATTTCTTCAACTCGAAGCAAATTACATAGACCTCGTCCCCTTCCATATGAGATTTCATAACTTGGATTGAAGACAATAATTTACGGGGTGCGAATTTAATACCTTGGAAGATGACTTCCGAGTCTCCATGCCTCAACATAACTTGCTTCTCCGCACAATTGATCCTGGCGTGGTGCCAGTCCAACCACCTCATGCCCAGGATGAGATCGAACTCCGGGATTCTTAACACTGTCGCCGGAGTTTCAAAGAACTTTCCTCCAATAAGGGTGTCGAAGTCGCAACTTGCTGACGACGTCATCTCAGAGCCGTCCGGAAGGCGCACCCTTTGAGTAGTGCCCGTGAAGTGTTGCACTCCCTCCAAGTCCTTCACGAAGTCCTCCGAGATGAACGAGTGAGACGCACCCGTGTCAAATAACGTATAGGCGGGTTTCCCGCTAACCATGACAGTGCCTAAGTTCCAAAAAGGTAATCACTATTCAAAAATTGCGCTTATCATTTGTATCGTAAATCCAACAAGTCATATAATATTAATAAAATTTTGCACGTACCGGTGATGACTTCATGCGGATTTCTCTCCTGAGTCATATCCAATGCGAATACATGCTCCCGTGCATGTCCTTGATTTCTCCCTGGTGGTCCTCTTCCTCGGCCACGCATGTGCCCTCGCCCCCGTGGAGCTACTGGAGGGGGAGCAATAGGGACATCCCCGATCAGTCACGGGCAAACTCTTCGGACATGCCCCGGTTGGTTGCACTCAAAACATATCACCTCACGTCGGGCCCCAGGTTGTTGATAATATTGCTGCTGCGGTGGTGGTGGTAAAGGTAGTGGTTGCGGAATTGGGTACTCCACCCGATAGTTCCGGTTGACCCACCGACCGCCTCTGTGGTTTCCCCTTCCTCTGCCATGATCATTCCGCCTTCTATTACCAGGGCCGACTTCAATTACTCCTTCCGCAGGTCTCTTGCCACATCCCATGTGGTCCGCCTCCAGTCTCTTTGCCATGTCAATGATTTCTGCCAGGCTTCCATCGGCTATAAACAAAAGGGCCTGCCTCAGGGGGTCCCTTAACCCTTTGTAGAAGTGCTTCGCATAGCCTCTATCGTCCAAATCATAGGAATCAGCAAATCTAGCGAGGTGTTGGAACTCCCTCTGGTACTCCGTTACCGATTTCGATCCTTGCTTCAGCTGCAGAAATCTTTCTTCAAGTTCATCCCGAGCAGAAGAAGGAATGAAGTGATCCAGAAAAGCCTCGGTGAACTCGTTCCAACTGATGTCCGTGTACAACCGCCCTTGGAAGGTGGAGCCCATGAGGGACTTACACCACCTTTTGGCGTGTAGCTCTAGCAGCGTCACTACCAATGTCACCGCCATGTTGTTCGGACATCTTATGCCAGCCATCAATTCCTGCACGGTATCAAGCCATTCCTCGGTGCGCACCGGCGATTCTGTCCCAAGATAGGCAGGAGGGGACAGGGCACGGAAGGTGCTCACCCAGTTGGAGCCTGGCGCCTGTTGTTGCACCGGAGCTTGCTGGGCTTTAAATGCATCCAATATGGCTGACAGCGTTTGTCCCAGTTCCGACTGCTGGAATTGTGAAGGGACGGAAGGGGTAGGAGTGCCCCCAACCGGCTCCACCTGCGCTGGGACCTATACGCAAGGTACAAACTAGGGTCAGGTTGGCTAAAACTAATGTCAAAGTTGGACAACTTAGTGTGAATTACATATGGGCACACCACTGCTTCCGCTAAGTCGGTTTGTCCCCAAACCGACTAATCGAACGGGAGTGGCCCATTGTTACCTGACTGCTGTAGGTGAAGATCGGCTTAGTCTGATACCATTTGTAAGACCCCCCCCCTCCCGGAACACAAAACACGGCACGAGGGGAGTCTTATGCCCGAAATAGCCGCCTTGCGGTAGCACTAACACACGGGTTAGCCTTTACCACAAGACGCCTATTCCGCCGGCTACAATCCATATCACAACAATTATGCCAACCCAACCATAACAGAAAAGTAAAGCTAAAAGCAGTTCAGTTCACAGCTAAGTTAAAGTCCAAAAATAGCGGAAGATAACAAGCACAACAGGCTTGTACAAAAGAAACAAGAGTCTAGAAATGTTTTGCCAAACGGCTACATGAAAACACTCACTACTGTCACTGACGGTGCCGATGGCACCACCACCTCAGGTCCTATCATCCGGGCCTGGCTGTCCTGCTGCATAGTCCGTTGCCGCTCTACCTGCGGGGTTTCCTCCTAAAAAGGAAGACGTAGCAACCGTTAGTCATAAGACTAAGTGGCTTCACATCCGCTCCCCCGGCGACTCCTCGGCACCGGGCGGAGAAAGGAACACAGGTACAATATATATACATAAGCAAGTAAACAAGCAGGTGACAGTAAGTATGGTGAAGTTTAAAACTACGCTACACAACTAGCAGTTCTACGAATATCAGTAATATATAAATGACAGCAGGTATAAATAATCAGAATAATAACTTAACTTATAAGAGTGCCCATACAAACTTATAAGTTAAGGATCGGCTTAACAGTAAAGTAACTCATCGTATAAGAGTGCCCATACAAACTTATACGATGAGGATCTTGTGTATGCAATGAATGACATGATATGAATGTTATGCTATGACCGAATCATGCGCACGCACATGCAAGTTTGCTATGTCGACAAAGACTTGAAGTTCCCACTTTTCGAGCAGGTAGCTAACCTCTCAGGCGTCGTCCGTCGTGGCCAGACGGCGACAGTGGAGCGGGCGTCTCCACTACTAGGTGGTATCACACTACCTATCCTAGGTCCCCGTACGCCTCAACGCTAAGAACACAACAGCGGAGCTCACATGCGTACTACGGCTCAGAAGGGGTCTTGGGTAAATGTGCACCAAGAACACAGCCCAACCTGGCCTTTGATTTCGAACCGGATGGAACCTCGGAAGCGCACGAGGTGCAAGCCCAACCGTTCACATGGCGCGGAGGAGATCTCGGGTTATGGATACCAAGTATCTAACCCTACCGCCCAAGGTCTACCCATTGGCTCCCATCGGTGTGATGACTGGCGAACCCGTAGACCTGCCACAATCATTATCTCAACACCGCGACACGATGAATCGTCGCACATCACATGCCCCAAAGCAACTCACTCGATGCTACCCGTAGGGAGACTTCAACTCTAAGCATCGGTTGTTAATAAACCCCTTGGGCTCGGATTACAGTTACAAAATACTCTTCACATAGTGTTCATCATGTTCACGCCCACTTATTCAAATGATTCACCTCAACACTACGCATAATAGATATGTTCAACACCAAATTGTATAAATATATCCTATACCAATCTCAACTCCTAATATCTAACCTTCCCATCCAATCCATTTCTCTACCATTACATGGTTATTCCCCAATACACAACCAAATGAGTAACCATGCTAAATTATAGCAACAACAACATTATAGATATATGGGAGCAAGATATCAAATGAGCAAATCACAAACATTGCAAGAGTGCTAACATTATAAATTAACAAGTGCATTAACATAGGATAGCCCAATACTAAAACTAGGGATTCCGGAGCTACAGGAATCCGATCACAATGCACAACCCCTCGTTGGAAAGGTATTCGCGAGGGCTACGACTTTCGTGTTGAGTCGATCGCCCAGATCTGGTCGCAACATACCAGAAATTCAACTCGAATACGTACAGGAAACAGTTTCCTGTACAGGAATTTTCCCGAACGCAGCGGACTCGAACCAGCTTTCCCGTGGCTACAGGTATCGCATGGAAACGAGCAACCCCTCGTTGGAAAGGTAATTTCAAGGGCTACGACTTTCGTGTTGAGTCGATCACCCAGATTTGGCCAGAACACCTCCGAAATTGGCCACGAAGGTCGCCGCGTGCAGAAATCAGATTTCTGCACGCATCTTAAGGCGAGATGAACGGCATCCGTTCATCTTCTTCCTTGCAACGACCTCGCATAAACTTCTCCAGAAATCACACCCAACCTTATTTCTCTTTTCAAAGCCAAACCCTCAACGAAAACCCCTCTCATCTCCACTTTGAATGATGAGAAGGTTGAGGGAGACTAAGCCTAAAACCTAGGCATGGCTTATCCTAAGAACTCTCCTCCTCACCATCAAGACTCTATGGAGTCGATGTCTCTCCTAAAATAACTATAGATCTAGCACCAAGGGAGAGGGGAGGAAGCTCACCACAAGTCCAGCGGTACCACCATGGCCGGCCATGAGCCTCGCACTCCTTCGCGGCGGCATTGTTTTTCCCTTGACGGCGGCGGCGTTTTGATTCCTCCAAGGATGGCTCCGGCAAGCTCTTCCTCCTCCTCCAGCCAAGAACCCTCTCAGGAATTTCGGGGCAGAAGAAAGGAGATGAAATGCTAGGGTTTCCCAACTTTTTTCCTTTTTATACATCGCAGACACGGGTAGGCACACGGCCGTGTTCCTACCCGTGTTCAGGTGACACGGCCGTGTGGCCTGCCGTGTCTAGGGCCGTGTTCATCCCAGAACCACTTTCTGCCGGGTCAAGGTTGCGGCACACGGGTAGAGACACGGCCGTGTCCCGACCCGTGTCCTTGGCACACGGCTAGGGACACGCCCGTGTCCCAATGCCCGTGTACCTCTCTGACTGGTAAACCTATTTTTATGAGGCACACGGGTATGGACACGGCCGTGTCCATACCCGTGTCAGCCAAAAATGTTGTTTTGCCTTGTTTTCCTCATTTCTCGTACGTCCGCACCTGTTCACCCACACCCCCATTGGGCTCACCACAGCCCCCTTGACTCAAATACGCAATCAAGGGGCCTAGCGCGAATTGGGACGTTACACATAGAGGCTTGTAGAACTATGTTGAGTGATGCCTTACTACCGGAATATTTCTGGGCTAAAGATGTCAACACTGCATGCCACGTGCAAAATCGAGCACTCATAAACAAAAATCATAATAAGACACCTTACGAACTACTAAAGGGCAATAAACCAACTATCTCATATTTTAGAATTTTTGGTAGTAAATGCTTCGTCCTTAGCAATGGCAAGTATCACACCACTAAATTTAGTGAAAAGAGCTTTGAAGGTATTTTTGTAGGTTATAGTAGACATAGTAAGGCATATAGGATTTTCAACAAGAAAACCCTAGTTGTAGAAGAATCTATTCACGTTGTATTTAATGAGACAAGCTTGCTGCAAAGCAGTTCTTCTAGTGTGTTCATTGAAGATGCAGGTTCACGACTGAAGGAATTGAGCTTGGATGAGCAAGTTAAGGAAAAAGATTAAGAGATCATCACGATCACAACTCCAACCCTTATTTGAGAAGATGATCACCATGATGAAGACGTCATCCAAGTTAATGAAGTCACTCAAGGGATAGAATGAGGATCCATATACAAGGAACCTAGAGCTCAGATACTTGAAGGATTACCCAATTGATCAAATCATCGGAGATCCCTGAGATTGTGTCCGAACTTGTAGAGATACAACTAATGAAAATTTATATTTGAGCTTTCTCTCACAGGTTGAACCAAAGAAGTTTGAGGAGGCAAACTCAGACGCATCTTGGATAATGAAAATGGAAGAAGAATTGAATCAATTCGAGCGTTGCCAAGTCTGGAAGCTTGTTCCAAGACCCAAAGGAAAGAACGTTATCAGAACCAAGTGGGTCTACATAAACAAGATTGACGAAGATGGAATCATCATAAAGAACAAAGCAAGATTCGTTACCAAAGGATACCGACAAGAAGAAGGAATTGACTTCGACAAGACGTATGCTCCAGTGGCAAGACTGGAGGCAATCGGGTTGTTCCTAACTTATGCTGCACTTAAGGGCTTCACTGTCTATCAGATGGATGTGATGTCGGTCTTCCTTAATGGTGACATAAATGAAGAAGTGTATGTGGAACAACCTCCAGGTTTCATTGATTCTAAATTTCCTGATCATATTTATCTTTTATTTTAAGCATTATATGGTTTGAAACAAGCTCCTCGAGCATGGTATGAGAAGATGTCTAGCTTTCTTCTTAAGAACAAGTTCACAAGGGGAAAGATATATAAGACATTATTTCTTAGTGAAATAAAAGGCAAGATTTTTCTAGTGCAAATCTATGTCGATGACATTATTTTTGGCTCAACTGACGACAACCACTGCAAGAAGTTTTCAAAACTTATGCAAGGGAAGTTTTAAATGAGGAGTATGGGAGAGCTGAAGTATTTCTTAGGACTTCGGGTGAAACAATCTAAAGATGGAATTTTCATCTCTTAGATGAAGTTCACAAAGGAGTTATTTAAGAAATTCAGAATGGAGAATGCAACCTCTATGAGGACTCTAATGGGTTCAGCCATGTCTCTGGACAAGGATGAGAAAGGGAAACAATTTGATGAAACCAAGTACAGAAGCATAATTGGATCTTTGCCCTATCTTACTGCTAGTAGACCTGATATAATGTTTTCAACATGTGTGTGTGCGTGCTAGATTTCAAGTGAACTGTAAGGAATCTCACTATGCTGCTGCAAAGCAGATTTTGAGATACCTTAAAAGTAAACCAAATTTTGGCTTATGGTATCCAAGAAGTAAAGATAGTGAACTAATTGGTTTCTCAGATGCATATTTTGTTGGTAGTAAAGATGACAGGAAGAGCACTTCTGGGACTTGTCAATTCCTAAGAAGAAGGCTCATATCTTGGAGTAGCAAGAAGAAGATCTATGTCGCAATTTCAACAGCTGAGTCAGAGTATATCTCTGTAGGCAGTTGTTGTGCACAACTGCTATGGATAAAGAATCAGTTTGAAGATTACAACATGAAGTTCCAAATATTCCATTGTTTTGTGACACTTCCAGTGCAATTGCAATCGCCAACAACCCAGTCTCTCACAGTAGTACAAAGCACATAGAGCTAAGCTATCACTTCATTAGGGAGCATGTGGAGCATGGAGACAACAACCTACAGTATGCCCTAACTGATAGGCAGGTTGCAGACATTTTCACGAAGCCGCTGTATGAGACCAAGTTCTTGTTCTTAAAAATAGAACTTGGCATGCTCAATAAAGAATAATAAAGAAGGAGGACTCACAACAAAGCTCAAGGATCAGGCAACACTTCAAAAATTCAGAAATTCTTAAGTTTGGACTTCATTTCTCGAGTAAGACCCTTATTACTTGAGTACTAATTTAGACCACTCGAGAAACAAGTCTGCCTCTCGAGAAATGCTTCTCGAGTAATAAGATACTTCTCAAGAACTTCCAGTTATTACTCGAGAACTAAAGTCTATTCACTCGAGTAATGCTTGTCCACTCGAGAAATCTGAAGCAACTTTTACTCTTCAAGTTCAGATTTTGATATTTGCACTCAGATGTTATTCCGCCATATTCTCAGGTATGTTACTTATATTATTTCCTTAATTATCATAAATTAAGACCTAAATAAATAGAAAAGTCCAGAAATCTCTAAATCACTCGATCTCTAAACCCTTTCTCGAGAAAAGAAGGAAACCTTTTTCCTTCCGCCGCCGTCGCAGAACTTGCCGCCGATTCTCTCCCTATAGTAATTTCTCGTTCTTCTCTGGATCGATGTCTCCTACTTCCAAGATAGCGATTGGAAGCGAACTTGTTTCAACTGGGATTGTAAAGATTTCAGATGACTTTCAAAATCTTCTTCTCCATCTGGAAACCGCCAGATTATCTTTCGTTTTAGAGCAACCGTGCAAAATTTTATTTCAAGAGGTTGAAGAGTTCTTTCATAATGCAAAGGTAAGGAGAAATGGAAAGATTCTTAAGATAAGAGTTCGTGGGATCAAAATCAAACTCTATAAAACAATCGTTTATAAGCTTCTTTGAATACCTGTGATTGAAGAAGAAGACGACCTAACTGCTGAGGACTATGAGAGAGCCTATAGTTTCTATGGTATTTCTATTTTTATAAACAACATTCGTCGGCCTTACCTAAATGCAGAGGGCAAACTTCTAGTTGATATTCTTGGCAAAGTACTTCTGTGCAAGACTACTTCTATAAGCTTCATCACTGCCGACTTCTTTTATATGATGAAGGAAATTATATGTATGAAGAAATTTTAGTTTGGGATGATGATTTTTGATAAGATAATAGAAAGCATCAAAGCACCTAACTATGCAAGGATTATCTCTCTACTCCTATATGAGTTCAAGCAAGAGATTTTTGACTTATCCAAAGGTACAACCATTCACAACATGAAGAAAGTCTTTATATCTTATATATAAAGATAGGAGCTTAAACTTAAGAATCTTGCCCAAGCTGCTAAGGCACATGATCATCCAGAGAATGAGGACAAGACTCCATCTCCTCCTCCACCTCAAGTAGCTAGCACATCTGGTGCAGCTGTTAAGGGGGAGCCTGCTCCTTTAACTCCAGTAGAAAGAGTCTCTACCTCTCCTCCAATTGATACACTCCATCCTGCTACCCCAGAAGAGCCACTCTCAGATGCCCAAGTCCAAAAGAACATTTTATCCACAAAGGAAGACATAAACAAAATGATGGAGGAATTATCTTCCAAAGAGCCTCTTTCCCCTTTTCATACAGAGAAGTCTCCATCTCCAGAGCCATCTCAAGAGCCATCTCCCTCCCACCATCATTTTGAACAAGAATCTCCTCATTAATCACCTACTACAGACATTCAAGAGGAAGAAATAGTTCTTATTTCTGATGAGAAAGAAGCCACCCCAGAACTAGCTGAGGCTCCTCTCAAGAGCTTGGATTTTTCTCTTTCCACCATTCTTGGTGAGGAAGGTGATATTTTGATTCAAACTACAACATCCAAGAGCATTGTTGTCATTGAAGAAATTTCTCCATGGACTGCTCCTCCTCCTCCAACTCCTCAAGTTCAAACTCCTACTGCTGATGATATTTTGGGTAAGATTGAATTACTACTAGCACAACATAGAAAGTATTTTGATGAATCTCTAAAGGTTGTGATTGATAAAGTAACTACTCTGGAAAAAGAGATGAGCAGAGGATTTGCAGAGATCCAGCATAACAATGATTAGCTGAAACATCTATTCCAAATAGGTGGGAAAGCTCTGGACCACACCATAACCATCATTAGTCCGGTGATGGACCAGTTAGTAACTCTTGCTAATAATCAAATCCAGTTAAAAAAGAAAGACCAAGAACATAACTTCAAAACTTATGTAGAAGTTGGTACCTTCAAATAAGCTATTATTACCACCTTATCTATATAAGTCAGAAAGGGGGAGAGCTTAGTAAAAGAATACATAGAAAAATCAGATGAAAACATAAATATTCTCTGGGAAGAAAAGTTGAAGGAAATTCATACTGATGTCCAAAATCAAATAGATGGTGTAAAGTTTCATACTTATGATACCACTGTGTGGATGTATAATCAAATATTCCATTATTTCAAAGCTGATCCAAATGTGATTCTCCATCATCTTAATCCTCTTGCTAAGCATCCTCCAGTTCAACAGCCAACCTTTTCTCCAAGACCTGAAGGCTTAGAAGAACCTCCTCCAAAGACTTATGCTCAGGTTTAGGAAAATTATCAGGAAGATGTTCTTCATCAAGCACCTCCTGAAATTCAAATTCTTAAGAGAAGAAAGTTTGGTGATGGAGCATCTGCAAGCAAGTCCATCCCTAATCCTGAAGCTGAAAAGAGGAGAGCACAAGAATTTACTGAAATTTGGAGCCCTACTTCTAAGTTTTTTATCCTTGATACTCTCAAAATAGTTATGGATTACAATGAAAGTAGGACTAATCATTATAGCTCCTCTGATAAAGAAATGTATGAGAAATCCTTAACTAAGAGAAGAATTTATGATAGAGAGTATGGAAGGAACAATCCAAATGCTCCTCCTAGACCCCCAAAGTATGATCTTAAACCCTTCATCTATCAGAGGAGACGGCAAGAGAAAAAGGAAAGATAACAACAACAATAGAAACAAAAACAGAGCAAGGAATGACAAATGATCTAGATTGTGTTTTGAGATGGTGTTGAAATGGATTTCATGGACAATTTTATATAAATATAAATCTTTAATTTTGATGATCTGTTTTTCTTGTCATTACTTAGCATTTCATTTTCTATTATCTCTGCGGTAGCTAGTCACTTTGTTTGTTTATCTTGATATAATTCAACTTAGTGTAGAGGGTTCATACTTCTATAAATAGTGGGAGATTGTTGGGTATTGTATCCATAATAACCATAATTTGTATGAAGTCACCCTTAAACTAAGAAAAATTAAGTTGTATTTGATGTCTTGTTTGAGTTATGTGGTTGCGAGACTTAATTTCCAAAGTGTAGACCAATGTCAGTCTACAATGAGTCACCAAACACAGGACCATAAAATAAAATCCCTCATTGTGTGATCCATGGTGTTGACTCATGTGCAGTCTCTCTATTGGGATACACTTCATTTTCAAGAACTAAACAAGTAGGAGAAAGACAAGTTGCAGATTTCCTTGAAGAAAATTTTTTTTCAGAAAGCAGAATTTTTAAGTGCTTTACTCGAGTAATAACTTAAGTACTTGAGTAGAATTATAGTCAGTTCTCGAGTAAGCTAAGTCTAGCACTCGAGTAACTGAAGTAGTTCTCAAAATGATTTAAAGTTAGTCCTCGATAAACTGCTTAGTACTCGAGTACAAATCTACCTGTTCTCGAGTTATTTGAAATATCTAACTAAGAATTTCTTTTAAGTCTAATACTTGAGTAGCTAAGGATATTTCTCGAGTAATGCAAGACTTTGTCTCGAGTAACAGAAGTCGAGTACTTGAGAAGTACATCTTGTTCTCGAGTAGTGAAGCATTAGTACTCGAGAAGTCCAGCTACTTCTAGAGAAGTCAATTCTTTTACATGAGCAGCCAAAAGTTATTTCCAGATTTTTCTCTAAGGATTGTTATCGAGAACTTTACATCCTTTTCTCGAGAAGTCAAAGTGATTACTCAAGTAGTCATTTTCCACTAAAATAATGAAGACAATTTTTCTGAAACTTTGTTAAGTCAGACAGGACCCGATTTCAAATTAATCTCCATGATTATTGGTCCACGTGTTATGTCATTTATGATTAAGACCATTAGATTATTCCTATAAAAGGTCTTATCAAATTTGACTAACCTTAACAGAGAGAAAAAGTTTTCGGAATCGATTTTCTTCATTCCAAATTGGGAAGTCACCGCCGCTCTTCATCGAGGATCTCGCCGCCGCTCCTTCTCATATTCTAGAGATATATAACAAGATTAGATCAACAGATCAAGGCATTCTTATTCTCACATATCCTCATCTTGATCGTGCTGATCTAGGTTTTCATATCCAGAAAAGTTTTCGGCTTGTCTTCTTTAACCTATTTTTGAGAAAGCTTCAAAGATTCAAGAAAGAAGAAAAGCTGAAGATTCAGATCTGAGATATTCTGTTTGTATAATTTTATTCACAAAATCTTTATCTTCTAGGAGATTTTGTCTCCGAGTGTTGTAGGAAATATTTCTTCCAAGTGTAGATTCGTGTTGTGGATTGAGTTATAGGGGCGTTGCTCCGAGTTATAGGATTGGTTTTCAATCCGAGGTAATAGTAAAGTAGCCGAGTCTAACGTGTTGCTAGATTGGTGAGGTGGAGAGTGGACGTACCCAGGATTGGGGAACCACTATAGATCTGGTGTTCTCTGTGTTATTTGAGCTTATTTTCTACACTTTATTCGTTCAATTTTTATTCCGCAAAAAGATGCAGACCTCACCTATTCACCCCCCTCTAGGTGATTTAGGTAGACAACTAAAAACATCATTCCTCGGTCACTGAAATTTGTTTACCCTTTCCTTTGTCCAATTTCTACAGCTGCGACAAGGCTTGATGTGGGACTGGCTGCAGCATGGGCTGAGCCTATGGGCACTTTGACTTAACATGCCCCTTTTGTCCACATTGGAAGCAAATCTTATTCTTTTTCTAATAATAGGCAGCGTCGTTCCCCCTCTGCTTACACGCAGAACAAACTAAGTATCTTTTAGGAGAACTCTGAATCGCATGCACCTGCTCCTACTTTTGAGCTCCTAATCTCTTAAAGCATTTCTTCAACGGATGTCCCGACCAGCCAAAAAAATTGCACACCACATTGCTTCTTTTCTTTGAAGCAGGACCAGAACCCGGGAGTTCTTTCCATTATCAAATTTTCTCTTTTCTTTTCTCAACATCATACCATAATACCCAGCATTTCCAATAGTCTTAATTCCCAAGGCAGCTTCCACTACTCTCGCATTGGTCCCAGATTGGTAAGTACTGGCAAACTACTGGATATCATTTTGGAGGCCGCCCAAGACACCTTTAACTCTACACTCCTCAAAAACAACCAACTCAGAAGCAATCTTATACTCAAATACTACGGGGGTCTACTCACCAGGATGCTGCCCTAAGGTTGCAGCCAATAATGCCTGCAACTGTGCTTGCATTGCCACCACCTGACTTGCCAGAGTCTCCATGCTCTGGCGCAATTCTACAATCACGGCCTCACCCTATGCACTTGACGACTCACCCTCAAACTGGGGAGTCGAACCTGTCTCTACACGCATGAGCGACAACCTAATAGCAAAACAAATATCTAATCAAAACATGGCTTAACCGCTAGAACAAAACAACTTAGTTCAAACAATACATAATTAAATACTTACACATGCTGTTAACTTGCTCTAGGATTTTCAAGTATGATGTCATGCCTAAACTTAGGATGATTTACCGTTATCCAATATACTTATGTGCCTAAACCATGAATGCTTGAATTCTTATTCCTTTTGACTAAAAACCATGTGTGTATGTATGTCATCACGTAAATCTTTAGCTTGACACGTGTATTGATGTAATGTTATCTCATGCATGTTGTAATATGCAATCTAAAAAGACCTTAATGCATGTTTTGAGCGGCATACACATGAAATATTAAGCATTCCATTCTACATAATATCGCATGCAATGAAAATCATAATCTAATGGGCATTCATGTGATGATGTTATGCATCACATACTATATAATAGTCAAATAATGCCTCATATGAGGATCCATATACAAACACATATTATGCATCTCATACTACATAATATGCCCCGTAAACTTCTCATCATGCTTATGAGTGTAGTGTTCACGCTTCAGTCAAAAAAAATTTGTGGAAAATCCTTGTTTTATCTTTTGCTACAAAAGTGGAAATAATTAAGTATGAAAAATCGAAAAAAAAATGAAAAATGAAGAAAAAATATATTTGATGAATAAAAAAAACTGAAAAGTATTTATTTTGGCTAGTATTTATTTTGGCTAGCATTATTTTGGCAAAGCTCACTTCTTTTTGTTTTAAGTGTGCAAATACCACTCGTATTTATCTTTTGAATATCGCACCCTTAAAAACAATAGCCTAACTGTATACCTAATTTTAGCCCTAGTGATTCATGATTCCTACATTTACTTTTTAGTATAGTAGCAAGAAACTAGATTGAATAAGTGTTTTTTATAGAAATATTGATCTTTGTCTTGATTGACAATGATTTTAATCTGTCTCTTAGACATTAGCAGTGACTCAATGCGCTTTTACTCGTTAATTTATTAAGTTTTAGTTTTGTAAAAATTTAGGATGATTTGTTTTTATATTAGGTAAAATTTGTAAAATTTTGTGCTAAGTTAAAGTAGTAATTTTCAGTTCTTTTTCAAAATTTCTCTACCTCTTAATTATCGTCTTACTCGTTTATAGCATTTTTAAACTTTTCAATTAATCCTCTTTTTTTTTGCTAACTCGTTGTCTTTTCTTGAGGACAAGAAAAATAATAAGCATGGGGGAATGTGATGAAGCATATTTTAGCTTAGTTTATTAGGGCAAAAATACTTATATTCTCATTTAAATCTTGTCTTTTGTATTTTTAGGTTCTTTTTAGTTTCTTTCCTTAATTATTGTTCGAACTTAGTTTTTTTTATGTTTTTTTATGTTTTTGGTTTTTCTCCTGTTACACGCCCCCAGGTCACGCCCTCCCTGAGCGTGTACTTAGGGCATGTAACCCATGTGGAATAAAGCTATCGGTCTGAAGTCAGGTTTCAGGAAAATTCAGTTTACACGCCCTCGGTCACGCCCGTGTACCCTGGTACACGGGCATGTGTCTGTGGTATGTCCGATCAGGTCTCGACAAATCATTGCAGCACAATTTTTCCATGCTCCAAAGTCACGCCGAATATGACACGCCCCTCGTACACAGGCGTGTTAGAGGGGCATGTAACCCATCTACCGCGCCAGTCACTTTCAGACTTTTATTTCAGCCAGAAAAGTCACGGCAAATTTTACATGCCTCAGGTACACGCTTTACTCGGGCATATAAGGGGGGCGTGTACTTCCTGAAAAAAATCTATAAATAGCCCTATACTCCAAGTGTTAGGAGCAGAATGAAATCCTGGTAGAGAGCTGTGAGAGTTTATCTTAGCTTAATTTTTTCATTTATTAGCATTCTTGTAATCTTGTTTAGCATAATTTTAGTATTTTCAGAAACTCTTTTTGCAATGACCTTATGTCCTCTTTGTGACTATTGTGCAATAAAAAATAAAATAGTTCGATATTCCCTCTCTCTCTCTGTCTTTCTCATTATGCATATTTTTACATAGTTTTTATTCACTACTACTTCATGAGTAACAAAATCCTCATAGTACTCGATCTTGATGATCTGAGGATGAGTTGATCAGTTATGATGTTCTAGCTCTCTTTCCCTTTTTAGAATTTAGGCCTTTGATTTTCTCTTGATTTATTTCAAATGAATCTATATTATCGATATATAGTTTTCATCCATGCTTTCATTCTTGTCTAGCCAAGAGGCCGATAGTTTGAAGTGAGCGCTCAAGATTAAAGAGAGCCGCATGAATTTCTCGAGAGAGAGTGACGGAAATCTCCTGGATTGGAGTTAAATCCAATAGCGGGGTTCACTACTTAAAGAGAGCGCTAGGTATTCAGATACGTGACCAGAGTTTGGTCGGATCTCCCTAACCTCAGTTGGTCACTTCTCCGAGAGGAGCGTGTTCAAGCTTCGGGAACACCAACAGTTTCTTTATTTTATTGAGTTAAAGTTTGTTATTCCATTCTAGATTAATTTATGTCAAAGAAATTAAAGATCGAGTACTACCGCTTAATCTTTTTTTAGCCTTTCTTTTATTTACAAGTAATTTTCTCTCTTCTGTAAATTAGTAAGCAAGCCCAAAAGAACTCTTATTTGATATGATAATAGTAACTCCTTGAAATAGAGATAATCAAATTTCCCCAGGTAATACGACCTTGATATTAATATCATATATTATATGTGATAATGTACACTTGCCTTCATCGAATATAGAATCGGAGAACATCTCACAACCATACTTTCACCTTCTCTTTCCTTAACTTTTTCTTCTCCATGCATAACCCATTTTCCACAACATTCCTTAACTTAGAGAGTTGTGAGAGTTTATCTTAGCTTAATGTTTTTATTTATTAGAATTTTGTAATCTTGTTTAGCATAATTTTAGTATTTTCATAAACTCTTTTTGTAATGACCTTATGTCCTCTTTGTGACTGTTGTACAATAACAAATAAAATAGTTCGATATTCTCTCTCTCTCTCTCTCTCTCTCTCTCTTTCTCATTATGCATATTCTTAACATAGTTTTTATTCACTACTATTTCATGTGTAACTAAATCCTCATAGTACTTGATCTTGATGATCCGAGGATGAGTTGATCAGTTATGATGTTCTAGCTCTCTTTCCCTTTTTATAATTTAGTCCTTTGATTTTCTCTTGATTTATTTTAAATGAACCTATATTATCGATATATAGTTTCCATCCATGCTTTCATTCTTAGCTTGCCGAGAGGCCGATAGTTTGAAGTGAGCGCTCAAGAGTAAAGAGAGTTGCACGCACCTCTCGAGAGTTAGTGGCATAAATCTCCCGGATTGGAGTCAAATCCAATAGCGGGGTTCACTACTTAAAGTGAGCGTTAGGTATTCGGATACGGGACGAGAGTTCGATCGGATCTCCCTAACCTCAGTTGGGCACTTCTCTGAGAGGACGGTGTTCAATCTTCGGGAACCCCCACAGTCAAGGTATCTTTATTTTAATAAGTTAAAGTTTTTTATTGCATTCTTGATTAATTTATGCCAAAGAAATTCAAGATTGAGTACTACAACTTAATCTTTGTTTAGCCTTTCTTTTATTTGAAAGTAATTTTCTCTCTTCTCTAAATTAGTAAGCTAGCTCAAAAGACCTCTTATTTGATAAGATAATATTAACTCCTTGAAGTAGAGATAATAAAATCGCCCCAGGTAATACGACCTTGATATTAATATCCTATACTATATGCAATAAGGTACACTTGCCTTCATCGAATATAGAATGAGAGAACATCTCACAACAACAATTTCACCTTCTCTTTCCTTAACTTTTTCTTCTCAACGCATAACCCCTTTTCCACGACATTCTATATCAAGTTTTTGGCATCGTTGCCGGGAAACTTTGTTTTGATATTTTGAAAATAGGATAGCTATGAATTTTATCGCTTCTCTTTCGCTCTCTTTCGCTCCCTTTTTAGTGTATGACCCGAGGAAACCCTTCAGAGATTTTTTTTGAACCTGAGATAGAGCAAACCGCATTGCGGCGCCTCAGTTCTCGTAATCAGGAATCACGCTTAGGCACCGAAGAGTCGATCAAAGACACTCCTGCAGAAACTATGGATCAAGATTCACCCAACCAGGCTGAGGAGCCGCATAGGACCATGTCCTATTATGACAGGCCGAACCTAGAGGCTACACAATCAAGTATTGTTTGCCCCATGGTGGCGAACAATAAATTTGAGATCAAGTCCAGCATCATTCAAATGGTGCAGCGGTGACCTTCGATGGTCTCCCGGAAGAGGATCAAAATTATCATATCACAAATTTACTCAAAATCTATGATACTTTTAAAATCAATGGAGTCTCAGATGATGACATTCAATTACGTCTCTTCCCTTTCTCTTTGCGGTTAAAGGACAAATAGTGGCTGAGCTCTCTTCCTAGAGGGTCCATCACTACGTGGGCCGAGATGGCGAGAAAATTTCTTACAAAGTACTTCCCGCCTGCGAAGACCATTAAATTGCACGCAGATATTGCATCCTTCATGCAAATAGACTCGGAGACTCTCTACGATACGTGGGAGCGCTTCAAGGAGATATTACGAAGGTTCCCACACCACGCGCTTCCCACTTGGCAACAAGTGCAAATATTTTATAACGGCTTAAATTCCTTAACAAGGCAAATGATGGATGCGGCTGTTGGGGGAACGCTAAGTAACAAAACCCCCGAGGCCGCTAAGGAACTTTTTGAGGAAATGGCTATGAATTCAAATCAATGAAATGCACCCTGTGTGCGGGCTAACAAACCAACGAGAGTCTTTGAAATTGACGCTACCTCGAATCTTGCCCTCCAAGTTGAGCACTTAACAAAGCAAGTGGCGGAGATGACTGCTTCCTCCGCCACTCCTCCTTTGAATAATAATTATAATAATTATAATAATTCCTCTATAATAGAAGAGCAGGTTGACTTCATGGGGAATGCTCATCGACCTTCCTATAACCCAAACAACGCACCGTACAAAAACACCTATAATGCGGGTTATAGGAACCTTCAAAATTTCTCATGGAGCAACCAAGGAAATGCTCAATTCCCCCATAACCCTCCTGTTGGGTATTGTATCCACAATGTACCTGATTTGAAGAAGCCCTTGTACAAGCTAAGGTAAATAGATATTGTATTTGATGATTCTCTTCAAGATGTGCTTGCAGTTATTCCACGCTAAGTACACACCGATGTCAGGGTGCAGTGGGTCAATATACACGGGTCTGCGCAACGTAATCCCTCGTTGAGCAGATCAGTGTGTTGGCCTACGTGTACTATCTCTATTGGAGTGTACTTACTTTCAAGTACAGGGCTGAGAAAGATCAAGAGCAGAAAAGGAGCAAGGATGGGCCAAAGAGCAGCTCATGGGTGGAAAGACGAAAAATCGTCTAAGTAGAAATCGTCAAGAATCACTAGTGATTCTCGCCGAATCGTCGAAAATCACTCGCTGATTCTTACTGAGTGCAGCCGGCTGTCTCAATGCCGTCTTGATCTCTGCTTAAGGCAGAATCGTCGAGAATCACTAGTTGATTCTCGCCGAATCGACGAGAATGACTTTGCATTCTCGCCGATCCGTCGAGAATGAATATTTATTTTTGCCGATTCTCTCCGATTGGCTATATCTTCAGCCAGAATTCTGCCAAGTAGAATTCGGCGAGAATCATAAGTGATTCTCGCCGATCTGTCGAGAATTACCGTTGATTCTCGCCGAATTTGCCTTGGGCAAAATTCTTGTGCTCGCTTGACCGGACCAAGTTCCAGGCGCTGTTTTGAAACCGGAGCTAGGGTTTCTTTTAGTGGGGCCCACAACGGTCATATTGTATGACCTACTGTATAAATACATCGGTATTTTGAAGAGTAATGGTACGAACATACAAGAAAGAATACCGAGCCGCTGACGTAACCTAAATCGCAGATTTCTCTTCCGCCGCCGCCGCCGCTCGGGAAGATTGTCGCCGCCTGTTATCGTGGATACCTCCTGATCTCCCGGCGATAGAAGCTCAGCTAAGCAACGCGTCTCACTTGTCTATCCAGAGATCTTTTGTCTCTTGGTTCGTTGATCAGGAATACCTTCCCTTTCTGAATCGATCGAGACGATCGATCCTAGTGTGACCGTTGGTAGACCTTGCTAGCTTAGCTACGAAGGTTGGATCTCTAAAGCTCAGCCGCCGCACTTCTTGCCGCCGCCGATCCCGAACGCCAAGCCGCTGCTCTACTTGCTGCCGCCGGTTCATGGAGATTCATTCTAAGTGAGAGCTAGGTCGTGGACTCTTCGTCTTCGTCAAGAACGCGTCATCGAACGAAGAGGGACACCAAGCACTCCATAAGAAGTTTGTATAGTTTATACATTCCAATTTATTTTTATTGTAAAGGAACGTAGGTTCCTCGTTGTAAGGGTTGGGTGCAACCCGTGGTGGAGGAGTGGTGACTCCTTTGTTTGGAAGGGTTCCTTCCGTTAGTGTGAGGATTGGATTTCAATCCAGTTGGTGAAGAGATCGAGTCGTCCCTTGTTGGGAGATAGGTCGAAGGGGGAAAGTGGACGTACCCAAATCAGGGAACCACTATAACTGTTAGTGTCTGTTTGTGCTGTGTTGTTTTGTTTACTTGTGCAGGTAGAATTTTAATTCCGCAAAAACGCTGCAAGACACATATCCCCCCCATAGGTGAAGATTGTTGGCACTAGGTGGACTTTCAAGTGGTATCAGAGGGAGGTTGCTCATCAAAGGGGTTAACACCTCGAGTAAGTTCCTGCCACTAGTGTCAAGAAGAAGGCAGATATCTACTATGGACGGTCTCAAGTACTCAGGCAAGATCCCAGTGTGCACCAGGCTAAACTTTCCTATCTGGAAGGAAAGGATTAGATTTTACATGGAAGCAGTCGACCCTTGACTCTTCATGGTCGTGGAGGAGGGACCTTACATTCCCACTAAGGCCTCCACCATTGATCCTACCAAAAAGGTGCCAAAGAAGCTTTCTGAAATTGACAAGGATGAGATGGTGCTAGTCAGACTTGATAAGAAGGCACAGAACATACTGATCAGTGCAGTCGATGACTCCATGATACAGAACTTCTACAACTACAGGACTGCCAAGGATATCTGGCATAGCTTGATTATCCTGATGGAGGGCACAGATGAAGTGAGGGATGATCGGAGATCCCTCCTGAATCAAAAATATGAGGCCTTCAGGCAGGGGCCCAAGGAAGAGATCGGAGTTACCTTCGAGGACTTCCTCAAGATCGTCAATGCTCTCAAGGGATACGGAAGAGTGTTCACTAATGGTGAACTTAATGATAAATTCCTTAGGTCCCTTACTAAGGAATGGGACACGAAGATCTGCGCCATCCGAGAGTTTGGCAGATTAGCTGAAACTGATCCTCAGATAGTCTTTGGGAAGTTCATGTCCTATGAGCTCCAGTTGAACATGAGGAAAGCTGAAGAAGAAGTAGAGAAGGCCGCAGCCAAGGAAAAGACTGTGGCCCTAAAAGCCATTTACTCCAAGAAGGGCAAGGGTGCGGCTTCATCCCGTGCGGGGAAAAAGGATGAGGAGGAAGACTCCGAGCCATGCTCCTCCGGCTCAGAGTTGTCTGAAGAAGACTTCTCCCTCATCACCCGAGAATTCAAGAAGTTCCTCAAGATGAGGAATCAAAGAAAGAGAGACGGCTCATCCTCCAAAAATCAGAAGAAGAATTATTCTTCTGACAGGTATGAATCAAAACCGAACAAACATCATAATACTGACATCATTTGTTTTGGATGCAATAAGCCAGGACACATCGTGGCCGACTGCCATCAAGGCAAGAGAGAGAAGGGGAAAGGAGAAGAGCACAGGACCTCTAGAGATAAAAAGAAGGAGAGGAGCTACATCACCAAAAAGTCAAAGACACTGAGTGAGTCTGATTCCTCAAACTCTAGTGATGATGAGGAAGCCTACATCGGGCTGGTGGGTCGCTCTGTCTCAGAAGGAGAATGCCCCCCATTCACTGGGAAGGTAAAAGCTCGTACCCCCCTCTCTGACTCTGACTATGAGTCTCCTGATGATGATCTCGAGGACAGCCCATCTGCCCGAGAAGCTGAGCTCCTCGAAAATTATGAGCTTTTGCTCAACACCTTCGAGGAATGCTGCAAGAGATTGAGGTCTCAGAAAAAGTAAGTCAAATTCCTTAAGGTCGAGGGTGTCTACCTAAGGGAAGAGATGACTAGCTTGATTTCTCTCCGACAGGAGCACCTGGACCTGATCTCTAAGCACTAAGAGTCTCTAAGTCTCCTTGACCTTAAACAGGAAGAAATCAATAAGTTGGAAGAACAACTTACGACAGAAAAGAAGATTGTCCAAAGCTTCTCTATGCAAAAGACTGTTCTTCCACTGGTTGATACCTTCTCTGCTCAGGCTAAGGGGGCTGGCTTGGGGCATGTGGGTGTGCCTAGTAAATCATCCAGGAGAAACAAAAAGCAGAGGAGAAATAAGGCTGCTAAGAAGGCCTCTACTGCAGAAAAGGGAAAGGCCCCACTCAACCCTATTATATTCAGGAAGCCTGGCTATCCCTGCAATGAACAGGACTTTGAGTCAACTTATGGCCACTTCTTCCGGTCCTCGGTTGAAAAGCCCAAGAGCCGGTATGAGGGGTGGGCCTTCCCCCGCAACTTTGGCGAGTGTGTCTTCAAGGCACCTTATGAGGAAGTTCAAATGGAGTATTATGGCCACTTCTCTACCGGCCATAATAGGAAGCAGACACCCAAGGCCAAGCCTGTTACACTGAGAAACCAGGAGGTGAAGAAATCATGCGACTGTTGTCATCATGATGCCTCCACCTCAAGGTCCGAGGCCCCGGCTGAACCTTCGTTCTAAGGGTGAAGCAGGTGCATAGGAGAAAGTATAACAGATTTGACTGCTGGTGCTGTGGAAAAGTTGGTCACTTTGCCGTGGATTGCTAGTATAATCCGAGGAATAACGAGACTCCTCATGTTGGCAATGCGAGGAAGACCACTCGTAGAGCTAACCATCCGAGGGGAAGCATGCTAACGAGGAATCTAGGACCCAAGTTCGATTGGGTTCCTAAGGGAAATTAATTTTGTTTTGCAGGAATGTCCAAAGTCCACCAAAACTCCCATATGGTACTTGGACAGTGGATGCTCTCGGTATATGACCGGGATAAGAAGCCTACTGCGTGATTACTCTCTAGTCGAGAATGGACCCAAAGTCATCTTTGGGGGATCAGATCGAGAAGTCACCAGGGGTTACGGTATGATTTCCAACGGTATAATTTCTATCACCAACGTGGCTTACGTTGAAGGGTTAAATCATAACCTGATCAGTGTAAGTCAGTTATGTGATAAAGGTTATGACATTAAGTTCTGCAAGGATAAATGCCTGATAATATCGTGTGCCTCTTTGGAGACGGTATTAACAGGCATTAGGAGCAGAAATGTTGGTACCCTAGTTTGATTTGAGTTTAGTCTTGCCTTTTTAGTCCCTTGACCCAAGAAATATCTATGGTCAATGGTTAGTAGACTAGCTGTAGAGTCCTCACTTTTCCAGATTAAGAATTTGGTTAAGTAGTTTTTCATTCGACTATAGTCGAACGCCGCTCGACTATCATCTATCGGCTGATCGACGATCGTCTATCAGTTGGTCGAGGCTCTGTCTGCGTTGATAGTTCGACTATCTGTTGATAGGTCGACTATCTGCTTGGCGTGGTAGTTCGACTATCTGTCCTGATAGATCGACTATCTGATAGCTCGACTATCTGTCCTGATAGATCGACTATTGGTTCCGCTTTGATAGGTCGACTATCTGTCGTCTTTGATAGTTCGACTATCTGTCCTGATAGTTCAACTATCTGATAGTTCGACTATCTGTTGATAGATCGACTATCTGGTCTGTTTTGATAGTTCGACTATCTGTTGATAGATCGACTATCTGTTTTCTGAGGTAGGTCGACTATCTGCTTGATAGGTCGACTATCTGTTTGTGCCTTGATAGTTCGACTATCTGCCCAGATAGATCGACTATCTGATAGTTCGAATATTTGCTCTGATAGGTCGACTATCTGCCGGGGTAGTTCGACTATCTTCTTCGATAGATCGACTATCTGGATCGTTCGACTATCTCCGTGCGTCGGTCGATGATCTCCGAAGGTCGTTCGACGCTTTCTGTCTGCCCTTATATTTTGTATTTATTTATTTAATTAATCAATATATTATCTGGCATGCTTTATCAGTTGTTTTGTGATAATATTTCCAGGCATATCTGCTCTATTCTTTTTGCCTGAGTAAAATCTTTTTAGATAAAGTTGTTTGTCTTATTAGATGACTTTGTATTTTACTTTATCTGCTGACAGTCCTTTATAGCCGTTAGACTGAAAAGTCTTCCTTCTGCTATAAAGAGTATTTCTCTGATGTGACTTTATTTAGTCCTTCTGTTATTTGATTTGAGCCTGCAGCTTCTTAGAAAAAGGTTTATTCCTTTTATAGAATGTCTTGCTGCAGAGTTTGTTTTGTTGTGTGTTATTTGCAGCCCAGGTCTCAAGTCTCAGAAGAAGACAAGTAATTCAAATAGAAGAGAGTCGTTGCTTGCTGCTGGTATATAAAGGACCCCTTGAAGAAGGATTTAAGCTAGCTAATAG
Organism: Platanthera zijinensis; assembly: GCA_039513925.1. Classification (NCBI taxonomy): domain Eukaryota; kingdom Viridiplantae; phylum Streptophyta; class Magnoliopsida; order Asparagales; family Orchidaceae; genus Platanthera; species Platanthera zijinensis. The sequence continues at coordinate 161,462,029 of CM077080.1, forward strand.
CTAACCAGTTATTCACTTAAGCATTCAAGCCTTCATCAATATCAAGTCACCTGCTCTCAGCAATACTCATCTAACTGAGAAGTGATAAGATCTTCTACTCTTCTTCAACCTGAGTTCTCCTGCTTCCAGAAAGGTCAAACTCAGAGCTCTATTGGAGAAGAAGAAGAAGAAGACTGCTGCTTGAAGATCTTTAATTTTATTATTTATTATCTTCTTGTAGTTTTTCCTTCAGAGCTTTCTGAAGAGTTTTCTGCACTGAAGCAAGACTTCACCTGGACATCTTTGAGCCAGGGGGAGCCTTGATTCTTTAGAGCTTTCTAGCTCAGTGCAAGTTTTTGTGATTCTCTAATCTATTGTAAAATAGAGAAGACATCTTAACCTTCTTCCCCCTCCTGTACAGGGTTATTACTCCCTTCAAAAGTATCCCTTGGTGGCAGGGCACCTGATCAAAAACCTGTGCTTGGATTTTAGACACCTGATCAAAAGTCTAAAGGGTTTCTGGATCTACCTGAAGCAGATCCTGTTGGTGGCAGGGCACCTGATCAAAAACCTGAGTGGATTCCTACCGTGTGGGTAGAAGAGTGGACGTACCCAAGTTGTTTGGGGAACCACTATAAATTTCCTTGTGTCGTCTGGATTCACTTGTTTAATTCCTGCATTGTGGCTGTGAATAGATATAACTAGGATTGCTAGTTGCTGATTAGGTTTTCCAAGCCTTAACTGTAATTACAGTTAGCTTGAGTTTGTGCACATCACTCGTGTTAGGCTATAGGATTAAATCTATATCTATAATCTTTTCATTCCGCACTTCACTCCAAGGGAGTTGGGTAGACCATTAAGTTTTGTCTAGTGCAAAATTTGATAACTCTATTCACCCCCCCTCTAGAGTAGTATCTATCCCTTCACTTTCAATTGGTATCAGAGGGAGGTTGACTAACTGAATAGGCTAACACCTAAGTCACAAGATCCTGATAGATACCAATGCTTATAGATATTCACTATCATGGCCCAGTCCAAGGATTATTCCAGCACCAGACCTCCAGCATGCAACTTAGCTAAGTTTGGCATCTGGAAGGCAAGGATAAAATTATATATGAATTCTATTGATGAAAGCATCTTTGCTTCTATTTTGTCAGGTCCCCCAAGAGCACCTGCTGCTGCTACTGCCTCATCATCTGATATGAGTGCAGTGCCTCCTCCAGATTACAATGATGAGTACAAGAAGGCCAAAATAGCAGATGCCAAGGCAATGAACATACTGGCTCAGACAATGTCAGATGAGGTATTCTAGAAGGTAGCTGACTGCTCTTCAGCAAAAGCTATGTGGGATACACTGAACCAGATTGTGGCTGGTTCAGCTGATGAAAGGAAGGACAGAAGGTCCAACCTGATCTCACAGTATGAGAACTTCAAGAAAACTGATGCTGAATCAGTTGAAGCCATGTACACCAGGCTCAGCTCCATCATCAATGAGCTGAGGACCCTTGACAAGGACATATCATTGACAGAGGTCAATGATAAGATTCTTATGTGCTTCCCTAGCACATGGGATCTAAGGATCTGGCCCATCAAGGAAGCCAGAAGTACAAATGAGATCTCCACTAAAGCCCTCCTCGGCAAGCTCAAGTCTTTTGAGCAAGTGCTGAAGACAAGGGAAGCAGAAGCTGAAGCAAAGACCCCTACTCCAACAAGAAAAGAGCCATCTCTAGCTCTTAAGGCTGCTGATGCTTCTGAAGGCAGCCAATCTATTGAGGAACTAATGGCATTGTTTGACAAGAGGTTTCTCAAGATGGGGAGAAAGGAGTTCAGAAAGAAGTCTTCACGCTATGAAGACAAACCAAGGTATGATCGTTCACCAGCTAAAGAAATTATTTGTTATGGTTGCAGGAAGCCTGGACACATCTTACCAGAGTGTCCAGAGGAGAAGAACAAAGACAAGAGAAAAGAAAAGGAACAGCACAGGAAGCACTCCAAGGCATCCTCCTACAAAAACAAGAAGAAGGAGAGAGGTTTCATTGCTGAAACCTGGATTGATTCTGATGAAGAATCCTCCTCATCAAGCTCCAGTGAGGATGAGGAAGAGAAGAAGGCAAAAGAAGTTTGCCTGATGGCAATAGATGCCTGCAGCAACCACTCAGCTGCAGAGAGTTCAGACTCTGATGAAGAGATGCCTACAGAAGATGAGGTACTCTCTTCTTATGATTTTTCCTCAGCTGAATTTAAATTAGAATTTAAATCTTTATGCTTAGATTTGATTAGCTCGGAAAAGGAGATAAAAGAACTTAGAAATAAGTTAGCTGACTCAAAATCAATAGCTACAGAAAATGTTAGGTTAAAGGAAGATCTCACTACTTGTAGTGAAGAAATTAAATTTCTTAAAATGGAGTTAGCTAAGTCTAAGAGGTTAGAAGAATCACTTAATGGTAGAAGCCTTAAGTTGTTAGAAATTACCAGCATGACTAACACTAGGTCAGGTAATGACAAACTAGGCTTAGGAGCTTCTCCCAGTGAACCCCCAGTACTACTTAAAAATAATCTTTCAACACCAGTAAACTTCATTTCAGCTAGTGGAATGAAGAACACTGAGCAAGTAAACCTAGTTAATAAAACTTTAAATAAAGCTAAGAGAGAAAAGAGAAAGAAATTTTTTAAAGAAATGCAAAGAGCGTCGAACGCCGCTCGACGATCGGAAGCTCAATGGTCGAACGAAGCTCGACGATCTGAGCGCCCATCATCGAACGTCGATCGACGTTTTCAACATGATTTTCAAAATCATAATCAGTACCATAGAAACCTAAATGAAAATAGAAACCCTAGGTTTGTTGACCCATCATCTGCATGGAGAATCCCACTTAGGAGATCTCACCCACTAGGTTATCACCCTCAGCCTGCATTTTCATATATTTCCAGTTTTTCTTATGTGAAAAACAAGGGACCCAAGGTTACCTGGGTCCACTCTGTCTAAATAATTGTCTTGCAGGTGAAGGCCTATCCAATCACTCAAAATAAGTGGTATTTGGATAGTGGATGCTCTAAGCATATGACAGGAAATAAAGATCTTCTGTCAAAGTTCAAAGCTAAGCTTGGCCCAAAGGTTATCTTTGGAGACTCCAGCTGTGGTCAGACAGAAGGCTATGGCAAGATCACAATTGGAGCAGTTACTTTCAAGAGAGTTATATATGTCAATGGACTGAAGCATAATTTGATTTCAGTCAGCCAGCTATGTGATGCTGGCTACCAGGTTTCATTTTCTAACTCCTCTTGCAATATTACTTTAAATAATAATGTTGTTTTAGTAGGTATTAGAATAGGTGATGATGCATAATTTGACCTTAGTTATTAATATAAAATTATAAATAATTCATTATAAATATCTTTATAATGTTAATTTTATCCGCTAAATCGTATTGTTTGTAATTCTATCCTAACCATGCCTATTTTATTATATTTTCTGCGCGCAGCGAACTTCGGGGTCACTTTTGGGCATGTTGCGGCCAGATTCAGATCTGGACCTGAACACGGAAGTTGTAGCCCTCGGAAAGACCTTTCCAACGCATGGTTACACGTCTTCATCGGATTTGTGTAGCTTCAGGAATCTGCGTTTAAAGTTGCTGTCCAGCAGATTTCCTGCATGTATGATTCTTTGGTTTGAGCTAGAACCGAGGATCCCGCGACAAATGGCAAAAGAACATGACTTCAGTTATGACCTGCCAACCAAAATGTCAAGTGCAGCCATGCCACCATATTATTGAACTATTTTCAATAAAGAGAATGAAGCCACAATGGTCCAATGAGATATTTTCTCATAAGTGGGAAAGAGGCTAGCCACCTTTTGACTTTGTATTCAACATGTGTTCTTAAAGGAAGCTTCTTGGAAAGAGAGAAAGAAAGCCAACTTTTATCATACTTTTCATGACAAGTATGAAAGAGGCTAGCCACCATTGGACTTTATATCCAACCTGTGCTTTTTGAAAAAGGGAAGGTTCATGGAAGCTTCATCCTCATGCCAAATTCCAACTCTACCCCCTTGGTTTTGTACCTATAAATAGGCAAGAAGGAAAGGGGGAAAGCATCCATCCATCCTCCTTCATTTGAGCCTTCTAGAGAGCTATTGAGAGTTTATTTTTATTATACTTTGGTTTAATGTTTTCATGTCTTAATGTTCTTGTCATCTTTTTAATCACTCTCGTAATTTTCTTTGAAGTTCAATTTGTAATGAACCTTTGTCCTCTTTGTGATTGTTGTGCAATTAAAAGTAAATTAGTTCGTTATTCCCTCAATCTCTCCCTCTTTCTACTTATACATATCCTTAACATTATTTTATTTCTCTACATTATGAGTAACTAAATCCTCATAGTACTCGATCTTGATGATCCGAGGATGAGTTGATCAGTTATGATGCTCTATCTCTCTTTCTCTTTTTAAAATCTAGGCCTTCGATTTACTTTTGATTTATTTCGAATGAAACTATATTATCGATATATAGTCTTCATTCATGCTTTCATTTTTGGCTAGCTGAGAGGCCGATAATTTGAAGTTAGCGCTCAAAAGTAAAGAGAGTTGCACGCACCTCTCGAGAGAGAATGACGTAAATCTCCCGGATTGGAGTCAAATCCAATAGCGGGGTTCACTACTTAAAGCGAGAGTTAGGTATTCGGATACGGGACGAGAGTTCGGTCGGATCTTCCTAACCTCAGTTGGGCACTTCTTCGAGAGAAGCGTGTTCAAGCTTCGGGAACCCCCATGGTCAAGGTATCTTTATTTTATTAAGTTAAAGTTTCTTATTGCATTGTTGATTAATTTATGCCAAGGAAATTCAAGATCGAGTATTATCGTTTAATGCTTGTTTAAGCCTTCTCTTTTATTTGCAAGAAATTTTCTTTCTTCCCTAATTTAGTAATCAAACGCAAAAGAACGTTTTAATTGATAAGATAATAGCAACTCCTTGAAGTAAAAGTATTCAAAGCATCCCGGGAAATACGATCTTGATATTAATTTTAATATCCTATACTATACGCGATAAGGTACACTTGCCTTCATCGAATATAGAATCGGAGAACATCTTATAACCACACATATCACCTTCTCTTCCATTAACTTTTTCTTCTCCACGCATAACCCCTTTCATCCATCTCCATATGATTTTTATTTCAAGTTTTTGGCGTCGTTGCCGGGGACTCTTGTTTTGATATTTTGAAAATAGGATAGCTATTACTTTTATCGCTTCTCTTTCGCACCCTCTCTCTTAAAATAAAAAAATAATAAAAAAAAGTTTTATCGTTGTCTTTCGTTTTTTTTTCTTCTTCTTTCTATCTCTCTTCAAGTTTGTTAGTGTATGACCCGTAGAAACCCTTCGGAGATTATTTTTGATCCTGAGATCGAGCGTACCACATTACGGCGCCTCGGTTCTCGTATTCAAGAATCGCGCTTAGGCACCGAAGAGTCAATCGGAGACACTCCATTTAAAAGCATGGATCAAAATCCGTCCAATCAGGCTGAGGCTCCGCTTAGGACCATGTCCTATTATGCGCAGCCAAACCTGGAGGGAAAATAGTCAAGTATTGTTCGCCCCGCTGTGGCAAATAACAACTTTGAGATCAAGTCCAGCATCATACAAATGGTGCAGCAGTCGGTGACCTTCGATGGTCTCCCGGACGAGGATCCAAACTGCCACATCTCTAATTTTCTCGAAATCTGTGATACGTTTAAAATCAACGGAGTCTCTGATGACGCCATTAGATTACGTCTCTTTCCATTTTCTTTGCGGTCAAAGGCTAAGCAGTGGTTGAGCTCTCTACCTAGAGGGTCTATCACTACGTGGGCCGAGATGGCGGGGAAATTTCTTACTAAGTACTTCCCACCCGCAAAGACCGCTAAATTGCGCACGGATATTGCTTCTTTCATGGAAATAGACTCGGAGACTCTCTACGATACGTGGGAGCGCTTCAAGGAACTATTGCGAAGATGCCCACACCATGCACTACCCACTTGGCAACAAGTGCAAATTTTCTATACCGGATTGAATTCCTTAACAAGGCAAATGATCGACGCGGCCGCTGGGGAACGCTAAACAACAAAACCCCAGAGGCCGCTCAGGAACTTTTTGAGGAAATGGCCATGAATTCTTATCAATGGAATGCACCCCGCGTGCGGCCTAACAAACCGGCGGGAGTCTTTGAAATTGATGCTGTTTCGAATCTTGCCCTCCAAGTCGAGCGCTTAACAAAGCAAGTGGCGGAGATGACTGCTTCCTCCGCCACTCCTCCTTGGAATAATAATTATATCAATTCTGCTATGATAGAAGAGCAGGTTGACTTCATGGGAAATGCACCTCGGCCTTCCTATAACCCCAACAATGCACCATACAATAACACCTACAATGCGGGTTATAGGAATCATCCGAATTTCTCATGGAGCAACCAAGGAAATGCTCAGCGCCCCCATAACCCTCCTCAAAATCTGAACCCTACATTCAATCTAGCTCCCCCCCTAAATTTAAATCCACCCGGCTTCCAACTGCAACCGGCAAAGCCCTCTTCACTTGAAGAGGTCTTTACCAAATATGTTGCTACAAATGAAGCAAATATCAGGAATATTGCCGGGTCCATTAAAAACTTGGAAAACCAAGTGGGCCAGCTTGCAAAAATGTTCTCCGAGCGACCACAAGGAACTCTACCGGGAAACACAGAACAGAACCCAAGGGAAAGTGCTAATGCAATTACTCTCCGAAGTGGAAAAGAAATAAATTTACCGGACGAACCCAAGGTACCTCTTCCTCCTCCTCCTCCAGTTATTTTAGCATCAAATTTGCTTGCTAATTTTACGCCGCACGCTGCTACTTCGAATATGCCGTATCCGTCTAAGTTAAAAAATGAGCGAGCCGAAGAAAGCTATAAAAGATTTTTTGAAATTCTAAAACAAATTCATATTAATGTCCCTTTCTGCGAGGCTATCTCTAATATGCCGAAGTATGCGAATTATCTTAAGGAGTTGCTTTCAAATAAGAAAAAGCTTGAAGATATCTCGCATATTTCCCTTAATGTGGAATGCTCCGCGGTTGTACTTAACAAATTACCGCAGAAAGTTAATGACCCGAGAAGGTTTTCCATCCCATGTCTTTTCGGTAATTCGTTAGTAAAACACGCCTTAGCTGGTCTAGGAGCAAGTATAAACCTCATGCCGTTGTCTCTATTTAAGAATTTAGGTCTAGGACCTCCGAAACCCACGAAAATGAGTATCTAGTTAGCTGACCGATCTGTAAAGTACCCAATAGGGATAGTTGAGGACGTTCTCGTAAAAGTAGACAAATTCATCTTCCCGGTGGATTTTGTTATCTTGGACATCGAAGAGGATGCCGAAGTACCCCTCATACTCGGTCGCCCCTTCCTTGCCACCTCTCGTGCTATAATCGACGTAAGTGATGGAAAGCTCCTCCTTCGGGTTGGAGACGATGAAATCACTTTTAGTATAAATCCCTCGATGCGTAATACCTTAGCCAACGATGATTCTTGCTTCTACCTAGAAGAATGCTTTGAAGGTGAATCTTCTGCACTGCCTGAGTCTAAATTCTCCTCCTATAATGAACCCATTATCGCTGAGCTCTTCTGTTTAGAAGAAGTCTCTCGCCCCACACCACCTGAACCAATACACATCGAAACCATAAAGATCAAAACCTCCTACGAGGAACCACCCACCTTAGAATTGAAACAACTTCCCCCTCATCTAAAATATATCTTCTTAGAAAGCAATTCCAAACTCCCCGTTATTGTATCGTCCGATTTGAGTAACTCAGAAATTTCTGAGTTATCTCTTGTGTTAAAGAAGCATCGCCATGCAATTGCATGGCAGTTATCGGATATAAAGGGGATTAGACCCTCCTTCTGTACACATAAGATCCTCTTGGAAAATAATTCCAATAATTATGTCCAGCCCAAACGACGACTTAATCCTAACATGAAGGATGTTGTGAAGGCTGAAGTGATAAAACTCTTAGATGCGGGTATCATCTATCCCATCTCCGACAGTACATGGGTTAGCCCTGTATAAGTAGTACCGAAGAAGGGCGGCATAACGGTGGTCGCTAATGAAAACAACGAATTAATTCCAACCCGTACTGTTACGGGTTGGCGGATGTGCATCGACTATAGAAAACTTAACGATGTCACCCGAAAAGACCATTTTCCGTTGCCGTTTATTGACCAAATCTGAGAACGATTGTCCGGTCACTCATTTTACTGTCTTCTCGACAGACTCTCTGGGTATTTCCAAATTTCTATTTCACCAGAGGACCAAGAGAAGACCACCTTCACGTGTCCTTTTGGCACCTTCGCTTACCGAAGGATGCCATTTGGTTTATGTAACGCGCCAGCTACATTTCAGCGATGTATGCTAGCAATTTTCGACGAGTTGGTAGAAGAAGTGATGGAGGTATTTATGGATGACTTCTCGGTATTTGGTAGTTCTTTTGAAAATTGTTTAAAAAATCTCGAGCGCGTGTTGATACGTTGTGAGGAAACTAACTTAGCCCTCAACTGGGAGAAGTGCCACTTTATGGTTCGAGAGGGATTAGTCCTCGGCCATAAAATATCGGGCAAGGGGATCGAGGTCGACCGGGCCAAGATCGAAGTTATTGAAAAACTCCCCCCTCCAACGAATATTAAAGCCATTCGTAGTTTTCTTGGGCATGCGGGGTTTTATCGGCGTTTTATCCAAAACTTCTCAAAAATTACGAAGCCGCTAACCCACCTTCTTGAAAAAGAGTCACCTTTCATTTTTAGTGACGACTGTCTACTTGCTTTTAATTTAATTAAAGAAAAATTAGTAAGCTCGCCGATTCTAGTTGCTCCGAATTGGTCGATTCCTTTCGAAATCATGTGCGACGCAAGTGATTTTGCGGTAGGCGCGGTCTTAGGCCAACGGGTGGATAAATTCTTCCACCCGATCTATTATGCAAGCAAGACACTCACATCCGCACAAGCCAACTACACCACCACCGAGAAAGAGCTCCTAGCGATCGTTTTTGCCTTTGATAAGTTTAGGTCGTATATCACTCTGTCCAAAGTAATCGTCTTCACAGATCATTCAGCCCTGTGTTTTTTATTAAGTAAAGCGGACGCCAAGCCCCGCCTTTTACGATGGATCCTCCTCTTGCAGGAATTTGATTTAGAGATCCGGGACAAAAGGGGTGCTGAAAATTTGGCGGCCGACCATTTATCGCGATTAGAAAACCCCGCCAGCGAATCATTAGTGGAAGCCGACATTAACGATAAATTCCCTGAAGAGCGCCTCCTCGCAATCGAAAAGTTAAAAGATTATCCCGCACCCTGGTTTGCCAACTTAGCTAATTATTTAGTAGCTCGGGTCTTGCCAAAGGAATTCACAAGCCAGAAAAAGAAGAAATTCTTTTCTGACTTAAAGAATTACTTTTGGGAAGATCCTTTCTTATTTCGAGTCTGTGCAGATCAGGTGGTGCGGCGTTGCGTTTCGAGTGAGGAAGGAGTGGATATTTTGCGGCATTGCCACGAGGGACCTACGGGTGGTCATTATCAGGCTAACCGCACCGCTAGGAAGGTGTTGGAGGCGGGCTTCTATTGGCCCACACTTTTCAAGGATGCTCACACCCTTGTGAGTACTTGTGATAGCTGCCAGCGAGCGGGAAATATTTCACGTAGGGATGAGATGCCTCAAAATGTTTTTCTAGAATGTGAAATCTTTGATCTTTGGGGCATCGACTTCGTTGGCCCCCTCCCTCCATCTTTTCAAAACAAATATATTCTAGTAGCTGTCGACTATGTATCCAGGTGGGCGGAAGCGCAAGCACTCCCCACCAATGATGCACGTGTCGTAGTTAATTTTCTAAAAAAATTATTCTCTCGGTTTGGCACGCCGCGCGCTATAGTTAGTGATAGGGGCACCCATTTTTGTAATAGCCAGTTTGCCAAAATTTTGGCTAAATATGGCGTCACGCATAAACTCTCCACTGCCTACCACCCCCAAACAAGCGGTCAAGTCGAGGTTGCAAATCGTGAGTTAAAACGTATCTTAGAAAAAACGGTTTCCATAAATAGGAAAGATTGGGCATTAAAACTAGATGATGCCCTATGGGCCTATCGAACGGCATATAAGACAGCTATCGGCTGCACGCCATTTCGATTGGTTTATGGCAAGGCTTGCCACCTTCCGGTTGAGTTAGAGCACCGTGCATTCTGGGCACTAAAATTTTTAAATTTAGATTCTACCCTAGCCGCCGATCAACGTAAATTTCAGCTGAACGAGCTCGACGAATGGCATGCGAATGCATACGAGAGTAATAGGCTTTATAAAGAGCGAACAAAGTTTTATCACGACAAAAATATTAAATTTCCTAAAAAATTTTCACCGGGCGATCTCGTCCTTCTTTATAACTCTCGTCTTCGCCTCTTTCCGGGAAAATTAAAATCGCGATGGTCCGGCCCCTTTATTGTTAAAGAGGCTTGGCCATATGGGACGGTTCTTATTTCCCACCCAGAAAAAGGAGAATTTAAAGTAAATGGTCACCGCCTAAAATTATATTTGTCGGGAGATGATCTGGGAAAGAATGATTCGCATGACTTTTTACCTTAACAATGATGTTCTCATCACCGACTGTTTTATTTATCTTTATTTTTCGTTTTATTTTGGACAATGATGTTTGAACTTGGAATAACTATTTGAATTTGGTCTGTAATAATTTAGACATATTTTGGACTTCTTTCACAACAATGTTTTGGACAATATATATTTTTTGTTGCGTCGAGCTCAACAACGTTTTAACCAAAGGGCGCTTTTGGGAGGCAACCCAAGTTATCTTTTTTTATTTTCTTTATTTTACACTTTTTTGGCCCCGACGCATCGCAGCTTCTGCGATCGTCTACTCCAACATTGCTGCATCCATCACAAAGTCCAAAAGAAGACACCTTTTGAAGATCCAAAGCGCCAGCATGGGGAGAAGCATCACGCCATCTTCCACAACTCAAAAATCCGGGGAAGTACCTGTTTTTCAATTATGTACTTTTATTTTCATTTTCTCTCCTTCTTTCTCCATTGAGGGCAATGTCCATTTTAAGCTTGGGGGAGAACTTCCACCTTCATTTTGCTAGGACTTCCTTCTTCTTTTTGCTAGTGTAAATTTTTGTTACTTTTAATGAATATCTTAGAAAAAAATCAAAAAAAAAATGAATATCCTAAAAAAAAAACCCAAAAAAAATGAATAGCTAAAAAAAAAAAAAAAAAAAAATCCAAAAAAATTAGAAAAAAGATCAAAATGGAAAACAATGTTTGTGCTAATTTTATTAGATTAGGATATTCAATAGTACCCCTTGCTTTAGTTTTTGTTTTCCTCAAAATCTTCTATAACCACTTTGCTATGCTAATATTTTTCTAATAAATCTTTTTAATTATATTTCACAAGTAAAATGTTGGCCTTGCTGTGTTCCTAATTCACGGTAGCATGTTAGGGTGAAACATTTTTCTAAAAACTCGCATTTCTATTTTGATTTCTCTTTGTTTATTTTCATTACTCCCTTAAAATTTCTCATCCACTATGTTTCTTGTTGTTTTGGATAATTTTTGTAAAGTCAACTTTTGAATAACGTAGTAGAGGTGAACGTGTCTAGACTCATATTATCCCTATTTCTAATCTAGGTTCATTAGTCTCTATTTAATTTCTAGGACCTACTTTTTGAACCTTTTTCAAAACTAATGCTTTAGGAAATTTTAGGAGCATGAAAATGATGTAGGCCATTTTTGTCTTAGTTTGAGCCTTTTTGCCACCCTAAAATATATCCCCTAGTTAGCCACTTTTGAGCCTTTTTCCAATTCCATTTGATAGCTCCACTCATCATATCATCTTTCACCAAAGCCAAATTTTCCAACCCTTCTTATCATACTACACGATTTGAGTTTTTTTGTGATGATTGGATGTCTGTATGAAAATGTGTGCTCTAAAGTTTGGTTTTCTTTTGATTGGCCAATTCAAAATGATAAAAAAATATATATATGGCCTTTGTTTTGAGAAAAAAAATAATAATAACAAGAAAATGAAAAAAAAATTGATGAATGAAAATGAAAAAGAAAGAAAAATATTTATGATTTTTTATGAATTAAGAACCTCTTTATTTGTGGTTTAGTGTGTTTTTTTTAAAAGCCCTCATGTTTATCTTTGAATTCCATTCCTAATCATACACCTAAGCCAAATGTTTCAACCTAATAAGCCCTATAAGTTCATGCTCCTAGGTTTTCTTTTAGCTAAGTAGAGAAAAATAGTAGATTAGTTTTGTCTTGGATTTAGATTTAGACTCTTTGTTCTTCATTTTAATTTGGGTATAATGTGCCTCTTAGAACCTAGTAACTCTTCAATGCGTTTTTCATTTTGTTGTTTTGCTTTTGTTTATTTAAGAAATTTTGTTTAAACATTTTGGATGATTTATTTTGGTTAGTAAAGTTTATAAAATTTGAAACCAAGTTTAAATAATTGTTTTAAAATTTTGTTTCACCCTCTCCCTACTTAAAATTTCGCATGGTACTTGTGTAGTATAATTAGAATTTTCTATTAGTCACCTTGTTATGTTGGCTAGTTTTTATATTTTTGCTTGAGGGCAAGCAAATCCTAAGCTTGGGGGAATTTGATGATGCATAATTTGACCTTAGTTATTAATATAAAATTATAAATAATTCATTATAAATATCTTTATAATGTTAATTTTATCCGCTAAATCGTATTGTTTGTAATTCTATCCTAACCATGCCTATTTTATTATATTTTCTGCGCGCAGCGAATTTCGGGGTCACTTTTGGGCATGTTGCGGCCAGATTCAGATCTGGACCTGAACACGGAAGTTGTAGCCCTCGGAAAGACCTTTCCAACGCATGGTTACACGTCTTCATCGGATTTGTGTAGCTTCGGGAATCTGCGTTTAAAGTTGCTGTCCAGCAGATTTCCTGCATGTATGATTCTTTGGTTTGAGCTAGAACCGAGGATCCCACGACAAATGGCAAAAGAACACGACTTCAGTTATGACCTGCCAACCAAAATGTCAAGTGCAGCCATGCCACCATATTATTGAACTATTTTCAATAAAGAGAATGAAGCCACAATGGTCCAATGGGATATTTTCTCATAAGTGGGAAAGAGGCTAGCCACCTTTTGACTTTGTATTCAACATGTGTTCTTAAAGGAAGCTTCTTGAAAAGAGAGAAAGAAAGCCAACTTTTATCATACTTTTCATGACAAGTATGAAAGAGGCTAGCCACCATTGGACTTTATATCCAACATGTGCTTTTTGAAAAAGGGAAGGTTCATGGAAGCTTCATCCTCATGCCAAATTCCAACTCTACCCCCTTGGTTTTGTACCTATAAATAGGCAAGAAGGAAAGGGGGAAAGCATCCATCCATCCTCCTTCATTTGAGCCTTCTAGAGAGCTATTGAGAGTTTATTTTTATTGTACTTTGGTTTAATGTTTTCATGTCTTAATGTTCTTGTCATCTTTTTAATCACTCTCGTAATTTTCTTTGAAGTTCAATTTGTAATGAACCTTTGTCCTCTTTGTGATTGTTGTGCAATTAAAAGTAAATTAGTTCGTTATTCCCTCAATCTCTCCCTCTTTCTACTTATACATATCCTTAACATTATTTTATTTCTCTACATTATGAGTAACTAAATCCTCATAGTACTCGATCTTGATGATCCGAGGATGAGTTGATCAGTTATGATGCTCTATCTCTCTTTCTCTTTTTAAAATCTAGGCCTTCGATTTACTTTTGATTTATTTCGAATGAAACTATATTATCGATATATAGTCTTCATTCATGCTTTCATTTTTGGCTAGCCGAGAGGCCGATAATTTGAAGTTAGCGCTCAAAAGTAAAGAGAGTTGCACGCACCTCTCGAGAGAGAATGACGTAAATCTCCCGGATTGGAGTCAAATCCAATAGCGGGGTTCACTACTTAAAGCGAGTGTTAGGTATTTGGATATGGGACGAGAGTTCGGTCGGATCTTCCTAACCTCAGTTGGGCACTTCTTCGAGAGAAGCGTGTTCAAGCTTCGGGAACCCCCACGGTCAAGGTATCTTTATTTTATTAAGTTAAAGTTTCTTATTGCATTGTTGATTAATTTATGCCAAGGAAATTCAAGATCGAGTATTATTGTTTAATCCTTGTTTAAGCCTTCTCTTTTATTTGCAAGAAATTTTCTTTCTTCCCTAATTTAGTAATCAAACCCAAAAGAACGTTTTAATTGATAAGATAATAGCAACTCCTTGAAGTAAAAGTATTCAAAGCATCCCGGGAAATACGATCTTGATATTAATTTTAATATCCTATACTATACGCGATAAGGTACACTTGCCTTCATCGAATATAGAATCGGAGAACATCTTATAACCACACATATCACCTTCTCTTCCATTAACTTTTTCTTCTCCACGCATAACCCCTTTCTTCCATCTCCATATGATTTTTATATCAATAGGTAATATTTATTTAGTAGATTTCAATTCATCTCATTCTGAAATCTGCCTATTTAATGAAGTAACACTTAATAATAATTCTTTGTGGCATAAGAGGCTTAGTCATGTTAACCTTAAAAATATATCTAGGTTATCTAAACATAACCTTGTTAGAGGTTTACCTTCTTTCCCCTACAAGAAGGAGAGCCTATGCAAGGCTTGTCAGCTAGGCAAGCAAACCAAAAACTCTTTTAAATCTGTAAATAAGAGTGATTCTCCTAGAATCCTGTATCTATTACATTTGGACCTTTTTGGCCCAATAAATGTACAGAGTTTAGGAGGGAAGTATTACACCTTAGTAATTGTAGATGACTTCTCTAGGTTCAGTTGGGTTTTCTTTCTGAGAACTAAGTCTGATAACTTCAAAGCCCTTATAGACTTTCTACTATGTGTGCAGACTGAGTACTCTACTCATGTGGCCTTGATCAGAAGTGATCATGGTACTGAGTTTGACTCTCTTCTCATGCAAGAATTCTGTGAGAGAGAAGGTATCAAACATAGCTTCTCAGCTCCTAGAACTCCTCAACAAAACGGGGTAGTTGAAAGGAAGAACAGAACACTCATTGAAGCTGCTAGTACATTGTTGGCAGATGCTAACATGCCTCTTTCCTATTGGGCAGAAGCTGTTAGTACAACCAATTATGTCTTAAATAGAAGTTTGATACACAAACTTAAGTGTAAAACTCCTTATGAGTTGCTTAAAGGAAAGAAACCTAAAATTAATTATTTTAGAGTTTTTGGCTGTATTGTTTATATTCATAATAATAATAAAGAATATATTAGAAAGTTTGAAGCAAAAGCTTCAATGGGAATCATGCTTGGATATTCCCAAGTAAGCAAAGCTTATAGGGTTTATAACAAATCAACCTGTAAGATTGAAGAATCTGTGCATGTGTCTTTTGATGAGTCTCAGATGTTTTACAAGGAGAAAGAAAATTCTCCTTCCTCCAGTTCACTGCAGGTACCTGATGCTCCTCAAGAAATTCTTCAACTATCAACTCTTCAGATCACTGAATCAGACAGTGATGAAGACATTGCTGAAGCTGTTGTTGTACCACCAACAGTAGATCAAATTCCTCTTGAGGAATTAATCCCAACTGTTGCTGAAGATCACATCCCACCTACTGATATTGTCATACTTAGAGATCATCCCACATCTCAAGTGATTGGAGACATATCAGCTGGTGTGCAAACAAGACACCAATTAAGACAGGATGTGATGCATGCTTGTTTCCTCTCACAGGTTGAGCCCCTCACCTTTAAAGATGCAGAGCTACATCCCCACTAGATCATTGCTATGCAAGAGGAACTCAATCAGTTTGAGAGATGTAAAGTTTGGACTTTGGTTCCAAGACCTAAAGGCCAACTGATCATAGGCACCAAGTGGGTGTATAGAAACAAGTTGGATGCAAATGGAATTATAGTAAGGAATAAAGCTAGGCTTGTAGCTCAGGGCTACAGACAGGAGGAAGGTATAGACTATGACCAAACCTTTGCTCCTGTTGCAAGGCTAGAAGCAATCAGGATCTTCTTGGCCTATGCAGCCTTCATGAAGTTTAAGGTGTTCCAAATGGATGTCAAAAGTGCATTCCTGAATGGTGAGCTTAAGGAAGAGGTGTTTGTTGAACAACCACCAGGGTTTGTGTAACATCCCAATGTTACTTCTAGACCCCTTAACTTAGATTGGGTCAGGCATGGGGTGGGTGTTAGGGTTATAAGCTAGGTTTGACCCTAGGTAGTGGATTGTAGCCATGTGGGGCCCACCATGGGGCCAGAGTCAAACTAGGTCAAACTAGCCTAAACAAGAACCCTAGCCACACCATGACCCCACCATGATGCCCTAACCCTAAATACAATCTAAGTGGACCCTAAGGTAGGCCATGGGGTCAACCAGTTGACCCATGATGGGTCAAGTCAACACCTTTGACCTAAATAGTGAAAATGGTGCCCTAGCCCAATTCACTGGGTTGGGTCCACCCAAATCAACCCAAATTCATCATGTGGGTCTAAAGTGACCCTATAAACCCTAGGGGAGAGAAAAATAGGGGCAAGCAATAGTAAATTTGGAAAATTATCTAGGAGAGAGAAAAGAGGAGGAATAGGAGAGAGAAAGTGCCTAGGAGTTATTTTGGGCCACTTGGGCTCATCCCACCAACCCATGATGGGTTGGCTGACCATGCATGGGTATTAGGAGGTGTAGGACCCCCACCATGCAGTCTTGGGTCAAGCCTAAACCCAACCCAAGCCCAATATAGCCTATTCCACTTGTATGAGAAATTCTCTCTCTCCACTCACCTAACTCAGCCCTAACCTGGGCAACCCGACCCATTAAGGCTTAGTCAGCCCACTTGGACCATTGGGGCCCACTCCCAAGCAACCTAGCCGGCCAAACCCCCCAACCCGAGCCCTAGCCTTGGTGAATCCGCCCCACCTTGGTGAAATCGCCCCCCCCCATCCTTAACTCAGCCCAAACCGCCTACTCTCCCTTTCATTCCACTCACTCCTACCCCTGAGACAGAGAGAGAAGGCCAGAGACCACCAGCTGCCATGGCTAATAGAGGAGATCGCCGGAGAGTGCATGCAATGGAGAGCCGCCGCCACCCTCAGCCACAGCCGCCACTAAGAGTCCGTATCCCTTCTCCTCCAAGTGTAATAGTATCCTAGATCCACTAGGCTAGAGGTCGAGCTCAAACGAGCTCGACGTTAGGAATCAAAAGCTCAAAAATCGGTTTAAAAATGGCGGCCTGGGAGCTTTTCAGCTTGGTTGCGCCGCCGCCGTGCGCCGCTCTCCTCCGCCCAGTCGCCGACCAGCTCTAGCCCCGACCACCGTGAGGCCGGGGAAGGACTTGGCCGGAGGTCCCGCCGCCGGCGATGGCCGGGAACGGCCCCGCAAAACCCGCCTGTGTCGAGTTGGCCCTGCATGCAGTGCATGAGGAAGAGGATACAGCCGCCGTTAGATTCCTTTAAGATTCGTGCAACATTTGTTTTATTAAATCTCTGTAATAATATCAAATGAATAGTACACTATTCTGTCACACTTTAATAGATACGTTGCATGTTGATTTTGAGGCCCTTATAGGCATCTGATGAACTTTTGCCTAACATGAATATTGTAGATCTCTGTGTTAGCTTTGATTTGACATATTACTCATTAAATTTGGTTGAGTATTCTGCCCTGTAGGTCCATTTTGCTAGGACTGCCCTTAAACTAGGACAGAAACTAAAATTGATGCCCTGCTCAAATCCTAAGTCCAAATGGACTGAGATTTTGGGCATGTGGCTTATTTAGTAAAATCTAGGTCCTCCCCAAAAATCAGAATTTTTGGGGAACATTTTGCTATAGTTTTTACAAAAATACCCAAAAGTAAATAAATGTGATTTTTGGAGTTCCCCAACTCCAAATGGCCCCAAATTTTGGTGGCACCCTCTCATGGGTATATTAGACCCATGGTTAAAATTTGGGCTAAATTGATTCACTGCATGATGAGGAATCTCACTTGCAAGTTTGTAAAAATAGGCTTTGGCTTGGGCTGCAAATAGCAATTTGGCAGAATTTTAAATGGCTGCCCAAGCCAAACCAGAAGTCCCCTTGACCTGAGATTTCGGTCAGAGGTATAACTAGGGCACATTTAGGCCCTGCCCAAAAATGGGCTTGATTGGAAAATAAAATATGAGGAAATTACCAAAATACCCCTAGGGCTTAACTAGGTGATTCTTGGAGTTAGCTAACTCCAAATGGCCCCAAATTCTGGTGGCTCATCCTTAGGGGCATCATTGGTGCCTGGTAGAAATTTCAGAGCAATTGGACCCCTGCATGATGGGTTAATCCATGTACATGTGTTGGCTAATTTAGGCCTTGGTGTGCAATTAGCAAGAAATTGTATATTGTGTATTTAGCCTAGCTGAGGCACCCAAAAACCATACAATAAATTCCAGTGATTCATTAGGGCATGTTTCACCCCTAGAATTATTTTTGGGACTTTTGGAATCAAAAATACCACTTATTGGAATTTTTCAAATTATAGGCCTTTTTGGAAAATAAATGGGAAAAATAGAATTTGGCTATAGAAAACTTTCAAATTCAGCCAAGTCAAAGTATGGTGTCTTATTTGACTTAGGAAAATTTTAGACCTCTGTTTGGAAATTATTGGAACAAAAACCTTGAAATTACTATTTTACCCCTTTTGTATTTATTTATGAATTGGTGGAATTACATGTGGGGAAATTGTAAAAATATTTCTATAGATGTATAATAGCAATATTAGTGTTGCATATTTATTTCAGAATTTCTTTGTACACACTGATAATTATTAAGGTAGGAAAAATGGCATTTTGGTAAATAACTAGAAATGAATTTTGTTAGGCCATCACTGTACAGGAATGATCGAAACTCTGCCATCAGTCGTAAAATAGTAATATAAATGCTTAGTAATTTTCCTGGAATTTTGGTGAATATATTTCTTGTACTTAATTTGGGAAATGACACTTGTGTAGAAATTCTATTAATTATGGAACAAATATTTATATTAAAAGGAAAATTATGAAATCTTGTAGACAGTAATATTTTACTCATATGCAACTCAGGAAAATTCCCATAGGTCAGAAGATTTTAATTGATGATACTTCATGTGTAAAATGACCTAGGGAATAATTCTAAAAGATTTAATTAAAGGCCTTAATGACCTAGGAAAATTATGAAAATCAACACACTCATTTTATTAGTCCATACCACCCTAGGATAAATACTTGGGGTCAGTTGGATCAAGAATTTAGAAGTTCGATTTCAGGGTGGCAATAGGTCATGGGGTGCGCTTAGTAAAGAAGGCTGGACTATAGGCCGCCAGGAGATGAATCAACAACTGAGTTAGAGTTTAAGTTCGGAAGTATAACCCTGGGTGGCAGATGCATTCTAGAGACGAGAGTAATAGTGCAACATTAGTCATGCCTAGGTAGAGTTGACGGAAGACCGTCACTCCTTAACCCATACCTTAAATCACTAGGTCACTCTATGTAACAGGAGAGAGAAAAGGGAGTTCGGGGTAGGCAACAACTAAACTAAATATCCTTGAGAAAGGGAGCTTTGAGATTCAGCCCATCGTAGCTCCTAGTGCCCCTGAGAGCCCTTCACCGGGAATACCTTGGGCAGTCCTGGGATTAACCTTAAGATTCTAAGTATGATAAACTGTAGACAAGAGTAGTCTATTAAGTTAGGTGAACTGGACATGTGCTCACTCGTGCCGGGTTGGAGGGACTTGGAGTCTTTGACTACTTGCTCACCCGTGCAGAGTTGGAGGATGAGATTGGTTCCATATATACTCACCCAGGCAGGGTTGGGGATTTAGTAGCACATTCTCACCCGTGACGAGTTGGGGAGTTTTGGGACTGGATAGTCCTTGGAGCTGGAGGCTCGATTTATATATAATACTTGCATGTGCATATACTAGTGGCGGGCCATGCGGTACTGGCCGGTCGTCACACCGACGGCAGTACGATGGACCAGGCGGGTGCGAGGGTTAGATGGGCCAGTAGGTTGTTTTCACTAGAGTCTGGAGGACTTTTCCTAATAACGCGCACCCAGCCCAACAAGACTGACAGGTAGTCAGCAAAGTGGTACGCAGAGGCTCTAGAGTGCACTTGTCGGTGTACAGAGGCGTACAAGAGAGGTCTAGGCCTGGTAGTGTGATACCCGCCTAGAAGGCGGAGATGCCCGCTCCGCTGCTGCCGTAGCCACAACGGTGGTACCTGAGAGTGATGCTAGCTCTCGAAAAGTGGGAACTAAAGGTCTGTGATCATGGAGTCGTGTGTGTGTGTTGCACTGCATGTTCATATCATACCCACCATATAGTTGCATAACATTAATCTGCATAAAACCTAAGACACCTAATGTATAAGTGGTATGGGACGCTTATACATTAGGACCTGCTATACGAACCCTTAGCCTATAAGCCTGAGTGGGCATGTTTATAGGTTAAGGTTATTTTTCCTTTATACATATGCTTGTGACTCTGACACCCATTGTATAAATGGTATGGGACATTCTATACAATGGGAGCCTTGCAAAAGATCCCTTGCTTATGCGTACCCGCATAAGTGGAGGTTACATTTCATTATTTTCTTGATTATATACCCTGTTAGATTCCTGTCACCTGCTCTCTTTTGCCACCCCTTGTTGTCCTCCGCTTCGTCCTCCCGCACGGTACCTAGGAGTTGCAGGAGGAGGTGCTGAGGATACGACTTAGTCTGTTTGACTAATGGTCGTTGACCTTACTATTTTAGGAGCTCGAGGAGGTGGACCAGCACGTCGAGGAGGCAGGGCTTGAGGAGCAGATACCGGCTACTACTACTGGAGCACATGTTCAGGTGCGATGATTTGAGATGATAGACTCCGCTGCTGTATGTGAGAGTGAGAGTGATCATGATGTACTGGGCATAAGCCCTATTTACTTATATTTGTTGTACTCATTGCGGACTGATGTTTCATTCTCTTTTGATATATATATGTGCTGTGGCTATGGACTTTTTCTGCGTTTACTCTGATATTATGATTTTATTCTCATATTGGCCGACAGGTTATGATCGTACTAGCCGGCAGAATCGGCGTCTTACGGTGACGACTAACCCGTACGTTAGTGTCACCGTAAGGCGGCGGTTCTGGGCATAAGATCCGGGTTAGCCTCGGAATGAGGAGACAGGATCTTACAGTTTGTTTCTTCAACTCAGCCCTCACATGTGTTTAAGTTACAGAAAGCTCTATATGGACTAAAGCATGCTCCCAGAGCCTGGTATGAGACCTTAGCCAGTTTCCTGTTAGAGCACAACTTTACTAGGGGAGTAGTTGATAGAACCCTTTTCGTCAAGCATCACAAGGACACAATCCTGTTAGTTCAGGTGTATGTAGATGATATTATATTTGGCTCCACTGATCCCAAACTTTGCAAAAGGTTCTCTGACCTGATGCACTCTAAGTTTGAGATGAGTAGTATGGGTGTGCTGTCTTACTTTCTTGGTCTCCAAGTTAAGCAAGATGCTGATGGTATCTTCATCTCCCAATCCAAATATGCCAAGGAATTGGTAAAGAAATTTGGGATGGCTGATACTTCAGCAATGCCTACACCTATGGCTACTAATGTAGTTATTGATTCTGATGATCACGGCAAGCCAGTTGATCAAAAGAATTATAGGGCCATTATTGGTTCCCTATTATATCTAACTGCAAGTAGGCCTGATATAATGTTTGCTACATGCCTTTGTGCTAGATTCCAGGTCAACCCCAAGGAATCTCATCTGATTCTACTAAAGAGAATCCTGAGATACCTGAAGGGATGTCCAGATCTAGGACTTTGGTACCCAGCTGAGTCAGAATTTGAATTAATTGGATATTCTGATTCTGATTATGCTGGGTGCAGAGTTGACAGGAAGAGCACCTCAGGAACTTGCCAGTTCCTGGGAGAGAGATTGGTCTCTTGGTTCTGTAAGAAGCAGGCTTCTGTCTCAACTTCAACTGCAGAGGCTGAATATATAGCAGCTGCTAGTTGTTGTTCACAGATCCTATGGATTCAAAACCAGCTTGTGGATTATGGTTACTCACACAAGAACACCAAAATCATGTGTGATAGTACCAGTGCTATTTCAATTGCACAAAATCCAGTGCACCACTCTAGAACGAAGCACATTGAGATTCGGCACCATTTCCTGAGAGATTGTGTGGAAAAGAACAAGATTTGTCTTGAGTTCATATCCACTGAGTTTCAGAGAGGTGATATATTCACCAAGCCTTTAGATGAACAGAAGCATCTGTTCTTTTTAGTTCAACTAGGCATGATCAATGGACGATACTAAGTGTGACTATATCTGCCAATGTTGAAACTTGTTTGAAGATAGTCGAACGACGTTCGAAGATAGTCGATCGGGTCAAGCCCATCGTCGACCTATGGTTGATGAAAGTTTGTCTGATTGAAGATCGTCGACCGACGTTCGACCATAGTCGAACAGGTCGAGCTCATCGTCGATCTCTGAACGACGACAGCTTGTTGTTTGAGAAGCCAGAAATAGTCGAACGATGGCTTGACCACTCTGCTTCTGAGCCGATCGTCGAACGGCCGTTCGACTATCGGGTCTAGTTCTTTTTTAATAGATCGACTATTTCCGGTCTAATATAAAGTCGATAGTCGACCTAGGGTAAAAGATCTTTTGTTTTATCGTCGACGGAGCGTGACTTTTCGCATTCTGTCTTCCCGCTTGCGATTTTCTGCCGCTTCGTCTCCTTCGTCTTTGCCGTCCTTCTCGCGCTTTCTCCAGCAATCAATGGCGGTCTCTCCAGCAGTTCTAGCAGTTGTGAAGTTTGATGCAGGCTTTAGCGTTGATTTTGACGCGTTCAGTTGCTACGAAGCCGGGATCGTGGAAGTTCTTCAGCTGTGCCGGGACCAAGGACTAAAGAGATTAATGTCATCAAGAATAAAGATAAACATCCCAGAGATCAAGGAATGGGCCTTCACGTCGTCATCTACCGACGACTCGATGACTGGCACCATCGGCGGAGAAGAGATAATCCTAACTCCGGCCGTTCTGACTGATATTTTTGGTTTGATAAATGGTGAAGAGGATTATGAGCAAGATGCTCAAGAATTTGGAAGAATGTTAGTTGAGCTGGGACATGCGGAGGGCATTCCCACGAAGCTGCTCAAAGTCAATTTCCCCTTCAAAATTAAGTTTCTTGCTGAGTTGGTCGGAAAAGTGCTCCTCGGTAAGCACTCTGCTCATGATAATATCACAAGTCAACAATTCGCACTAATGTGTGCGATTGTTAATCGGAAAAAGATTGATTGGGCAGCAGTATTGTTTGATTTAATAAGGAAAAAGAATGGTAAGAAGGAAGTTACCCTCGGAAGGGTTATTGGAATTTTCCTAAAGGAAAAATATCCCCAGCTGCTGAGTTCAACCGCAACAACAATAAATGCAAGCAAGAAGATGGATCCAAACCTGTTCTCTAAGTGGAAGAGAACCTTTGTGAAACCCGCTCTCACAGGGGTTGCTCCAGCAACATCTGAGAGCACCAGGACTAATTCGGTCGCTCCTCACCCTGTCGAAGCTGGCTCAGCTCTTTCCATTCCCTCTTCTTCTGCTATGCTGTCTGCCTCAGTTGAAGTTCCATCAACTTCAGCTGAAGTAAGACTTTCCCCTTCTCTTGTTAGAGAAACAACTACGGTTGCTCTTTCTTCCCCTCCAGCTTCTCCTCTTCCTTCTCATCAGACTAGGATATCTGCTCCTAGCTTTGATTTGTTAGGATCTGAGAGAATTTCAACTCCTCCTCTGTCTCCCTTTCATTCTCCAGTTAACACTCCTGTTAACTCTCCAGTTCCTTCTCCAGCTCCATCTCCAGTCCACACCATTCTTCATCCCAGCACAACAACCATATCTGCTGCAGCTTCATCCACTTCACTTCCATCCTCTTTTGAGATTACCCCTGAACTCATCTCCCGCATTGTGGAGCTGATTACCCCTTCAATCAAAACCATGATTGAAGAGGCAATCGCTCCACTTGCCTCCTCCATTGATATCTTAACCGCTACCATCAATTCTCTTTTCAAATCTGCTGAGCCATCTTCCTCAAGGGGCCTGGTTTCAGTCTCCACTGAAATCAGGCAGGAGGAGATGTTCTGTGAAGATGCCTCAGAACCTCCTGCCTCCCTTCCAGCTATAACAGATACTGTAATGACAGCTCTGGAAGAGTCTGCTCCAGCTGAAAAAGAAGTAGTTCCAGTGTTATCTGACAAGGAAATAGCTGATGGAATTATGCTATCTGAAATTGCTGTAAAAGTCTGCTTAGAAGATCTCACCACTCCCGTGGTTGCTCGATTCCTAGAAGGTATTATAACTTCATATCTAGATGAATCATGGGAGATGGTCAAGTATGAAGGTAATTCACTCATTCGCTTTATTGACGAGTCAATTAATTTGCTAGCTAGTGAATACCTAGAAGGAATGATTATTGCTTATTTAGCAGATCTGTGTTCATAATTCTACAGATTTTATTAGAGAAGATTTAGCTGCTCAGATCATAGCAGTTGTTTCTGAAGCTAATCCAGTTGTTCCTGATATCCAAGTAGATACAGAATTGGATTCTTTTTTAGATGATAGAGAAGATGAGTCTGAAAAACAAGATGAGATCAAAGATGACACTCCTGTTCTGAGTGTGGAAGAAGAAAAAGCAAGAGCTGCCTGGAATCAAAGAGTACAAGATTCTTTAAAAGAGAAAGAAAAAGAGTTGCAAGTTGAAAAGTCAACCATTTGGGATGATTCTCTAGGGTTGGATTTAGATTACCTTCTGGCTCAGGATGCCATTGAAGAGGAAAGAGAGAAATCAGATCTGAAGTTAAAAGAAAAGGCTGTTTCTGAAGCCTATGATCCTTATGAAAATCCTCCCTCATCTCATTCTGATGATGAAGAGGATTCTGATGTGTCTGAAAATTCAAAGAGAAAGGGAGTTGTTCAAAAGAAGAGAAAAGCTGATGCTCCTCCTCCTCCCAGTAAAGACAATGATACTCCTTATTATATTCTGAAGGGCATTGACCCTAAGTCAAAGGAATTTCAGCACTGGATGTGGTTCTCCAAGAACCAGCAGAAAGAGAGGAAAAGATCTAAAAGATATGATAGTCCTGTTTCAAGATGGACTCCCAGAGGTCCTCCTCCTCCTCCTCCAGGTGCAGGAGCTTTTGGTAATCTTTCTGCCAACCCTTCTGCCTCTTCATGAAAAATCTGCTCCATCAGCAAGATCTGCTTCTTCTCAGCATCAATCAAGGAAAAGCTCTCACAGCTCTCATGAAAAGTCTCATTCTGGCAGTCAAATGCATGAAGCTGAAGTGAAAGAACAAGTTAAGGAGGTTGTGTATCTAAAGCCAACTTTTTCACCTCCTCCTTCTCCTAAGAGAAAGGTTTCAACTGCTGTACCAGTTCATGTTGATAAGAACACTGCAAAAGGAAAAAGAACTGTCTTTTCTGAAAATTCAAGTAAAAAGTTTGCAGAGTTTGCTCCTCCGTCTTCTCTTGTGATTCAAGAAGTAAAAGATTCAGCTGATAGTTTGTTAGATTTGTCTACAAAGTTTAAAGCTATTAAGCCTGTTGATACTTCCTCTGAAAATCTGTATGCAAGCCAAGAACTAGATCCTGACTACAGGATGGCTAGGTTTCTTGAGACAGTTGGCTCAGCTCAAATTCAGAAAGCAAAAGCTGAAGGTAAAGATTCTACAGGATTCACTACTATGTCTAGATTCAGAATGAAGGAATTGGATAAAATCCAGGTTAGCCCTGAAGTTTTTGATCCTTCAAAATATATGGAAAAGCATCCTGAAGCAGTAGTCCCAAGAGCTGCATAATTGAAGATCATTGGTGTTCAAGACTTGAAGATGTCAAAGAGAGAAGTTCTTGATCCCTTGAGAAAAGTCTCCTTTATACCTAGCTCTTCTGTTTCTAAACCTGACTCTGCAGTTCCTTAATTTGTCTGTTTGATATTTATTTATCTGATTGATAATTGCTGCTTAGTTGTGTTTCCTTTTCCTGTTTTGTTTTATTAGCTAGTTCTGTGTTTTAGTCTTTGAGAGACTTAACTCAAATAGGGGGAGATTGTTGGTACCCTAGTTTGATTTGAGTTTAGTCTTGCCTTTTTAGTCCCTTGACCCAAGAAATATCTATGGTCAATGGTTAGTAGACTAGCTGTAGAGTCCTCACTTTTCCAGATTAAGAATTTGGTTAAGTAGTTTTTCGTTCGACTATAGTCGAACGCCGCTCGACTATCGTCTATCGGCTGATCGACGATCGTCTATCAGTTGGTCGACGCTCTGTCTGCGTTGATAGTTCGACTATCTGTTGATAGGTCGACTATCTGCTTGGCGTGGTAGTTCGACTATCTGTCCTGATAGATCGACTATCTGATAGCTCGACTATCTGTCCTGATAGATCGACTATCTGTTCCGCTTTGATAGGTCGACTATCTGTTGATAGGTCGACTATCTGTCGTCTTTGATAGTTCGACTATCTGTCCTGATAGTTCAACTATCTGATAGTTCGACTATCTGTTGATAGATCGACTATCTGGTCTGTTTTGATAGTTCGACTATCTGTTGATAGATCGACTATCTGTTTTCTGAGGTAGGTCGACTATCTGCTTGATAGGTCGACTATCTGTTTGTGCCTTGATAGTTCGACTATCTGCCCAGATAGATCGACTATCTGATAGTTCGACTATCTGCTCTGATAGGTCGACTATCTGTCGGGGTAGTTCGACTATCTTCTTCGATAGATCGACTATCTGGATCGTTCGACTATCTGTCCGATAGTTCGACGATCTCCGTGCGTCGGTCGACGATCTCCGAAGGTCGTTCGACGCTTTCTGTCTGCCCTTATATTTTGTATTTATTTATTTAATTAATCAATATATTATCTGGCATGCTTTATCAGTTGTTTTGTGATAATATTTCCAGGCATATTTGCTCTATTCTTTTTGCCTGAGTAAAATCTTTTTAGATAAAGTTGTTTGTCTTATTAGATGACTTTGTATTTTACTTTATCTGCTGACAGTCCTTTATAGCCGTTAGACTGAAAAGTCTTCCTTCTGCTATAAAGAGTATTTCTCTGATGTGACTTTATTTAGTCCTTCTGTTATTTGATTTGAGCCTGCAGCTTCTTAGAAAAAGGTTTATTCCTTTTATAGAATGTCTTGCTGCAGAGTTTGTTTTGCTGTGTGTTATTTGCAGCCCAGGTCTCAAGTCTCAGAAGAAGACAAGTAATTCAAATAGAAGAGAGCTGTTGCTTGCTGCTGGTATATAAAGGACCCCTTGAAGAAGGATTTAAGCTAGCTAATAGCTAACCAGTTGTTCACTTAAGCATTCAAGCCTTCATCAAGATCAAGTCACCTGCTCTCAGCAATACTCATCTAACTGAGAAGTGTTAAGATCTTTTACTCTTCTTCAACCTGAGTTCTCCTGCTTCCAGAAAGGTCAAACTCAGAGCTCTATTGGAGAAGAAGAAGAAGAAGACTGCTGCTTGAAGATCTTTAATTTTATTATTTATTATCTTCTTGTAGTTTTTTCTTCAGAGCTTTCTGAAGAGTTTTCTGCACTGAAGCAAGACTTCACCTGGACATCTTTGAGCCAGGGGGAGCCTTGATTCTTTAGAGCTTTCTAGCTCAGTGCAAGTTTTTGTGCTTCTCTAATCTATTGTAAAATAGAGAAGACATCTTAACCTTCTTCCCCCTCCTGTACAGGGTTATTACTCCCTTCAAAAGTATCCCTTGGTGGCAGGGCACCTGATCAAAAACCTGTGCTTGGATTTTAGACACCTGATCAAAAGTCTAAAGGGTTTCTGGATCTACCTGAAGCAGATCCTGTTGGTGGCAGGGCACCTGATCAAAAACCTGAGTGGATTCCTACCGTGTGGGTAGAAGAGTGGACGTACCCAAGTTGTTTGGGGAACCACTATAAATTTCCTTGTGTCGTCTGGATTCACTTGTTTAATTCCTGCATTGTGGCTGTGAATAGATATAACTAGGATTGCTAGTTGCTGATTAGGTTTTCCAAGCCTTAACTGTAATTACAGTTAGCTTGAGTTTGTGCACATCACTCGTGTTAGGCTATAGGGTTAAATCTATATCTATAATCTTTTCATTCCGCACTTCACTCCAAGGGAGTTGGGTAGACCATTAAGTTTTGTCTAGTGCAAAATTTGATAACTCTATTCACCCCCCTCTAGAGTAGTATCTATCCCTTCACTTTCAAGAAATATCTTCTGCTTAGATTTTCTTAGTTAAGATTCATCTACCCCCGTATGCCTTGTAGCAACAGGCAGTGCATCTCTTTGTGAACAATGGCATAAGAGATTGGCATATATTAATTTCAAGACAATTAGTATGCTGTTTTCTAAAAACTTAGTAAGGGATGCTCCCATCATTAAGTGCTTCAAAGATAGCCCCTGTCCTGCATGCCAGAAGGGCAAACAGACTCGGGCTACCTTTAAGGGCATCGTTGACAAAGACTCCTCCAGATGTCTTTATCTTCTGCATATGGACTTGTTTGGTCCAATGCAAGTTCATAGCTTGGGAGGTAAGTCTTATACGCTAGTGATTGTTGATGATCACTCTAGGTTTACTTGGGTGTTCTTCTTAAAACGCAAATCAGATACGTTTGACATCTTCACAAGTTTTGTCAGGCAGATTCACAACGAACTTAACTACTCGGTGGTCAAAATCAGAAGTGACCATGGAACAGAGTTCGAGTCTGGTGCTATGACAGAGTTCTGTGAAGAACTTGGTATCTTTCATGAGTTTTCCTCCCCGCGCACTCCTCAGCAGAATGGAGTTGCAGAGAGGAGAAATAGAACGCTTATTGAAGCCTGCACGACAATGTTGAATGACGCTTCTCTCCCAGAATATTTCTGGGTAGAGGCTGTCAATACGGCGTGTCATGTACAAAACCGGGCCTTGATCAACAAGAATCATCATAAGACGCCTTATGAGCTACTGAAAGGCAGGAAGCCAACCATGTCCTATTTTAGGATCTTTGGCTGCAGATGTAATGTACTGAATAACGGGAAGTACCCGCGTACTAAGTTTGGTGAAAAATGCTTCGAAGGCATATTTATGGGCTATAGTAGCCATAGCCGGGCTTATAGGGTTTTCAATAAGAAAACCCTAGTGGTAGAGGAATCAATAAATGTTGTATTTGATGAAGGAAGCTTGCTTAATTGCAATTCTTCCAGTGGTATTCTTGAAGATACAGGTGCAAGACTTAAACAGCTGAGTCTCGATGAGATCGCTAAAGATGTAACTCCCAAGTACGTCAAGGTTTCTACCTCAACGTCAAATGGAGAAGTTGAAGATCAGAATGGAGCAAACCTCTTAGAAGAAGGAGACGCTCAAGAAGATGTAAGAGCTCCTGATGCCAAACTCCTACAGCTCCGACACGTGAGGGATCATCCTAGAGATCAGATCATCGGAGATCCTCGTGACGGTGTCAGAACTATAAGAGGTACTATTAACGAGATTTTGCATATTAGTTTCCTGTCACAGGTTGAGCCAAAGAAGTTCGACGAGGCGAACAAAGATATGGCATGGATATTGGCCATGCAAGATGAACTGCATCAATTCGAACGATGCAACGTCTGGACGCTGGTTCCCAGACCACAAAAGTAGAATGTGAATGACACCAAGTGGATCTTCAAAAACAAACTGGATGAACACGGTGTCATCATAAAGAATAAGGCCAGGCTGGTGGCTCAAGGTTACCGACAGGAGGAGGGGATCGACTTCGACCAGACATTTGCACCAGTGGTAAGGCTCGAGGCAATCAGATTGTTCCTGGCTTATGCTTCGCACAAAGGATTCACTGTCGATCGGATGGACGTGAAATCTGCTTTCCTCAATGGAAATCTAAAAGAGGAAGTATATATCGCACAACCCCCAGGTTTTGTTAATCCTACATTTCCCAATCACGTATATTTTCTTAATAAAGCTTTATATGGCTTAAAACAAGCTCCTCGAGCTTGGTATGAGACTCTGTCTAGTTTTCTTCTTGAGAACAAGTTCTCTAGAGGAAAAATAGATAAGACATTGTTTCTTAGGGAGGTCAAAGGCAAGATCTTGCTAGTGCAAATCTATGTCGATGACATTATATTCGGCTCAACGGACAACAATCTTTGCAAAAAGTTATCTAAATTTATTCAAAGAAAGTTTGAAATGAGCAGTATGGGAGAGCTAAAGTATTTCTTGGGACTTCAAGTGAAACAGTATGAGGATGGAATCTTCATCTCTCAGACAAAGTTCATAAATGAACTCCTCGAGAAATTCGGAATGGAGAATACAACCTCGATGAGGACTCCAATGAGATCCACTATGTCTCTAGATAAGGATGAGAAAGGGAAACCTTTTGATGAAACCAAATACAGAAGCATCATTGGATCCCTGCTCTACCTTACTACAAGTAGAACGGATATCATGTTCTCCACATGTGTTTGTGCAAGATATCAGGTGAACACTAAGGAATCTCACTATGTCGCTGCAAAGCGAATTCTTAGATACCTTAAAGGTACCCTTAATCTTGACTTATGGTACCCGAGAAACAATGATGTCGAGCTAATAGGCTTTTCAGATGCTGACTTTGCAGGAAGCAGGGATGATAGGAAAAGCACTTCCGGGACGTGTCAATTCCTCAGAAGAAGGCTTATCTCATGGAACAGTAAGAAGCAGAATTGTGTCGCCACCTCCACAGCTGAATCTGAGTACACCTCAGCAGGCAGCTGTTTCGCACAACTTCTATGGATCAGAAATCAACTCAAAGATTATGACTTGCAGTTCAGCGAAGTTCTGATGTATTGCGATTCCTCGAGCGCAATCGCAATTGCGAACAATCCGGTGTCGCACTGCAGAACAAAGCATATTGAAGTTCGCTACCACTTCATTCAGGAGCATGTGGAAAACAAAGATATCTCTCTTTGCTATGTCCCCACGGATAAGCAGATTGCAGATATCTTCACGAAGCCCCTAGACGAGGCCAAGTTCAGTCTCTTCAAAACTGAACTCGGCATGCTGAACTATGAAGAGTGAAGACTGTACAGCTCAAGGCTCTTGGATAAAGGGGGAGCATCCGCAAGGAACTCAAGCTCGAGCATGGATGCAAGATCTGAGGGGGAGCATGTGGCTCCAAGTGAAGTCCCAGTGTTGCAGAAGCCAAAAAGGGGGAGATTACCCTCTCGGGTGCTAAGGTGGCTCCAAGTATGCTCTCAGGAAAATGGTAATGAATTTAACTCTCAACTCAAGTTTAAGTTTATGGTTTTCATTCCCATACGTTCTATGCACCTTAGCTTGTAGGGTTTAGGCTTCTTCAAATAGGGGGAGATTGTTGGGTATTGTATCCACAATGTACCTGATTTGAAGAAGCCCTTGTACAAGCTAAGGTAAATAGACATTGTATTTGATGATTCTCTTCAAGATGTGCTTGCAGTTATTCCACGCTAAGTACACACCGATGTCAGGGTGTAGTGGGTCAATATACACGGGTCTGCGCAATGTAATCCCTCGTTGAGCAGATCAGTGTGTTGGCCTATGTGTACTCTGTCTATTGGAGTGTACTTACTTTCAAGTACAGGGCTGAGAAAGATCAAGAGCAGACAAGGAGCAAGGATGGGCCAAAGAGCAGCTCACGGGTGGAAAGACGAAAAATCGTCTAAGTAGAAATCGTCAAGAATCACTAAGTGATTCTCGCCGATTCGACGAGAATTACTAGTGATTCTCGCAGAATCGTCGAAAATCACTCGCTGATTCTTGCCGAGTGCAGCCGGCTGTCTCGACGCCGTCTTGATCTCTGCTTAAGGCAGAATCGTCGAGAATCACTAGTTGATTCTCGCCGAATCGACGAGAATGACTTTGCATTCTCATCGATCCGTCGAGAATGAATATTGATTCTGGCCGATTCTCTCCGGTTGGCTATATCTTCAGCCAGAATTCTGCCAAGTAGAATTCGGCGAGAATCATAAGTGATTCTCGCCGATCCGTCGAGAATCACCGTTGATTCTCGCCGAATTTGCCTTGGGCGAAATTATGGTGCTTGCTGGACCGGACAAAGTTCCAGGCGCTGTTTTGAAACCGGAGCTAGGGTTTCTTTTAGTGGGGCCCACAACGGTCATATTGTATGACCTACTATATAAATATATCGGTATTTTGAACAGTAATGGTACGAACATACAAGAAAGAATACCGAGCCGCCGACGTAACCTAAATCGCAGATTTCTCTTCCGCCGCCGCCACCGCTCGGGAAGATTGTCGCCGCCTGTGATCGTGGATACCTCCTGATCTTCCGGCGACAGAAGCTCAGCCAAGCAACGCGTCTCACTTGTCTATCCAGAGATCTTTTATCTCTTGGTTCGTCGATCGGGAATACCTTCCCTTTCCGAATCGATCGAGACGATCGATCCTAGTGTGACCGTTGGTAGACCTTGCTAGCTTAGCTACGAAGGTTGGATCTCTAAAGCTCAGCCGCCGCACTTCTTGCCGCCGCCGATCCCGAACGCCAAGCCGCCGCTCTTCTTGCTGCCGCTGGTTCGTGGAGATTCATTCTAAGTGAGAGCTAGGTCGTGGACTCTTCGTCTTCGTCAAGAACGCATCATCGAACGAAGAGGGACACCAAGCACTCCATAAGAAGTTTGTATAGTTTATACATT
The DNA here is from genome assembly GCA_039513925.1 of Platanthera zijinensis. Lineage (NCBI taxonomy): Eukaryota > Viridiplantae > Streptophyta > Magnoliopsida > Asparagales > Orchidaceae > Platanthera > Platanthera zijinensis. The sequence goes on from CM077080.1 coordinate 161,494,757, forward strand.
CCATTTTATTTTTGTTGTAAAGGAACGTAGGTTCCTCGTTGTAAGGGTTGGGTGCAACCCGTGGTGGAGGAGTGGTGACTCCTTCGTTTGGAAGGGTTCCTTCCGTTAGTGCTAGGATTGGATTTCAATTCGGTTGGTGAAGAGACCGAGTCGTCCCTTGTTGGGAGATAGGTCGAAGGGGGAAAGTGGACGTACCCAAATCGGGGAACCACTATAGCTGCTAGTGTCTGTTTTTGCTGTGTTGTTTTGTTTACTTGTGCATGTAGAATTTTAATTCCGCAAAAACGCTGCAAGACACCTATCCCCTCCCCATAGGTGAAGATAGTTGGCACTAGGTAGACTTTCACCTCCTCCTAATCATAACCCAACATTCAATCTAGTTCCCCCCTAAATTTAAACCCACCAGGTTTCCAACCGCAACCGACAAAGCCCCATTCACTTGAAGAGGTCTTTGCCAAATATGTTGCTATAAATGAAATGAATATTAGGAATATTGTCGGGTCCAACAAAAACTTGAGAACCAAGTGGGTCAGCTAGAAAAAATAATCTCCGAGCGGTAACAAGGTGCTCTGCTGGGCAATACCGAGCAAAATCCAAGGAAAAGTGCAAACGACATTACCCTCCGCAGCGGAAAAGAAGTTGTTTTGCAAGACAAACCAAAGGTATCTCTCTCCTCCTCCTCCTGTTATTTTAGCTTCAAATTTCACTACTACGCTTGCGCCGCATGCTTCTAGCTCGAATTTATTGTATCCATCTAAGCTTAAAAAATGAACGCGCCGAAGAAAGTTATACAATTTTTTAGAAATTCAAAAACAAATTCATATAAACGTGTTATTCTGTGAGGCTATCTCTCAAATGCCCAAATATGCAAAATATATCAAGGAGATACTATCAAATAAGAAAAAGCTCAAGGATATTTCACATATTTCTTTAAATGCAGAATGCTCCACGATTGTGCTCAACAAATTACCCTGCAAGGTGAATGACCCGGGAAGGTTCTCCATCCCGTGCCTATTCGGTAATTCATTGGTCAAACACGCGTTGGCACACTTAGGAGAAAGCATAAATCTCATGCCTTTTTCGTTGTTTAAGAAATTCGGTCTAGGATCTCTGAACCCCACTCGTATGAGTATTAAGCTAGCCAATCATTCTGTTAAGTATCCGGTAAGGATTGTGGAGGATGTCTTAGTCAAGGTGGACAAATTCATCTTCTCGGTGGATTTTGCCATCCTAGACATCGAAGAGGATGCCGATGTACCCCTCATACTCGGTCGCACCTTCCTTGCCACCTCCCGCTCTACTATTGATATTAGTGATGGAAAGCTCTTCCTTTGGGTTAGAGATGATGAAATCACTTTCAGCATTAATCCCTCAATGCGTAACACCCTAGAGAACGATGATTCCTTCTTTTACGTAGAGGAATGCTTCGAAAATTAATTTTTTGCACCTTCTTAATTAGTTTCTTCATTTGTTGATGAATCTCTTATCACTGAGCTCATCTTCTTAGAATAAGTCCCCCGCACAACCCCCCCCCCCCCGAATCTCCACCCATCGATACCCTAAATCTCAAAACCTCTTACGAGGAACCACCCACCTTGGAGCTTAAGGAACTTCCCCCTCATCTGAAGTATCTCCTCGGATCTGAGCAACTCAGAAATTTCTAAGTTGACTCTAGTTTTACAAAATCATTGCCACGCAATTACGTGGCATTTATCCGACATCAAGGGGATTAACCCATCATTTTGCACACATAAGATTTTCCTAGATAATAATTCCCGTAGTTCTATCCAGCTCCAACGATGTTTAAATCCAAACATGAAGGATGTCATGAAGGCTGAGGTTAATAAACTTCTAGACGCAGGAATTTTCTACCCCATCTCCGATAGTACTTGGGTAAGCCCAGTACAAGTCGTGCCAAAGAAAGGCGGAGTCACGGTTGTAGCCAATGAACATAATGAATTAATTCCAACCAGTACTGTTACAGGTTGGCGGATGTGCATTAATTATAGCATGTTCAATGATGCCACCAAAAAAGATCACTTCCCGCTCCCCTTTATCGACCAACTCTTAGAACGCCTTTCAAGTCACTCCTTCTATTGCTTTCTCGATGGTCCCTCGGGGTACTTTCAAATCCCTATTTCATTTGAGGATAAAGAGAAGACTATCTTTACTTGCCCATTTGGCAAGTCCGCTTATAGAAGGATGCCATTTGGTTTATGTAACGCACCGGCTACATTTCAGTGATATATGCTGGCGATATTCGACGAGTTGGTAGAAGAAGTGATGGAGGTATTCTTGGATGACTTCTCGGTGTTTGGTAATTCTTTTGAAAACTGTCTAAAAAATCTCAAGCACTTGTTTATTCGTTGTGAGGAAACTAACTTAGCCCTCAACTGGGAAAATGCCACTTTATGGTCCGAGAGGGATTGGTCCTTGGCTATAAGATTTCAAGCAAGGGGATTGAGGTCGACCGGGCAAAGATCGTTATTGGGTACACTGGAAACTTTGTACCAGATTTGGAGAAGCCTCACTTAACTCAATGATATACATCAATGTATATTTAATGGGATGTTGAGTTTCAATGTGCAGGTTAAAGAAATGCAGGAAAAGTTTTTAAGTACAAGTGTCGACACTTGTGAGGGAAATGTGTCGACACCAGAAGAAAGATTGTGTCGACACACAGAACTTGTGTTGACATATAGAAATTCTGTCAGTAGTAGTTGTGTCGACACATAGGACTTGTGTCGACACACACTCAACTCTAGCTAAGTTGAAGACCAGAAGTAGTTGTGTCGACACACAGGACTTGTGTCGACACACACTAAAAGAAATCTGTCAAAAATAGCTATACTGAGACTGGAAGGCTTGTGTCGACACACAGGATTTGTGTCGACAAACACTCAAATAAATTTGTCAACACCAACTATACTGAGACTAGAAGGCTTATGTCGACATACAGGACTTTTGTCGACACACAATCAAAGAAATCTGTCAACAACAGCTATAATGAGACTGGAAGGCTTGTGTCGACACACAGGACTTGTGTCAACACACACTCAATGAAATCTGTAAACATCAGCTATACTAAGAATGGAAGGCTTGTGTCGACACACAGGACTTGTGTCGACACACACTCAAAAAATCTATCAACAGAAGTTGTGTCAAGACTACAAGATTTGTGTCGACACATCTAACAGAAGCTGTGTAGAGAAGTTAAAGAATGACTGTGTCGGCATATTAGGAGCTGTGTCAACATCATCAAGATTTGTGTCGACACATCCAATAGAAGCTATGCAAAGAAGTTAAAGAATGACTGTGTCGACATATTAGGAGTTGTGTCGACATCATCAAGATTTGTGTCGACACATGGTCTATTTGTGTCGACACATCTGAAGTGTTTTGCTGATAGTTCTCTTCTATGGTAGAAGTTCACGGAGGAGTCAATTGTCAAGACTAAAGAACTGACAGCTTTCATAAGTAACAAAGCTGACACATCTGTCAGAGCTGTCAGAAGGCCATTATAAACCGGATTAGCCGGTAACCTTAGATGGAGTCTATATATAGACCAATTCTATCACAATCAGTATGAATGAATGAACAAGTGAGGGGGAACAAGAGACAACCCCAGAAGAAGGCAAATTCTGAAGAGTCTGCAAGAAAAATTCAGATCTAATTCTGAATTCAAGAAAGAAGCTGGATTGAAGATCAACTCCAATTGAAGATCAAACTTACTTGGTACAAATTCAAGAAGCTTTGAAGAAGCTAAGATAGGTTGTATCTAAAGTAATTAGTTCAATCAAGAACTGATAAAGAAGCTTTCACCTTATTCTCTTTCTATCAGGGTGAAGATTTTTTTATTGTTTTAAACAATTAATTTCCTTGTAAAATCTTATAGAGATCTGAGTTGTAAGCCTAAATTTATAAGGGCTGAGGTAGGACTGAGAGCCTGAGGTAGGATTCTTGGGAAGAATTTGTGGTATAGGACTTGAAGATGTCTTAGTTGTAGGCCTGGTGATAAAGGCTGAGGTAGGGTTGTTGCTTGAGGTAGGAGTCTTGAGAATATTCTGAGTTGTAGGACTTGAAGAATTCTGAGCTGTAAGAACCAGTTGGGTTCTGAGTTGTAAAATATGAGGATCTAATTTAGTGGAAGGAAGTTTGGCCGAATCCAGTTCTCTACTAGATAGGTGAAGGGGGAGAGTGGTCATACCCAAAAATTGGGGAACCACTATAAACAATTGTGTGTTGTGGTGTGTATTTTCTGTGATTGTAATTCTTTATGCTATGATAATTATGTTGTGTTTAACTTTATTTATTGCCTAAGTTGTTAAAAAGGATTAGAACCTATTCACCCCCCCTCTAGGTGTTTAGGCTCTTTAAATCAAATCTTTCAAGTGGTATCAGAGCCAGGTTGTCTCAAATATAGACCTAACAGTCTAAGTAGATCTCCAAGGAAATTAATTGTTAGCCAAAATGGGTTCAAGTGAGAATCAGAAGGAACTTGGATCCATGAAACATCCTATCTGTAGGAAATAAAACTTTGGCATATGGAAAGAGAGGGTCAGATTGTTCATTGAGGCATCTGATCCAAGAATTTACATCACAGTTAAAGAAGGTCCTTTCATTCCAATGAACATATCAGTTCTTGATGCAAATCTCAAAACTCCAAAGAGCTATTCTGAAATGACTAAGGAAGAGATCATCCTAGCAAACTTAGACAAGAGAGCACAAAATATAATTGTGAGTGTTATAGATGATTCTACATTTCAGAATCTGGTACATTGCAAAACTTCCAAGGAGATGTGGGACACTTTGATTGTCTACATGGAGGGAACTGAAGAAGTAAGAGAGGATAGAAAGTCCATGTTAAATTAAGAATATGAGAGCTTTAGGAAGCAAAGAATGACAACATAGCTTAATATTACAAGAAATTCTTTAGAATTGTAAATGAGCTAATGACCTATGGAAGTGTCTTTAGCACATATGAATTGAATGACAAGTTTCTCAGGTCACTAACTAAGGACTGGGATACAAAAATATGTTCCATCAGAGAGGTGGCCAGGCTTACTGATACACCTACACCAACCTTGTTTGGAAAACTGTTATCTTATGAGATGCAACTCACTGCCAGAAAGGAGGAGGACAAAAGCAATAGGTCCGAATATAAAAAAAAGTCAGTAGCCTTCAAGGCTGAAGCTACAAGAAAGGGTAGGAGAAAGTCTCCTTCTCCACCTAGGAGAATTATTGAGGCTGAATCAAAATATCCTGACATCAACACTTCAGATAGCCACAACTCTGATGAAGTCTTTGCGGCCTTTACAAGGATGTTTTAGAGGTTCATGAAGAAGAAGAAATGGAGAACAAAGCCATCTACATCCTTCTCCAAAGATGACTATTATAAGAAGAAGAAACCTTCCAAGGATGACAGGTATGACTCTAATCCTAGTAAACAAACTACTTCTAAAATTGTTTGTTATTGCTACAACAGGACTGGACATGTCATAGCTGATTGTCCTTGACAAGAGAAAAGAGTCTAAGGACAAGAAGAAGCATCAAAATAAGGGAAAGAAATAGAAGTCCTTGTTTCCTACAAGCAGAAGAGTTGGATTGACTCTTCATCATCAGAATCAGGAGAAGAGGATGAAGCAGAATCCTATATAGGATTGCTCACTATAGAAGAGGATTCTGTGGAAACAGAATTCTTGCAAAAGATGGATTCCATAAATGGAAGTGAAGATCATTATTGCAAAGGGCTGATGGATTTATTTGAGGAAGATTAGTGCCAGGATCAGCCTGGTCCCAATAATATATACAATCCATCCTTAGTATCTGAGTATTATACTGGATCTGAATCAGAAGCATCTGCATCAAGAGATGTGAATGGTTCTGAATCTGAAGGGGATGTTCATCAATTAATTGATAAGTATGGTGGTCTGTTGCAATCTCTTAAGAAAAGCAAATTCCTTTTCAAGAAGCAGGCTGAAGAAATTGAATCTCTCAAACTGGCTGCATCAGATTCAGCAAAGATATGGATTTGAAATTGAATGAGGTTGCTAAACTGAAAAACATAACTGTTATTCAGATGGGTACAATCACTTTCAAAAATAATCACATCAAGAATCAGGAAGTAAGACTTCAGAAAGAAAAGGATCTTGTGGCTAAATTGTCTAAGTCAAAGTCTGTCTTACTCATAATTGATAATTTCATCACCCAAAAGGGTAAGAAAGGATTAGGCTTTAAGGGAAGAACAAGGGCAACCAATTCTCAAAGAAAAGGCAAAGCCCCAGTTCAACCACTAGCTATGAAACCCCATTTTTCTTTTAGAAAAGTGATGCAGTCTACTAACAGTTATGATCATGACATCACTTATGGTCACTATAAGTATGGTGATCTGAATGGCAATGGTGCAAATGCTAATAGGGCACCCCATGAGCAAACCCATTAGATTCTTAAGGAATCCTTAGTATTTGTTGCTCCAGCACCTACACTTAAAAGGATAGCTTACAGCAATATTGTTAAGCCTGTACTTAAGCAAGGTTGGCCACTTTGCCATTGACTGTTTGTTCAATGCTAGTATTCAGAATAAGGCAAGCTTACCTGACAGAAAGGCTGTAGGTAAGCATTTCAAAAATCAAACTAACCTGAACCTAGGATGCAATAACTATTGGGGTTCTAAGGATAGGTAATTTTATTTGATATAGGTGAGTCCAAGTGGCCATACCCCTATATGGTACTTGGATAGTGGATGTTCCAAGCACATGACTGGAACAAGAAGGATGTTGATGGACTACTCCCTTATAGAAGATGGACCCAAAGTTATCTTTGGTGGATCTGAAAAGGCAGTCATCAAAGGGTTTGGTATCATTTCCAATAACTCCGTTACCATCACCCAAGTGGCTTATGTGAAAGGTATAAAGCATAACCTAATTAGCATAAGCAAACTAAGTGATCTTGGTTATAACACTTCTTTCCACAAGGGTTTGTGCCAAATAAGAATGTCAAATGATCAAGAGATCATTTTGACAGGCACTAGGAAAGGAAATGTCTACTGTCTTAACTTTGATTGTGAGAATAAGTACTCACCTATCTGTCTAGTTATAGATGAGAAAACATCTCATTGTGTCCAATGGAACAAAAGGCTGGCTCACCTGAACTATAATTCAATAGGACAACTCTTTAGTATGCAGTTAGTGAGGAATGGTCCTCAGGTCAAGTGCATTAAAGAGGGTGTATATTCAGCTTGCCAAAACGGCAAAAAGACCAGGACCTCTTTCCATGGACATGATACCAAAGATTCTATAAGATGTCTATTTTTTCTTGCATATGGATCTATTTGGTCCTATGTCAGTTCATAATCATGGTAGGAAAGCGTATACATTTGTAATTTTGGATTACTATTCTAGATTCATACGGGTTTTCTTCTTGAGGCAAAAATCTGAAACCCCTACTGTGTTTCAGAATTTTGTTAAGCAAATTCAGAATGAACTTAACAATTCAGTGGTCAAAATTATAAGTGACCATGGAACTGAATTTCAGTCTGAATGCATGACAAAGTTCTGTGAAGAACTTGGGATTCATTAAGAGTTCTCCTCACCTAGGACTCCGCAGCAAAATGGGGTTACTGATAGAAATAATAGGACTCTTATTAAGGCAAGTAGAACACTACTAAGTGGCACTTCTCTCCCGGAATATTTCTGGACTGAGGCAGTAAATACTGCATGTCATGTTCTAAATAGAGCATCCATCAATAAAAGACACAAGAAGATACCCTATGAGATTATGAAAGGCAGAAAACCAAACATATCCTACTTTAGAATCTTTGGTAGCCAGTATTATGTTCAAAATAATGGCAAGTACTATCAAACAAAATTTTCTTGCCAAATCCCTAGAAGGGATATTTCTTGGCTACATCAGTAAAAATAGAGCTTATAGGATCTACAACATGACTACAAAAGTTGTAGAAGAATCTGTCCATGTACTCTTTAATGAGTCTAAGCTAATTAACAGTGAATTATCTAGCACTTCTGTTAGTCCAATAAGTTTGAAGGAAAGGATGGACAAGCTAACAATTAGTGAAGACCAACCTTCAAGACAGAATGAAGAAAATAATGGATGATGTCAAGGGGGAGTGCAAGACTCACTAGATGAAAATGAAGACAATAAAGTGCATCCAGATGAAGAAAATGAAAAAGACCAAGAGATTAATAGATTTCATCCAGCAAGAAGACATTTGAAGGATCATCCAGCACACCAAATTATTGGTGATGCAAGTCATGGAGTTCTGACCAGAAGCAAGAGCATGAACACAGTTCTATGTTCAAGCTTCCTGTACATGATGGAACCTAAAAAGTTTGAAGAGGCTATACAAGACACAAATTGGATTGATATCATGCAGGAAGAACTGAATTAGTTTAGAAGATGTAAAGTCTGGGAGTTGGTTCCTAAACCAAAGAATCACAATATTATAGGAACCAAGTGGATCTATAGAAACAAGTGAGATGAAAATGGCACCTTAATCAAGAACAAAGGCAGACTGATTGCAAAGGGCTACAGACAGGAAGAAGGGATAGACTTTGACCAAACATTTTCCCCAGTGGCAAGGTTGGAAGCAATAAGACTGTTCCTAGCTTATGCAGCTTATCAAGGGTTCAAAGTATTTCAAATGGATGTAAAGTCAGCATTTTTGAATGGTAACTTAAAAGAGGAAGTTTATGTTGATCAACCTTCAGGTTTTATAGATCCCCTTTATCCTAACTATGTTTATAGGCTTAAGAAAGCTCTATATGGATTGAAACAAGCCCCTAGGGATTGGTATGAAAATTTGTCTACCTTCCTTATTGAGAATAAATTCTCAAGAGGGAAAATTTATAAGACTCTATTCTTTAGGGAATCAAAAGGCAAGATCATCCTAGTCCAGATATATGATGATGACATTATCTTTGGATCAATTAAAAATAACCTTTGTAGAAAGTTTGCCAAACTTATGCAAGGGAAGTTTAAGATGAGCAATATGGGTGAGCTGAAATTCTTCTTGGGACTCCACGTTAGACAGAATGATGATGGATTGTCCATATCTCAGTCTAAGTTCACCAAGGAGTTAATTAAAAATATGGTATGGAGTCAGCCTCCACCATGAAAACTCCAATGGGGATAAGTATGCCTATAGGCAAAGATGAAGCAGGAAAACCTGTTGATGAGTCTTTGTATAGAGGGATAATTGGCTCCCTACTTTACTTGACTGCTAGTAGACCTGACATCATATATGCTACATGTGTCTGTTGTAACATCTCATTTCCGTCTAGACCCCTAGGAGTCGGTCTGTCGTGACAGAACCCTAGGAAGCCAAAAAATTGAAATCCATCGACCAAGATTTCGAGTCACGGGTTGGTCACGCCCGTGGCCGACCCGTCACGCCCGTGACCTAGGGTGTGACCCCTTCGACGATCGTCGATCTCACGAAGACGATCGTCGAGCACAGATTTTTGCTGCCCGGGCCTATCACGCCCGTGACCCATGTGTCACGCCCGTGACCTAGGGCGTAACCCCCCTTCGACGATCGTCGATCTCCGGAAGACGATCGCTGAGCGCAGAATTTGCATCATGTGCCTGTCACGCCCGTGACCGACCCGTCACGCCCGTGACCTAGGGCGTGACCCCTTCGAATATCTTCGATCTCATGAAGACGATCAGCGAGCTCAGATTTTGCATCTCGGGCCTGTCACGCCCGTGACCCACGTGTCACGCCCGTGACCTAGGGAGTGACCCCCCTTTGACGAGCGTCGAGCTCAGTTCGACGAACGTCGACCTAAACTCGACGAACTTCGACTGTAGAACACCTGTCACGCTCGTGACATACGTGTCACGCCCGTGACGAAAGGCCGAAACGTCGGTTCAGGCCCGAAATTATTCTAACACGCATTATAATAAATTCTGGTATGGAAAGTTACACCAGGAGTATTAAATGGGCTGTTTCCTTCTCTAATTTCTTAGTAAAATGAGGAAGTGTTGACCCAATAGGAAATCGCCACCTGGATCAGCCATTTCATCTTCCACCTTTTCCTCTCCCTCCACCGTAGATGAAATATTATTAAGAGAGAGAGAGCATTCATGGACATGAATGTTTCACCCTTTCCCCTCCCCACTTGGAGATCTATAAAAGCCCCCTTAGAACAAGATGAGAAGGTTACACTCTTGACCAAACGGATTCAGATTATTGCTCTTGTTGTAGCAGAAGTTCGGGAATGCCACCACCGTGCCATGACATTCCGATGTTCATCTCGTCTCCAAACCGCGAACAAGGTCCTCCTCTACTTCTTCTTTTGTGGGTAGATCTTAGGATCTTAGAAAGGAGTTCGTGCTCAATGGAGCTGGACCTATCTTGCATTTTCATGGAAAAACCATGAAAAATATATTTTCAGGTACGCCGGAAACCGTCACCTCCGGCGGCCAAACAACCGCCGACCGATAGCCATCGCCTCGACGGAGGTGGTGGAGGTGGTGGCTGGCCAGGGATGTGACCGGACGGCCAGCGACGGTTCACGGAAGAGTTACAGGAAATGTATTTTCCTGAGTTCTGTTACGGGTTCTGTTTGGTGTAGAAGATGAACAGTAAACTAGTTTACATTATAAAGTTTTAAATATAATATAAGGTGAAAAATATATATATATATAATAGGAGTATTTTGATGCTACAAACAAGGCACTTAGAGGCCGATTTAGGAAAAATAGCCAGTCACAAAAGTTGTAGCCCTTCGAGTCTAGATTAATTTAAAATTAATTTCAACTCGTTTGGGTAAGCGGTTTGACCTCATCACCCGTTTTAGTGGGGGTTGTACTAGAGTTGGGCAGAAACTAAAATGAATGCCCACGCTTCGTCCCTTTTCAAAATGACCTGATATTTTGGCAGGTGTTTATCCTTGGCAATACCTAGAGGCTGTCCAAAAATGGGAATTTTTGGAGATACTTTGCCTAAAGTTTTTGTTTTAATTTAATAAAGTTAGAGTAATTTATTTAAGTGGTCAAATGACCTCCAAAGCCTCCCAATTTTTGGTGAGGGTTCGCTGGCTATAAAACCTAGTTCTGTACAAAATTTAAACTCATTTGGATGAGTTTTGAATAGGAAGTCACATATTCTTAACTAGGCAATAATGAGGCATTTTTGAGTAAAAAGTGCACAAGAGGTTAGAACGGTCATATCACCTCAACAGAGGCTGATATTTTTACCACTAACTTAGAGGGGTTATTATAACCCACTTAGAGAAAAAAATGTGATTTAGGGTTGGTTTACCCTATGATCCAAACTCAAACCCTAAATGGAGGGTTTTGAGGGTTGTGAAGGAAATGGGGGCAATTGCTCTCGTATTGCCTTGAAATTCCGTAGAATTGACAATAGCATGATATGAATCATCTGGATGGAATCTTGGAGGAATTGGAGATAGGTAGATACTCTGAAACAATAACCTTAGCTTTAGGGTAAAATACTGATTAAGTAAAACCTATCACTAAACATTATCTAAAGCTGTGAAACTCGGGTAGAGTAAGTTTTGGGGCAGGAAGAATACATGGTAATTTTACTGGAATTTTATGATGTATATTTACAGCACTTCATTTGTAATGATTATTATAGCCCTTTTTTATGTTTTAATTATTTGAATCTTTCTGTTCTTTAAAACCCCATGAAATCTTGGAAGTAAATATTTTAGGTCAGAATGGTTGCTCCCGAATTTTTGTATAATTTTTAGTTGAGCAAATCTAGTACATCCTTCACAAATGTTAAAAAGGGGTTTTACGCTTTGAAAATTAATTTTGGATGATATTGTAGCTGAAAAATTATGAAACTTGGAAAATGCTATTTTTAAGGTTGTACCAGCATAATATAATTAATTTATAATTTTGGATGGATTTTTTCTGTACTTGATTCATAAATAACGAAAGATAGGAAATATTGATAAAATTGTTTTAGTGCTCTTTTGATGATAGAAAAATTATGATTCTGTGGGTTTACCATTTTGATATAGCAAAATATTTATAATAATTTTGTTGGACATCTTGCATGAGTAATTAGGGTAGTTCATGTTCAAACTGGTAGCCCAAGGAATTTAGAGGAAATTAATTAAATGCCGGATAAATTAGGAAAATTATAGTTTTCTGATTATAGGCTAATCATATCATGATAAACCTCCAGTAAATGAGTTAGGGCATTTGGATGAGTATATGATCATTTCTAACCGGTTCGACATATAGTTTAGGTTGGTCTGCATATAACAAATTGTTGAATGGCAATAGGGCATGATCTGGGATAGTTGTTGGAGTTACTCAATTTATCTGGGTGGATAGATGTGAATGAATTCGTAATAGAATGATATGAAGAGTAGTGTGAAGTGGTGTTGGCTAGAGTTAAGAGGTGCTCGGGTTCGACGAAAGATCGTCTTTCTCGAAGACAGGAAGGTTAAAAGTCACCCTAGGATAGTCTATCGTAATATGAGAAGGGAATGGGTAAAGGGAATCAACCAATAACAATAAGTGCCTTGCGAAAGGGAACGATGGGCTTCAGCTACCATCATAGTTCCTAGTGCCCTTTGAGAGCCCTTCACGGGGAATACCGGGGGCATTCCTGGGTTAACGTAAACTGCAATAACAAACTGATAAGGGTAACTTAGTAATTAGGGTTGCACGTTTCACAAACACTGTAGCACAGGAAGATATTTGGGAGCTTCGGTTCGGTTAGTTAGGAGACGGACAGAATGGTCCGGGGAGCTTGAGCTCGGTTGGTTAAGAGACGAACATTTTGGTCCGGGGAGCTTCGACTCAGTTTTTGTTTGATCACGATTAAACTTGCATGTGCATAAAAGGAATGAAAATTAAGGTGGTGGGTCTTCGTTATTGATGGGTCGATGCAACGACGCCAATACGCTGACTCAGCAAGTGTGGTTAGCACTTCGCCAACAGAAGTCCGATGCGCCAGCCGGCAAGAGTACGCAGGAGTCCGCTTCGTGCACCAACCGTTGAGGCGTACGATAGGTCTGACCAGTAGTGATTTACTGGTTTAGATGTGGGCGAGGCCCAACCCACCGCTTCCGTCTGCAAATACGGAGGTATCCTGGGAGGTAACGACTCCGAAAGGGGAACTAACGGTCTGTGTGCACATAGTCGAGTGTGTGAGTTGTACTTGCATGTTCCATCATACCCACTTGCATGTCATAGCATAATCTATTCATTTAACACTGACACCTAAATTATAAGTGGTATGGGATGCTTATACATTAGGACTTGCAAAATGACCCCTTGGTCTATAAGCTTGTGTGGGAAAGTTATAAATTAAGGTTAAATTCTATAATTATATGCTGCTGTTTGATTACAGACACCCCAACGTATAAGTGGTATGGGACACTTTATACGATGAGAGCCTTGTAGAAGATCCCTTGGCTTATGCGCTTCCGCACAGAAGTTAAGGTTACTTTTCCTTCTTTCTATTTCTGCTTTATTTATTATAAAATTGCTAGATTATTTCCTCCGCCACCTGTTCCTTTCATTTAATCTCCACCTTCATGTCCTTCCCTTTCTTCCTCACCGCTCGATACCTAGGAGCCATTGGGGAAGGGATAGGGGATGATAGGGCTTAGTCTTTATGACTAACGGTTTTCGAACCGCATAATTTTTGTGGATCGTGGAGCCCAACACAGGGGAGCAGCCCTAGAGACCGGTGCGCTTGGAGATGGGGTGGTCTAGCTCCAGAGTTCATACAGCCAGGACCGTGAGTCTCGACCCTGAGTAGATGTTTGTTTTTGCTTCCGCATGAGTGATTTGTAGTGAGGACATGATGTACCGGGCATAAGCCCGTATTTTTAGTACTCTGATATATTATACTGTGGACACCTCCCTTCGTGGAGTTTTATTTCTATATATGTGATTTTCATGTGGACTTGCTTGTACTTCATTTGTTGTGCTACCTTTTTGCGATCGAATTTGGCCGGCAGAATCGGCGCTTTGATGTGATGACCCTTCAGGGCATGAAGGTGTCACCGCAAAGTGGCGGTTCTGGTCCTAAGACCCCGGTGTTTTACAAGAAAAAAAGGGGGGGGGGGTCTTACAAGTGGTATCAGAGGAAACATCGATCTGAAAAAGGTAGCAGTCCACTTACCCTGGGTCACCCCCGCTTGAGTTTAGTTTGGGGAAAAACAAAGCAGCGGAAGCAATGGTGTGCCCATAAGGTAAATCACATGTAGAAGTCCAATTCTTCGTTAATTGGAATTCTTCTTTGTAGCCTACGACAAACCCTGCCCCCAGCAGGAAGCACCTCCGGCTGCAAAGAACATATCACATAATTATTTAGTCAATGAGTTAGACTCAACCAACTAGGACTCGTGACTAACCATGACAATTTATAGTATGCCCTAGTTCAAAATAGACCTTTGGTATGAACTTGGTTAAGGGTAAGGAGATACCCAAAGAAGATAAAGGAGGAGTTTAGCACGAGAATGGCTACCTAAGATGTAAACTCAGGTGTCCCTACTACCCCAATCAAGGATTACTCAAACTGGTAGGACGTCCTTGAGGAGAATTGAGGCCAATGACCTATTAGCAGAATGGAAGAAGACATTTTATCTCGACTCTCGTACCAGTAACAAAATTACCTGGAGCAACCACCGAGACAAACACTGAGGGTCGGATAGGAATTCAAGTTCGGAAGATACCCATTTGGGATTGAGAACATTTTGACCCGGATAAGGTTGTCATAAATGTGACTCAGAGAGTTTAAAATATGGAGTATATTAACAAGTTTCACGGTGGAACCCCAAGTCGAAGATTGATGCCCTAGGGATTGTGCACCCAGCTAGGACAGATGTAACAGGGTAATATTAAAGATACTTAGCCCAAGATAGGTAGGGGCTTATCTTTTATTTATTGGGGGCTAAACTTTTGTTTATTGGGCAAATTAGTATTGACTTGGGTTTCCTTAGACCTAATTTAGAGAATGCGGCGTAACAAACATAGTGAGGTTGAAGTTGAAATAATTCGACGTTATTCAGGCGAAGATAAGATTTTGAAAAAACATGTTTGGAATGTTGACCTGTAGAATTACCAAGATAATGACATGGTAATAAGACGCAGTAATTTCGAGGATTAACTATTATCATGTAAAATTAGATGACGGATAACAAGATTCAGGATATCTGAGAAGTTAAAATTTAATCGCTATGATTGTATCATCGGAAGTATGGTGTATCTCAAAACAGGTTCCCCCGGAGTGAAGAAAGGTGTAATGGGTTTGGTAATGAACGGTAATGTCCGTCAGTTGATGTAGGCTATGCGAAAGAGTTTTCGGGGAACTATTACAGCCATAGCCCAAGTTGGTGTAGATTTTCGGGGTATGATTAGGGATTTTCATACACAGGATTCCTCATCCCCACTCCGGGCATAATTATAAAGGGAACATCGAGGATAGACTGGCCAAGGAAGCTAGGGTCACCTCGACCCGGAAGAAAATTCCAATGGTTATTTCTTGAAGTTTGGGAGTAAAAGTCCGTTATCATGGTATGCTTAAGGTGATGATGTAAAATTAGGATGGATAGTGTACGTCCAAGGAGAAAATGTCAGTCAAGGCTTATTTGGACTCTCGGCCGACATTTAACATAGCTCTCCACCCTCGTACGGAGGTACAGGATTCCACTGTCATGGATTCAAGACGAGGATCCGAAGGCGTTGGGATCGGACTTTGTTGAAGACACCGAGGCTCAGGTGAGACTGATCAGAGAGAGGATGTTAGAGGCGCAAAGAAGACAAGCTAAGTACTATGACGCCCGACATCGTCAGGTGGAGTTTCAGGTGGGGGACTGAGTGTTTTTGAAGAACCGGCCGATGCATGGAGTTTCACGGGTGCGTGGTTGGAGGAAGAAGCTCAGCCCTAGGTATATGGGCCCTTACAAGATCCTGGAGCGGATCGGGGCCCTAGCTTACAGGCTGGAGTTGCCACCAGAGCTGGCAGATCTGCACGACGTATTCAACATTTCTTCTCTAAGGAGGGCTCTACTACGCCCGGAGCAGCAGATTTTGACCACCGAAGGGCCGGTAGCTTCAGACCGATCTGTTCACTTGGAGCCGGTTCGGATCGATGACAAAGGAGTACGGATCTTGCATCACAAGAAGATCCCTTTAGTCAAGGTTCTGTGGAGCAACCATGGTCAGGAGGAGTACACCTAGGAACCGCAGGACCTAATGAGGAAAAAATACCCGGAGTTGTTCAGTCTGGTATACCTCACCACCTCTTGGTATACTATAAATAACCTTCTTGTATTGAACCTGTAAGACTAGATAAGGGAAATTGAGAACCTAGGCATGCGCAGGAAAGTAGGGGCTAATCTTTTGTTTATTGGGGAGATTGCCTTCGTTTATCAAACAAGTAACCTCACTTCGACTCAATAGGAAAACCATATGGGATGTTACAAGTTTACTTTATTCCGGTAGAAATCTCCGTAGGCATAACTTCAATTTCGGGGACGATATTTTTTTTGTTTATTGGGATTTGTAACATCCCATTTCCGGCTAGACCCCTAGGAGTCAGTCTGTCGTGACAGAACCCTAGGAAGCCAAAAAATTTAAATCCATCGACCAAGATTTCAAGTCACGGGTTGGTCACGCCCGTGACAGACCCGTCATGCCCGTGACCTAGGGCGTGACCCCTCCGACGATCGTCGATCTCACGAAGACGATTGTCGAGCACAGATTTTAGCGTCCCGGGCCTGTCATGCCCATGACCAATGTGTCACGCCCGTGACCTAGGGCGTGACCCCCCTTCGACGATCGTCGATCTCCGGAAGACGATCGCCGAGCGCAGAATTTGCATCATATTCCTGTCACGCCCGTGATTGACCCGTCACGCCCGTGACCTAGGGCTTGACCCCTTCGACGATCGTTGATCTCATGAAGACGATCGACGAGCTCAGATTTTGCATCCCGGGCATGTCACGCCCGTGACCCACGTGTCACCCCGTGACCTATGGCGTGACCCCCCTTCGACGAGCGTCGAGCTCAGTTCGACGAACGTCGACCTCAACTCGACGAACGTCGACCGTAGAACACCTGTCACGCCCGTGACCTACGTGTCACGCCCGTGACGAAGGCCGAAACGTCGGTTCAGGCCCGAAATTATTCTAACCCGCGTTATAATAAATTCTGGTATGGAAAGTTACACCAGGAGTATTAAATGGGCCGTTTCCTTCTCTAATTTCTTAGTAAAAAGAGGAAGTGTTGACCCAATAGGAAATCGCCACCTGGATCAGACATTTCATCTTCCACCTTTTCCGCTCCCTCAACCGTAACAAAAATATTATTAAGAGAGAGAGAGCATTCATGGACATGAATGTTTCACCCTTTCCCCTCCCAACTTGGAGATCTATAAAAGCCCCCTTAGAACAAGATGAGAAGGTTACACTCTTGACCAAACAGATTCAGATTATTTCTCTTGCTTTAGGAGAAGTTCGGGAACGCCACCACCGCGCCATGACAATCCGACATTCATCTCGTCTCCAAACCGCGAACAAGGTCCTCCTCTACTTCTTCTTTTGTGGGTAGATCTTAGGATCATAAGGAGTTCGTGCTCAACGGAGCCGGACCTCTCTCGCGTTTTCATGGAAAAACCATGAAAAATATATTTTCGGGTACGCCGGAAACCGTCACCTCCGACGGCCAAACCACCGCCGACCGATAGCCATCGCCTCGACGGAGGTGGTGGAGGTGGCGGGTGGCCAGGGATGTGACCGGACGGCCGGCGATGGGTCACGGAAGAGCTGCAGGAAATGTGTTTTCCTGAGTTCTGTTACGGGTTCTGTTTGGTGTAGAAGATGAACAGTAAACCATGTTTACATTATAAAGTTTTAAATATAATATAAGGAAAAAATTATATATATAATAGGCGTATTTTGATGCTGCAAATGAGGCACTTAGAAGCCGATTTAGGAATAATAGCCAGTAACAAAAGTTGTAGCCCTTCGAGTCTAGATTAATTTAAAATTGATTTCAACTCGTTTGGGTAAGTGGTTTGACCGTAACACCCGTTTTAGTGGGGGCTGTACCTAGAGTTGGGCAGAAACTAAAATGAATGCCCATGCTTCGTCCCTTGTCCAAATAACCTGATATTTGGGCAGGTGGTTATCCTTGGCAATAACTAAAGGCTTTCCAAAAATGGGAAGTTTTGGAGATACTTTGCTTAAAGTTTTTGTTTTAATTTAATAAAGTTAGAGTAATTTATTTAAGTTGTCAAATGACCTCCAAACCCTCCCAAATTTTGGTGAGTGGTCCCTGGCTATAAAACCTAGTTCTGTACAAAATTTCAACTCATTTGGATGAGTTTTGAATAGGAAGTCACATATTCTTAACTAGGCAATAATGAGGCGTTTTTGAGTAAAAAGTGCACAAGAGATTAGAACGGTCATATAACCTCAATAGAGCCTGATATTTTGACCAGTGAATTAGAGTGGTTATTATAACCCACTTGGATAAAAAGGTGTGATTTAGGGTTGGTTTACCCAAGGATCCAAACTAAAACCCTAAATGGAGGGTTTTGAGGGTTGTGAAAGGCATGGGGGATATTGCTCTCGTATTGCCTTGAAATTCCGTAGAATTGACATTAGCATGATATTAATCATCTGGATGGAATCTTGGAGGAATTGGAGATAGGTAGATACCCCGAAACACTAACCTTAGCTTTGGGGTAAAATACTGATTAAGTAAAACCTATCACTAAACATTATCTAAAAGCTGTGAAACTCGAGTAGAGTAAGTTTTGGGGCAGGTAGAATCCATGGTAATTTTACTGGAATTTTATGATGTCTATTTCTAGCACTTCATTTGTAACAATTATTATAGCTCTATTTGATGTTTTAATTATTTGAATCTTTCTGTTCATTAAAACCCCATGAAATCTTGGAAGTAAATGTTTTAGGTCAGAATGGTTGCTCCCGAATTTTTGTATAATTTTTAGTTGAGTAAATCTAGTACTTCCTTCATAAATGTCAAAAAGGGGTTTTACGCTTTGAAAATTAATTTTGAATGATATTGTAGCTGAAAAATTATGAAACTTGGAAAATGCTATTTTTAAGGTTGTACCAGCATAATATAATTAATTTAAAATTTTTGGATGGATATTTTCTTTACTTGATTCATAAATAACGAAATATATGAAATATTGATAAAATAGTTTTAGTGCTCTTTTGATGATAAAAAATAGTGATCCTGTGGGTTTACCATTTTGATATAGCAAAATATTTATAATAATTTTGTTGGAAATCTTGCATGAGTAATTAGGGTAGTTCATGTTCAAACCGGTAGCCCAAGGAATTTAGAGGAAACTAATTAAATGCCGGATAAATTAGGAAAATTATAGTTTTCTGATTATAGGCTAATCATATCATGATAAACCTCCAGTAAATGAGTTAGGGCATTTGGATGAGAATTGGATTATTTCCTAACCGGTTCGACATATAGTCTAGGTTGGTCTACATATAGCAAATTGTTGAATTGCAATAGGGCATGATCTGGGATAGTTGTTGGAGTTAGTTAGTTTGTCTGGGTGGATAGATGTGAATGAATTCGTAATAGAATGATATGAAGAGTAGTGTGAAGTGGTGTTGGCAAGAGTTAAGAGGTTCTCGGGTTCGACGAAAGATCGTCTTTCCCGAAGAGAGGAAGGTTAAAAGTCACCCTAGGATAGTCTATCATAATATGAGAAGGGAATGGGTAAAGGGAATCAACCAATAACAATAAGTGCCTTGCGAAAGGGAACGATGGACTTCAGCTACCATCATAGTTCCGAGTGCCCTTTGAGAGCCCTTCACGGGGAATACCGGGGGCCGTCCTGGGTTAAGGTAAACTGCAATAACAAACTGATAAGTGTAACTTAGTAATTAGGGTTGCACGTTTCACAAACACTGTAGAACAGGAAGATATTTGGGAGCTTCAGTTCGGTTAGTTAGGAGACGGACAGAATGGTCCGGGGAGCTTTGGCTTGGTTGGTTAAGAGACGGACGTTTTGGTCCGGGGAGCTTCGGCTCGATTTTTGTTTGATCACGATTAAACTTGCATGTGCATAAAAGGAATGAAAATTAACGTGGTGGGTCTTCGTTATTGGAGGGTCGATGCACCGACACCAATACGCTGACTCAGCAAGTGTGGTTAGCACTTCGCCAACAGAAGTCCGGTGCGCCAGCCGGCAATAGTACGCAGGAGTCCGCTTCGTTCACCAAGCGTTGAGGAGTACGATAGGTCTGACTGGTAGTGCTTTACTTGTTTAGAGGTGGGAGAGGCCCAACCCACCGCTTCTGTCTACCACTACGGAGGTATCCTGGGAGGTAAAAGCTCCGAAAGGGGGAACTAAAGGTATGTGTGCACAGAGTAGGGTGTGTGAGTTGCACTTGCATGTTCCATCATACCCACTTGCATGTCATAGCATAATCAATTCATTTAACCCTGACACCTAAAGTATAAGTGGTATGGGACGCTTATACATTAGTACTTGCAAAACGACCCCTTTGTCTATAAGCTTGTGTGGGCAAGTTTATAAATTAAGGTTAAATTCTATAATTATATGCTGTTGTTTGATAACTGACACCCCAACGTATAAGTGGTATGGGACACTTTATACGATGGGAGCCTTGCAGAAGATCCCTTGGCTTATGCGCTTCCACACATAAGTTAAAGTTACTTTTCCTTCTTTCTATTTCTGCCTTATTTATTATAGAATTGCTAGATTAGTTCCGCCGTCACCTATTCCTTTGATTTAATCTCCACCTTCATGTCCTTCCCTTTCTTCCTCACCGCTCGGTACCTAGGAGCCATGGGGGAAGGGGTAGGTGATGATAGGGCTTAGTCTTTATGACTAACGGTTTTCGAACCGCATCTTTTTAGGGGATCGTGGAGCCCAGCATAGGGGAGCAGCCCCAGAGACCGGTGCGAATAGAGATGGGGCAGTCTAGCTCCGGAGTTCACACAGCCGGGACCATGAGTCTCGACCCTGAGTAGATTATTGTTTTTACTTCCGCATGTGTGATTTGTATTGAGGACATGATGTACCGGGCATAAGCCTGTATTTTTAGTACTCTGATATATTATACTGTGGACACTCCCTTCGTGGAGTTTTATTTCTATATATGTGATTTTCATGTGGACTTGCTTGTACTTCATTTATTATGCTACCTTTCTGCGATCGAATTTGGCCGGCAGAATCGGCGCTTTGTGGTGATGACCCTTCAGGGCATGAAGGTGTCACCGCAAAGTGGCGGTTCTGGGCCGAAGACCCCGGTGTTTTAAAATAAAAAAAAGGGGGTCTTACATTTGTGCAAGGTACCAAGCCTACCCTAAGGAATCTCATTATTTTGCTGTCAAGAGAATTCTGAGATATCTTAAGGGTACACTTAATCTAGGTCTTTGGTATCTTAAGAATAGAAATTTCTTACTAACAGGTTTTTTAGATGAAGACTTTGCGGGCTACAAAGAAGACAGGAAAAGCACCACAGGTACATGTCAGTTCCTAGGTGGAAGGTTGGTGTCATGCAGCAGCAAAAAGTAGACAAGTGTTGTTATTTCCACAGCTGAATCATAGTATATAGTTGTAGGTAGTTACTATGTTCAATTGTTATGGATACAACATCAACTTGGAGACTATGACATTAAGGTAAGTAGAATTCCATTATATTATGATTCTACTAGTGCTATATCTATTGCTAGAAATCTTGTTTCGCATAGCATGAACTAAGCATGTAGAAATCAAATTTCATTTCATCAGAGAACATGTTGAAAAAGAAGACATAAGCCTGGAATTTGTCAACATTAACAAAAAAATTACATATATATTTACAAAACCTCTGGATGAAAGTAAATTCAATAATTTTACAATTGAATTAGGTATGGTTAACCTAGAATAAGATGTTAGGTCAGCACACAATCTCTCAAGAAATTTTGTCTAAGTTAGAAAGTTTGTGTCGACACATGCCAATTGTGTTGACACAATCAACAAATTGTGTCAACACCACTCTGTCGAGACCATGTACTAGTAGATTTTTGTGTCGACACACAAAAATCATTGTCAATACATAGACATATCGATACCCTCAATACTCTATTAATACTTAATTAGTCTATGTCGACACAGGAAAAAGTATGTTGACATATAAACATGTCGACACCTACAAAGTACTGCCGAGACCTAGGTCGTCTATGTCGACATATGTAAAACTTTGTCGACCAAGTAAAATCCCTAGTTAGGCACGTCTTTTGACCTTCCTTTTACAAGTATACTATAAATAGGAGATGACAAAATCTGGCCGACTGTGCTTTCAGAACTCTTGACTCTAGACTTTGTGTCGACGAGAAATTCTCATGTCAACTCTCTTCTCTCTCTTTCAGCAATGACGTCACAACAGCAAGACAAGATTAATGAAGGATATGAACTGGTATGCAAGGCGTTCGAGACTGCCTCGCTAGAAATAAAGGGCGTGATAACCCTAATCACAGAAAGTGGATTGAAATACTTGGTCTCTAAACCTTCAAGGATATGGAAGAAAGAAGTTCTTGAATTTTACTCTTCAGCAACAATAGACTCTCAAGGAAAGAAGATAAAGTCCTCTATTAATGGTAGCAAAGTGAAACTCTCACCGAAGATTATAAGAAAGTCACTTCAACTACCCAAGATTAAAGAATAAGATGATATCGTATCCTCCATTACAAGGGATGCACTCCAATGGTGTGGGCTGGATCCCTATACCAAGATTGGATCTTCAATGACCACGAAGGGGATGCATTCCCAGGGTAAGTTCCTATCTGAGATAATAGGCAAAGTTATTCTCTGCAAAACAGGAGGACATGATAGGATATCTACCTACATGTTCAACCTCATGACCAGAGTTATATTCAAAG
The DNA here is from genome assembly GCA_039513925.1 of Platanthera zijinensis. NCBI lineage: Eukaryota > Viridiplantae > Streptophyta > Magnoliopsida > Asparagales > Orchidaceae > Platanthera > Platanthera zijinensis. Next base: position 161,517,662 of record CM077080.1, read on the forward strand.
TGAAAACAGACTGGTCAGCTGTAATTTTTGACAAGATCAAAGAAAGTGCCAAGAAGCCAAATCTGGGAAGAATATTGAGCTTGTATCTGGCTTCCACCATCCCAGAAGTGATGAATCAAACTTTAGGAACCAAGATAAATCACATGAGAAGAATGGATTTTAGAAAACTATCTAGATTGGATAGAGTATTGACCAAGGATGTTTCTACTCCACAGAAACCAGTGAAGAAAGATAAGAAAAAGAAACCTACTACCCAGGAAGTAGAATCTTCTAGTGATTCTGAAGAGCAGGTTGTCTTCAGCTCAAATGAAGAATAACCAAGAAAATCACCTACACCACAACCAGATAAAAAGGCTCAAGCCCAAGGAGAGAGCATTCAACTACCAAAAAAAAAGATGGTCTCCACTCCAGGGGGAGATAACCCTGAGATTACAATTGTTCAAGAACTTGAACAATCACAGCAGCCAGACAAAGGGGGAGGTATTGCTGAAGTTGCACTGGAGAGTAAGTATGCAACTGATACTGTTATGGACATAGTATCAGAAATCAAAAATGCAGCAACAGTCAACACTGAAAAAAAAAGCACAGGATGTGCATATGCCAGATCCAGATCAAGATGAGCACCTTCACTCCTCCCGCTTAGAGAAAACCCTGGACAACGATCTTGATGTCAAGGGAGAACCATTTATTTGACAAGAGAACATTATACCTCCTGCTCAAATGCAGTAGGAGGTAACTTTAGAAGAGTTATTCCCTAACCCCCAAGATGCAAGGACTGAGGGGGAGCTGCAAAGGACTGAGGGGGAGATACCACTGCATGCCTCTAGTACTAAGGAAACTGTGGATATACAAAGTTCATCAAATTCTTATGATGATGAAGAAGCTTCCAAGGCAAAGAAATTGAAGCTGGTGGCTCTCAGGAAAAGGAGCACAGGCTATAAGAAAGCCTTACAAACTATCCCTCAAACATCTTCTCCGGGAATAGAATTCAGTTCACTATTGGGGCAACTGTAAGTGAAATTGGATGAGGAAAGACTTGCTTTGGAAAAGTATGTGGATGAGTCCCACAAAGAAGTGCAGTTCCAGCTAGCTGAAGATATTAAATCTATCAGATTTGAAGTCAATTTGAATAAGAAAGAGATGATAGATTGCTTCCAAAAGGGAGGTAATGTTGTAGTATATCTGGCCACCCAACAACAAGAAATGAAGACTACAATAGCTGATATAGCAGAAAAATAAGGATATATTCTACAAAATCAATTTAGAATGAATGAAAATCTCAAGGACTCACATAATGAAATTCTCACAAAACTAGGAGGTATTAGTACTGATTTGAAAACTGAAGTATCCAGGCAAATACAAGAAGATTTAGCTGCTGTTCAAATAGCACTTCAGGCATCCCAAAAGACTATTTCAGATCAACTGGAGAAGTTTAGACTCTACTACAAAGAGGGAATAGATTATATAGCTGATCAAGTAAGGTTTCATAAAGATGACCTAAGAGATCATGTGGCCAGAGAAGTCATAAAGGGGGACAGAGTGTTAGTCAAAGCCAGCTCTTATCTGCTAAATGGCTATCTAATACCATCAGAGCTTCTCTTGGATATCAACCCCTTTGTGATGAAAATAACACTGAGGAATCTGGTATTCAACCTGCTCACATTGAAGGGGTTCAATAGGAAGTTGCACAAGTCATCTATCCTCCCTCATATTTTGAAGCAGTATAGCAGGAAGTACATAAAATGTATAGCCCTCCATAGGAGGCACATAATGTTATTATTAAAAAAGTTGAAATGTCTGAAGCTGCTAAGGATTCTCAGAAAGACGCTCAACTTTCTAAGAAAAGATTCAGAGAACAGGCAGAATTAAAGCCTGATTTTGAGCAATGGAGTCCAACCTCCAGAAATATCATTTTTATTGCCTGGAAAGCTGTGAAAGATAAATGCATGATAGAGGCAAATGGTATTCTAAACAAGAGTGGGGTAAATATATAAAAGGCAAGATGCCATACATTGGTTCAGAAGGGATATCAAAGCTGGGAAGTTACCTGCTAACTTTATTGAGCCTAGAAAGTACTTCCCAAAGCCTAATCATTACCTTGAAAGGCAGAAGAGCTCAAAAAGAAAGATCTGAAAGGGAAGAAGCCAGCTGATGACACATAATCCAAAGTACAAGCTAAGATTCAATCTGGCAAAGGAATAGTTATCAAGGAGCTTGATCAATCTTAGAGATAGATAGGCTAGACTTAGAACTATGTAAATTTTGTTCTAAACAATCTTATAAATCAAACACTAATTCGTGATTAATGAATTATATCATATTCTGTGATGATATTAAATGTTATTTGTGTTTATAAGTTACCCTGCCTGTGAAATGATTATATACATCTTGTTCTTTATTTTATTATAAGTGATGTATATCATTGACTAAGAGTTATGACTTCTCCAAATAGAGGGAGATTGCTGGGTACACTAGAAACTATGTACCAGATTTGGAGAAGCCTCACTTAACTCAATGATATACAACAATGTGTATTTGATGGGATGTTGAGTTTCAATGTGCAGGTTAAAGAAATGCAGGAAAATTTTCTAAGTACAAGTATCGACACTTGTGAGGGAAATGTGTCGACACCAAAAGCAAGATTGTGTCGACACACAAGACTTATGTCGACACACAGAAATTCTATCAATAGTAGTTGTGCCGACACCTTGGTCTTGTGTCGACACACACTCAACTATAGCTATGTTGAAGACCAGAAGTAGTTGTGTCGATACACAGGACTTGTGTCGACACACACTCAAAGAAATCTGTCAACAACAGCTATACTGAGACTGGAAGGCTTGTGTCGACACACGGGACTAGTGTCGACACACACTCAAAGAAATCTGTCAACAACAGCTATAATGAGACTGGAAGGCTTGTGTCGACACACAGGACTTGTGTTGACACACACTCAAAGAAATCTGTCAACAACAGCTATACTGAGACTAGAAGGCTTGTGTTGACACACAGGGCTTGTATCGAAACACACTCAAAGAATTCTGTCAACAATAGTTATACTGAGAGTGGAAGGCTTGTGTCGACACACAGGACTTGTGTCGACACACACTCAAGAAATCTGTCAACAAAAGTTGTGTCAAGACTAGAAGATTTGTGTCGACACATCCAATAGAAGCTGTGTAGAGAAGTTAAAGAATGACTGTGTCGACATATTAGGAGCTATGTCGACATAATCAAGATTTGTGTCGACACATCAAACAAAAGCTATGTAGAGAAGTTAAAGAATGAATGTGTCAACATATTAGGAGTTGTGTCGACATCATTAAGATTTTTGTCGACACATGGTCTATTTTTGTCGACACATCTGAAGTGTTTTGCTGAAAGTTCTCTGCTATGATAGAAGTTCAAGGAGGAGTCACTTATCAAGACTGAAGACCTGACAGCTGTCATAAGTAATAAAGCTGGCAAATCTATCAGAGTTGTCAGAAGGCCGTTATAAACCGGATCAGCCGGTAACCTTGGATGGATTCTATATATTGACCAATTCTATCACAATTAGTATGAATGAATAAACAAGTGAGGGGGAACAAGAGACAAACCCAGAAGAAGGCAGATCCTGAAGAGTCTGCAAGAAAAATTCAGATCTGATTCTAAATTCAAGAAGGAAGCTGGATTGAAGATCAACTTCAACTCCAATTGAAGATCAATCTTACTTGGTACAAATTCAAGAAGCTTTGAAGAAGCTAAGACAAATTGGATCTAAAGTAATCAGTTCAATAAAGAACTGATCAAGAAGCATTCACCCTATTCTCTTTCTATCAGGGTGAAGATTTTTTTATTGTTTTAAACAATTAATTTCCTAGTAAGATCTTATATAGATCTGAGTTGTAAGCCTAAATTTATAAAGGCTGAGGTAGAGCTGAGAGACTGAGGTAAGATTCTTGGGAAGAATCTGAGGTATAGGACTTGAAGAAGTCTGAGTTGTAGGCCTGGTGATAAAGGCTGAGGTAGGGATGCTGCCTGAGGTAGGAGTCTTGGGAAGATTCTGAGTTATAGGACTTGAAGAAGTCAAAGCTATAGGAACCAGTTGGGTTCTAAGTTGTAAGATCCGAGGATCTGAGATAGAGGAAGGAAGTTTGGCTGAATCCAGTACTCTACTGGATAGGTGAAGGGGGAGAGTGGACGTACCAAAAAATTGGGGAACCACTATAAACAATTGTGTGCTTTGGTGTGTATTTTCTGTGATTGTTATTCTTTGTGCTGTGATAATTATGTTGTCTATAACTTTATTAATTACCTAAGTTGTTAAAAAGGATTAGAACATATTCACCCCCCCCCCTCTAGGTGTTTAGGATCTTTAAACCAAATCTTTCAATCATAGTTATTGAAAAACTCCCCCCTCCAACAAATATTAAAGAAATTCGTAGTTTTCTATGGCATGCAGGATTTTATCGGCATTTTATCCAAAACTTTTCCAAAATTACGAAGTTGATAACCCATCTTCTGGAGAAAGAGTCACCTTTCATTTTTTAACAATGATTGTCTTCTTGCTTTCAATTTAATAAAAGAAAAATTAGTAAACTCCCCGATTCTAGTTGCTCCGGATTGGTCGCTTCCTTTTGAAATCATGTGCGATGCGATTGATATTGCAGTAGGTGCGGTCTTAGGCCAATTAGTGGATAAATTCTTCCACCCAATTTATAATGCAAGCAAGACACTCACATATGCACAAGCCAACTACACCACCACCGAGAAAGAGCTCCCAACGATCTTTTTTGCCTTCAATAAATTTAGGTCTTATATCACCCTCTCCAAAGTAATCGTCTTCAAAGATCACTCGACCCTTCATTTTTTATTAAGTAAAGCGGACGCCATGCCCCGCCTTTTGCAATGGATCCTCCTCATGCAGGAGTTTGATTTAGAGATCCGGGACATAAGGGGGCCGAAAATTTGGTGACCGACCATTTATCGCGTATAGAAAACCCCGCCAGAGAAAAATTAGTGGAAGTTGACATTAACGATAAATTCCCTGAAGAGCGTCTCCTCACTCTCGAAAATTCAAAAGATAATCTCGCACCCTGGTTCGTCGGCTTGGCCAATTATTTAGTAGCTCGGGTCTTGCCAAAGGAGTTCTTTAGTTAGAAAAATAAGAAATTCTTTTTTGACTTAAAAATTTACTTTTGGGAAGACCCTTTCTTATTCCGAGTCTGTGCGGATCAGGTAGTGTTGCATTGCGTATCAAGTGAGGAAGGAGTACAAATATTGCGGCATTGCAACGAGGAACCAATGGGTGGTCATTATCAAGCGAACCACATTACAAGGAAGGCGCTGAAGGCGGGCTTTTATTGGCCCACACTATTCTAAGATGCTCACACACTGGTGAGTACTTGCGATAGTTGCCAGCGGGAGGGCAATATCTCACGAAGGGACGAGATGGATCAAAATATTTTCCTAGAATGTGAAATCTTCGATCTTTGGGGCATCGACTTCATTGGCCCCCTCCCTATGTATTATCGAAACAAATACATTCTCGTAGTTGTCGACTATGTATCAAGGTGGACGGAAGCGCAAGCCCTCTCCACCAATGATGCACGAGTCGTAGTTAAATTTCTAAAAAAATAATTCTCTCGATTTGGCACGCCATGCGCTATAGTTAGTGATAGGGGAACCCATTTCTACAATAGCCAGTTCGCCAAAATTATGGAAAAATATGGTGAAACGCACAAAATTTCCACCGCCTATCAACCCCTGACGATCGGTCAAGTCAAGGTTGTTAATTGTGAATTGAAACGTATTTTAGAGAAAGCCATATCTATAAATAGGATGGATTGGGCACTAAAACTAGATGATGCCCTATGGGCCTATCGAACGGCATTCCGGTTAAGTTAGAGCACCTTGCATTTTGGGCACTCAAAACATTAAATCTAGATCCTACCCGAACCGCCGAACAACATAAATTTCAGCTAAATGAACTCGATTAGTGTCATGCAAATGCGTATGAGAGTAATAGGCTTTATAAAGAGCTAACAAAGTTTTATCACGACAAAAATATTAAATTTCCTAAAACTTTTTCGTCGGGCGATCTCGCCCTTCTTTATAACTCTCGACTTCGCCTCTTTCTGGGTAAATTAAAATCTCAATGGTCCGGCCCCTTGATTGTTAAAGAGGCTTGGCCATATCGAATGGTTCTCATTTCGCACCCAGATAAGGGTGAATTCAAAGTAAATGGTTACTGATTAAACCTCTATTTGTCAAACGACTTAATTCCCCCTGCGACAGAATAATTAGTGTTATCAAACTATTGAACTATTCTTTTTATTTGTACTGTAATAATAATTAAAGACTTCTTATTGTTGGACAATATTCTTTTGGGTCGAGCTAAAACAACCTTTAAATAATGGGCACTCTTGGGAGTCAACCCAAGTTTTTTCTATTTTCTTTATTTTTCACTTTTTTTCCCGGGAGGCTCCGACATGCTGAGGCTCTGAGATCGCCAGCTCCTATATTGCTGATTCCACCAAAAGTTCAGGATGATATTTCAAAAAGTTCAAAAGCACTAGCATGGGGGAGCGGCATCACCCAGCCATTCGCAACTCGCAAATCCGGGGAAGTACATATTTTAATTTATTTAATTTTAGTTTTCTTTATTAGCTTCGCTCTCACCTACCCCTCCTTTCTCCATTGAGGACAATGTTTAACTATGGGGGAATGTTTCTTTAGTTAGTTTACTTTAGAAAAATAAATATATATATAAATATTTTTTTAAAAAAAATCTCACATTAAATCGAGTTAATTTTTGCCAAATCAATTAGTACCCCGTCGCTTTGCATTTTATTGTTTTTAATCTCATGTTTACTTGCTTAGTTAGAATAAATTAGATTAATTTTTTGTTTAAATATGTTTAGTGAGTAGTATGTTGGCTCGTGCAGTGTTCCTATTTAGGGTAGTATGTTGTTTTTGAAAAATTTCTTGAAACTTTTTCACTTTTCCCTAGTCCTTTTTTTATTTCTTTTACTTTTATAAAACCTATCATCTTGTATTTTTCCTTATTAAAATCTTTTTAAATGTTAACTAGTATTAAGTGTAGAGACACAAACCGGTCTAGACGCTTATTATCATTGTTTTCATGAAAGCAAATTCTCAATTTTATATTTTTGTGCTTATCTTTTTTGAAATTTCAAAGCTTTACTTTGAGTAGATTTAGGAAGCATGAAAATGATATAGGCATTTCTTTTGAAATGTTTGAGCCTTTTTACCCCTCCTATATTCTCATCTTACTCATTTATAGCATTTTTAAACTTTTCAATTAATCCTCTTTACTTTCGCTAACTCATAATATTTGCTTGAGGACAAGCAAAATAATAAGTATGGGGGAATTCGATGAAGCATAATTTAGCTTAGTTTATTAGGGCAAAAATACTTATATTCTCGTTTAAATCTTTTGTCTTTTGTATTTTTAGGTTCTTTTTAGTTTCTTTTCTCAATTATTGTTCTAACTTAGTTTATTTTATGTTTTTTTCTTCAGGTTTTTGGTTTTTCTCCTGTTACATGCCCCTAGGTCATGCTCTCCCCGAGCGTGTACTTAGGGCGTGTAACCCATGTAGAATGAAGCTATCGATCTGAAGTCAGGTTCTAGGAAAAAAATCAATTTATACGCCCTCGGTCACGCTCGTGTACCCTCGTATACGGGCGTGTATCTGGGGCGTGTCCCGTCAAGTCCTGAGAAATCACTGCAACACGATTTTTCCATACTCCAAAGTCACGCTGAATAGGACACGCCCCTCGTACACGGGCATGTCAGAGGGGCGTGTAACCCATCTACCGCTCATGTCACTTCTAGATTTTTATTTCAGCCAGAAAAGTCACGCCGAATGTGACACTCCCTAGGTACACGGCCTACCCGGGCATGTAAGGGGGGCGTGTACTTCCCGAAAAAATTCTATGAATATCCCTATGCTACAAGTGTTAGGGAGCATATTGAAATCCTTGTAGAGAGTTTTGAGAGTTTATCTTAGCTTAATGTTTTCATTTATTAACATTCTTGCAATCTTTTTTAGCATAATTTTAGTATTTTAAGAAACTCTTTTTGTAATGACCTTATATCCTCTTTGTGACTGTTGTGCAATAAAAAATAAAATAGTTCGATATTCCCTCTCTCTCTCTCTCTCTTTATGCATATTATTAACATAGTTTTTATTCACTACTACTTAATGAGTAACTAAATCCTTATAGTACTCGATCTTGATGATCCGAGGATGAGTTGATCTGTTATGATGTTCTAGCTCTCTTTCTCTTTTTTATAATTTAGGCCTTCAATTTTCTATTGATTTATTTCAAATGAACTTATATTATCGATATATAATTTTCATACATGCTTTCATTCCGTCCTGCCGAGAGGCCGATAGTTTGAAGTGAGCGCTCAAGAGTAAAGAGAGTTGCATGCACCTCTCTCTCGAGAGTAACGTAAATCTCCCGGATTGGAGTCCAATCCAATAGCGAGGTTCACTACTTAAAGCAAGCGTTAGGTATTCGGATACGGGATGAGAGTTCGATCGGATCTCCTTAACACCAGTTGGGCACTTCTCTGAGAGGAGCGTGTTCATGCTTCGGGAACCCCCACAGTCAAGGTATCTTTATTTTATTAAGTTAAAGTTTGTTATTGCATTTGTTGGAACCCCTGTTTTGATTTGGGCTAGGTTCACTTCTAAGGTTATGTTGACCCATGATGTATAGTTAGGGTCACTATTTTTCTTTCTAGGTTTTAGGCCAGTCCCCAAGTGTCAACTTCATGGACCTGCCTGATGTGGACTTTAGATTCAAGACTTAGAAGATTTTTAGTTGTTTGGAAATTAGTTAGATGTTCGTCAAACTTAGGTCGACGAACTTAGAGATCAGGTCGATGATATTAATCAGAAGGATATATTTTGTTGTCGACGTTTTCTCCCAGACAGTTTCTCAGCTGGACTAATTCTTTTTGTTCAAGTTCTGTGGTCGACGATCTTTGAGTGTAGAACAGATTCTCAGGTCGACGTTCTTAGAGCGCAGAATCAGTTGTTTATATTCAGTGTTTGCTTTGCATAGCTCAGGTCGACGAATAGGATATCTCAGGTCGACGTTCTCTGAGTGCAGGTCGACGAAATCTGTTCTCTGGTCGACAAATTCTGTAAGTTGTGTGTTCCTTGTTTCTTTCCTTATCTATTCCCTCTTTATTATTATTTTAAGTCATAAATTCCCTGAGTAATCAATGCTTATATTCCCTATGAATATATTCATTCCTGAAAGCATTGATTATGGTATTCATCAGCGGATTTATTTGACATATTTCTCGGGATAGTTGAGGAAACGAATAATGATAGATATGTTAGCTGTTTTCCTTCCCAGTTTTGCAGCAAGGCATTAATTACAGTTATTCAAATTTTTAAGGAAGATTGGTTATCGAATAGAGTACAGAGAGAATATTTTTTTAAAAAGAGAGAGACTGAGAACAGAAATTGATTTCTTTCAGAGCAGAAAAATTGCAGAAAGATATTCTTAGCAAGAGTATAAAATTCACAGTAGCTCTCAATCTTCATCTCTCACTTTGCTGTTAAGAAGATATAAGAAGAACAACACTGATAGTTTTACTTTCAAGACTACCTAAACACCTAGAGGGGGGGGGTGAATAGGTACTTTTCCTTGATTTAACTTAAGGCAGAATATAACTACAGTTCTTTGAATAAATTAGATATTTCTATAGCTAACATAACACAACAATCACAATCATACACACATCACAGATTGCACACAGATCTATAGTGGTTCCCCAAGGTCTGGGTACATCCACTTTCCCCCTTCACCTATCTAGCAGTATGCTAGAGTCGGCCTAACTTCTTCCTTTAGCTCAGAATCCAGAAGGATTCCTACAACTCAGAACCCTATAAGGTTCCTACAACTCAGGCTAACAATCCCTACCTCAGCCTTGCCACAAGGCCTACAACTCAGAGAATACCTTCTCCTACAACTCAGGCATAAATAGCCCTACCTCAGCCTTGCCACAAGGCCTACAACTCAGAGAATACCTTCTCCTACAACTCAGACATAAATAGCCCTACAACTCAGATAATAAATATCCTACACTCAGCCTTTATAAAATAGGCTTACAACTCAGATCTATGAATAGATCCTACAGAATTTGATAAGGAATTTTGTAATCTCTTACCCCTGTTGAGAGAGAAGGGATAAGAACTTTCTTGATCAGCTTCTTGAAGAGGATGATGGCTGAAATCAACTTGATCTTAGCTTTCTTCAAAGCTTCTTGAATCTGAAATTAGTTGGGTTGATTTCCTTTGAATATAACTTACTGGCAGCTTCCTTCTTAGACTTCAGAAATAGATCTGAATCTTCTTGACAGATAAGTTCAGTATCTGCTTCTTGAGAGACCTGTGAATGTCTCCTGCTTGACTTCAAATAGCTGGATCTCTCTCTATCCAAACATATTGAAGATACTTCTAAATTATTGATTGAATTCAACTTAGACAGAATCTGAAGAGTAAACCACTTTAGAACGTCTTCTTAGATCTTCTCTTGAAGATCTTCTTCTTTGTTTCTTGTACTTTCTTGATCAGAGATCAATCTCTAATTGTGTTTGTTGTATGTATTGTTCTTTTCTATGTATTTTTCTTCTTCTGAATCCATCTATTTATAAACTTCATCCATGGTAACCGGCTGATCAAGTTTCTAACTAACTTCTGACAAGTCTGACAGCTTCAATAAACCCATTGTAACTCACAGCTGTCAAATCATCAATCAGATCTTTAGCCTTTGTCTTTGTCAGCAAAGCGTCGAGTCTGTCTGTCATAAAGTGTCGAGACCATCTGTCAATATGTGTCGACACAAGTGACTTAAGTGTCAACACAGCCTTTCGTGATGTCGACAAAGATGCATTGATGTCGACACAGCTTCTTGATTCTACAACTTGAGAATGTGTCGACACTGATTATTTGTGTCGACACAAACACTAAACCATTCATCAGCAATCAACTTAGTCTAGACTCAGCTGTGTGTCGACACAAGTCCTGTGTGTCGACACAGTTGTTGTAGACTCAGAACATACGGTGTGTCGACAATGCCTCCAGGTGTCGACACTGTTGTTGTCGACTCTGCCTCTATGTGTCGACACAGCCGATGTCGACTATAATCTTCTGTGTGTCGGCACTGCCTCCTGTTGTCGACACAAATTCACTGAGGTGTCGACACAGCCATTTCCATGTGTCGACACAATCTTACTGAAGTGTCGACACAGCTCCTCAGGTGTCGACATATGGACTTAGAATATTTTTCCTGCATTCTAGCACATTCTTAACCTGCACATATAAACTCAAAATAACATCAAATACACCTTGATGTATATCATTGAGCTAAGTAAGGCTTCTCTAAATCAGGTACACATTTTCCAATGTACCCAACAATCTCCCCCTATTTGGAGAAGTCATAACCCTTTAGCCAATGATATACACCACATAGAAAATAAACCTGATGATGTATATAAGCATTATATTATAGGGTACTATAATAAAACACAATCATTGTTACATCACAGAATAAAGATGTAAAAGAGAATGATCACAAAACAATATTTTGTATATTAACTCAAAAATGTTTGTTACAAGTTGTTTACATTGAATTATTTAACAAACTAACAATTATATAGTTCTTGAACAAAAACTAGTAAAGCTTAGACTAAGGCTGGGCAGGCTCCTTGATGACTATCCCTTTTCAAGATATTATCTGAGCCTGAGCAGTAGATTCTGTATCTTCCATGGGCTTCTTGCCTTTCAAATCAACTTTCTTCTGTGCTCCAGCCTTGATCCTTTGACTTTCAAAATAATGAAAGGGCTTGGGGAAATACTTGCTAGGTTCCTGAGTATCAGGAGGTAGCTTCCCCATCTTAGCCTTTCTCCTGTGTTGAACTATGGCATCCTGCCTGGCTTCATACTTTTGCCATTCTTTCTCATTGTACCATTTTCCACTTTCATGTACTTGATCTTTTATAGCTTTCCAGGCAGTTAAAATTATATTCCTTGAAGTAGGGCTCCACTGCTCAAAGTCTGGCTTTAATTCTGCTTGCTCTCTAAATCTTTTCTTTGATAATAGAGCATCTTGCTGAGCTTTGATAACAATATCTGGCATATCAACCTTTTCAATAATCACATTTGTAATTAGTTGTGGAGGGCTGTAAATTGACTCAACTTGTTGATGTACCATTTCAATATCTGTAGGAGGGTAAATGACTTGGGCAACCTCAGGTTGATCACCTTCAAGTAGAATTGGTTGCACCCCTTACTCAGCCATATAATCATCATCACACAAGGGTGGATATCCCATAGTGGCTCTTATGCTGTTGGTTACCCATTTTGCATGATCAGATCCAGTATAGACTAACACCCTCTCCCCCTTTATGACTTCTCTGGTCATATGATCTCTTAAGTCCTCTTTCTGAAATCTTATTTGCCCATCCAGGTAATTGATTCCATCTTTAAAGAATGGCTTTAGCTTTTGAAGCTTGTCACTAATTAACTTCTCAGATGAAGTGATGGCAGTTTTAACTAAATCTAGGGCAGCCTGTAACTTCTTATCATATTCTTTAGCCCTTGCAGCAGTCATTTCTGTAACAGTAGTTGTTAACTCAGTGACAATCACATTGTGAGATTCTGTCAGATTGTTATTCATTCTTATTTGATTTTCAAGGACATAGCGTTGTTTGACAACCATCTCATCCACTTGCTTCTTTATTTCTTTTTGTTGCTTGGCAAGAAATACCACAGCATTGCCTCCCTTGTGGAAGCAATCTGTCATCTCTCTTTTATTCTGATTAACTTCAAATCTTATAGATTTTATATCTTGTGCCAGATCAAATTGAAGAGCTTTTGGCTTTCATCCACATATTTTTCTAGAGCCAATCTCTACTCATCCATTTTAACTTATAAATCCACTAAAAGTTTGTTGTAATCAATTGCAGGAGCTTGTTGAGAAGAAGTAGCTTATAAAGCCTGCTTATAGCTTTGACTTCTTCTCTTAAAAACCATCAATTTTCTCTTCTTAGCCTCCCTGACTTCTTCATGCTCAAACTCTGAAGAACTATCAATATTAACTCTCTCATGAGGAGTGGAAGAAATTTCTTTTTTAGCTACATGTCGCTCTTCCTCTATATCAACCTGCTCCCCCTCAACCCTTACTTTCTCCCCCTCAAATCTTAGGGTCTCCATTTTATCTGCTTCTCCTCCAAGATCAGGAAACAGCTCTTCAAGAGTGAATTCTTATTGTGTGAGAGCAGGAGATAGTACTTTCTCAGCATTAGCAGCAACTCCAGAAATATCAAGATCAGTTTGAGGAACAATGTCCTCTGATAAATTGATTCTTTCTTCCTCTTGTAACGGTTCAGACTCTGGCTCTCCCTACAAATGTGCATTCTCAGCATTGTCCTGGACTTGTATACTTTCTAGCTCCTCCTGCACTTGTGCAATAACTGGCTCCCCCTGTACCTGTGCAAATATAGTATCTTCCTGGACTTTTGCATCTTCAGGACTATGCTCTAGCATCTCTTTTGAAAGAACTCTATCCCACCTGGAGAATAACCTTATGTCCATTCTCCTCATGTGGTTTATCTTTGATCCAGGAATCTATTGCATCACCTCTGGAATTATTCCAGCCAGGTACAGACTCATGATCCTAGCAAAGTTTGGCTTCTTTATCCCTTCTTTTATCTTATCAAACAGTACTGCAGACTAATTTGTTTGAATCTTAAAGATCACCCTAGTCATCAGGCCGAACATATAGGCTGATATCCTATCATGGCCACCTGGTTTGCATAAGATCACTTTTCCTATTATTTTAGACAGGAATTTCCCCTGAGGATTCATGCCCTTCCTGTTGATGGCAGATCCTATTTTTATGGTTGGATCCAATCCACACCATTGAAGCGCCTCCTTGGTCCTTGAGGCTGGCACCTCTTCCTCATCTTGTATTCTAGGAAGATGGAGAATCTTGCTCAACCTTTTCTGAGATAGCTTGACTTTTTCTCCATGAACAGTGGATTTGATCTTCAAGCGAGTTGAGTCCATTGATGCAGCAGTATAGAACTCGAATACTTCCTTCTTCCATATCTTACTAGGTTCAGAGACAAGATATTTTAATCCGTTTTATGCAAGAAGTGAAATGACCTGTTTGATCTCTGAGTCGGCATCGGCGAATGCATGCCTAACCAACACATATCCTTCATTGACATTGTCTTCAACCTTGGGCGCCTTTAGAATGAAGAGAAAGCTTGATTGGAGAGGAGAGAGATTGTCGACACAAGGTTTTTGTCTCGAAACCCTGGTGAGCGTGTCGACAGAATAAGTTTTTGACCTATTTATACCCTTCTAATCAAAGAATATCAAAAGGAGGGCAAAAACTGTCCAAAAGTGTCGACACTGTTGGAATGTGTCGACACAAACTTCTATTGTCTCGACCACGGCGCTGACTACTTTGTGTCGACACCAATTGATGATATGTCGACACAGGAGATACTTAGTAGTTCATCAGAAATTCTGTGTCGACTCTTATTATAAGTGTCGACACAAAATCTGTAAGTGTCGACACCATTACTCTGGTTGTGTCGACTCTACATTTCTGGATGTGTCGACTCTTTGTCCCTTAGGTGTCGACACATTTTCTCTGTGTCGACACAATTTCCCTGAATTGTCGACATGACTTCTCTATGTCGACACCTTATCTCTGAATGTCTCGACATCATTTTACTTAGCCAATTTTTGGTAAACTAACCTATGGTCAGCATTCCTAATTCAATTTTAAATCTATTTAATTTTGTTTCATCCAGAGGCTTAGCAAATACATCTGCAATTTGAAAATCAGTTTTAACAAATTCTAACGAGATGTCTTCTTTTTCTACATGTTTTCTAAGAAAATGGTATTTTATCTCTATATGCTTAGTCCTACTATGTGAGACAGGATTGTTTGCAATAGAAATGACACTTTTAGAATCACACAATAAAGGTATTCTACTTACTTGAATACCATAGTCCCTTAGCT
Organism: Platanthera zijinensis; assembly: GCA_039513925.1. Taxonomy (NCBI): domain Eukaryota; kingdom Viridiplantae; phylum Streptophyta; class Magnoliopsida; order Asparagales; family Orchidaceae; genus Platanthera; species Platanthera zijinensis. The sequence goes on from CM077080.1 coordinate 161,532,731, forward strand.
GATGTTGAATCCACAATAGTTGTGCACAGCAACTTCCTGCTGCCACATATTCAGACTCAGCTGTGGATATTTCCACACTAGTGTGCTTCTTACTGCTCCCAGATGTCAATCTTCCTCCCAAGAATTGGTATGTACCTGTAGTACTTTTTCTATCTTCTCTACAGCCTGCAAAATCTGCATCTGAATAACCTATTAGTAGAAAATCTCCATTCCTAGGGTACCAAAGGCCTAGATTAGGTGTGCCCTTTAGATATCTCAAAATCCTCTTGACTGCAGTATAATGTGATTCTTTAGGGCATGCTTGGTACATAGAACAGACACATATTGCATACATAATGTCTGGTCTACTAGCAGTGAGATATAATAGAGAGCCAATTATTCCTCTATACAAAGACTCATCTACAGGTTTACCTGCATCATCTTTGCATATAGGCATACTTGTTCCCATTGGAGTTCTCATGGTGGAGGATGATTCCATACCATACTTCTTAATTAACTCCTTGGTGAACTTAGACTGTGATATGGACAATCCATCATTAGTCTGTCTTACGTGGAGTCCCAAGAAGAACTTAAGTTCCCCCATACTGCTCATTTCAAACTTCCCTTGCATAAGTTTGGCAAACTTCTTGCAAAGGTTGTTCTCTTTAGACCCAAAAATTATGTCATCTACATAGATCTGAACTAAGATTATCTTCCCTTTAGATTCCCTTAGGAATAGAGTTTTGTCTATTTTACCTCTTGAGAATTTGTTCTCAATAAGGAAAGTAGAAAGGGTTTCATACCAAGCCCTTGGGGCTTGCTTTAACCCATACAATGCTTTCCTAAGTCTATAGACATAACCAGGTTTAAGAGAATTTATAAAACCTGATGGCTGCTCTACATAGACTTCTTCTTTTAGATCACCATTCAGGAATGCTGATTTCACATCCATTTGATATACCTTGAAGCCTTGATATGCTGCATAGGAAAGGAACATTCAAATTGCTTCCAGTCTTGCTACTAGGGCAAATGTTTGATCAAAGTCTATTCCCTCTTCCTGCATGTATCCATTTGCAACCAATCTTGCTTTATTCTTCACAATAACTCCATTCTAATCCAACTTGTTCCTAAAAATCCACTTTGTACCAATGATGTTGTGGTCTTTTGGTTTAGGAACCAACTCCCAGACCTTGCATCTTTTAAACTAATTAAGCTCCTCTTGCATAACATTAATCCAATGTTGGTCTTGGATAGCTTCTTCAAATTTCTTTGGCTCCAGTTGAGATAGAAAACTTGAGTGCAGGACTGTATTCAAATTTCTACTTCTGGTTTGCACTCTATGTCTTGGATCACCAATTATCTGATTTACTGGATGATCCTTTAGAGGTCTTATAGCTGGAGGTAAACTTCTTTCTGGCTGAACACCTTCAGTTTCTTCATTATATTGCACCTCTTGGTTGTCATCAGCTTCTAGAGAGTCTTGTACTCCCCCTGGACAGTAGCAATCATTTTCCAATACTTCATTTGCAGTTAAGCCTTCTGCAATGGAAAGCTTGTCCATTCTATTGCTTATACCTATTGGACTGCATGAACTACAAGGCAAATCACGGTTGATTAATCTTGTTTCATCAAATACAATATGTACAGATTCTTCTACAACCTGAGTAATCAAGTTGTAGACTCTATAAGACTTACTATTGTTACTGTACCCAACAAATATCCCATCTTGGGATTTGGCAGCAAACTTAGTTAAATAAGACTTGCCATTGTTAAGGATATAACACATGCAACCAAAGATCCTAAAATAGGATAAATTTGGTTTTCTACCTTTCATGATCTCATAGGGAGTCTTTTTGTGGTACTTGGTGATAGAAGCTCTGTTGAGCACATGACATGCTGTGTTTACTGCCTCAGCCCAGAAATATTCTGGGAGAGAAGTGTCACTCAATAGAGTTCTACCAGCTTCAAACAATGTCCTATTCTTTCTTTCAACAATACCATTTTGCTGAGGTGTTCTAGGTGAGGAGAATTCTTGAAAAATCCCAAACTCTTCACACAATCTTGTCATACTTTCAGATTGAAATTCAGTGCCATGGTCACTTCTGATTTTGACCACTATACTGTCCAGTTCATTCTGAATTTTTCTGACAAAACTGTGTAAAATAATTGGGGTTTCAGATTTCTGTCTTAGAAAGAACACCCAGGAATATCTAGAATAGTCATCTACAACCACAAAAGTGTAGACCTTCCTACCTAGACTATGAACTGGCATAGGACCAAAAAGATCCATATGTAGGAGGTATAAACACCTCACTGAATCCTTGTTTTCAAGGCTATGAAAGGAGGATTTTGTCTGCTTGCCCTTTTGACAAGCTGAGCATATCCCTTCCTTTATACACTTAACTTGAGGACCATTCCTCACTAACTCTTTACTAAAGAGTTTGCCAATTGTCTTGTAGTTAAGATGAACCAGCCTCTTGTGCCATTTGACACAATGAGATGCTTTCTCATCAGCTACAAGACAAATAGAAGAACCTTTGTTCTCTCACCCAAAATCAAGACAATAAACATTTCTCTTTCTATATCCTGTCAAAATGATCTTTTGATCACTTGACCTTTTGATATGACATCCATTCTTAACAAATGAAATGTCATATCCTTGATCACTCAGCTGACTTATGCTTATCAGGTTGTGTTTAAAACCTTTTACATAAGCCACTTGAGTGATGGTAATTCTGTTGGAAGAGATGTTATCAAATCCTTTGATGATTTCTCTTTCAGATCCACCAAAGATTACTTTAGGCCCATCCTTCATAGATGTGTACTCATTCAGTAGCCCCTTTGTTCCAGTCATGTGCCTGGAACATCCACTGTCCAAGTACCATATAGTGGCATTGCAACTTGGACTTTCATGCAATACAGAATTACTTTCCCTTAGAACCCAAGTAAGTCTTGGGTCCTTGGTTCAAGTTAGCTTCCTTCATATCAAATCTACAAGCAGCTCTTCTAACTGGTAGACTATTGTTCTTCCTGGCACTTATGTTATGCCATCAGTTTAAAGCAAAATGGCCTGTCTTTCCACAACACCAGCATTCATACTTGTTGTATCTAGGTCTAGATACATTTTTGGAAGAAAAATTTCTGTTCAGTGCTAGTTCTGCTGCAGCTACACCCACTGATTTCTTATAACCATGGGGTTTATGAACATGGGCTGACTTATTGGCATTAACACCCTTATTATTTAGAACATCAGTCTTATTATGACCATGAGTGTTTTCAAGATCATACTTGTTAGAAGGCTCATGCACCTTTCTAAAAACTACAGGGACTTTAAAATTCAATGGCTGAATAGAGGCTTTGCCCTTTCTCTTGAAATGGGCAGCCCTATTGTTACTTTTATAGCCTATTCCAGCCTTACCCTTTTGAGCCACAAACTCATCTATTAAGGGTAAAACGAATTTTGGCTTAGAGTAACTAGCCACCAAATCTTTCTCAACTTGAAGTCTGACTTCTAGACCTTTAATTAGATCATATTTATATGTGATTGTACCCATATGAATAATAGTAATAGTTTTCAGCTTGGCAACATCATTCATTTATTGATCCAATTCTTTCTCTAAACCAGATGCAGTCATCTTAAGATCTGCAATTTCCTTAGCCTGATTTTTTGCCAGGTTTTTGCTTTTCTTAAGTGCCTGCAATAAGTCCCCATATTCATCTATCAACTGATGAATATTTCCTTCAGATTCTGATCCATCCTCATCACTTGATGAAGATGAATCTTACTCTGAACTAGTACTATAATCAGAAATTCTAGAATTACTTTGTACCTTACTGAGACAAGACTGATCCTGGCACTTGTTGTCTTCGGATTCAACCATTAGTCCCATGCGCTGATGGTCTTCTTGTTCATTGATGGAGTCCAGTAATTGCATAAACTTCTCTTCTTCACTAGCTACATATAGTCCAATGTATGCTTTAGCTTCAGATTCTTACTCTGAGGAAGATTGATCTGTAAGACTCTTCTCCTTCTTAGCAACAAAGGATTTCTCCTTCTTGCCCTTTTGTTGAGTCTTCTTTTTGTATGCTGACTCCTTCCTCTTTTCTGGACACTCAGCCACCACATGCCTAGGCCTATCGCAGCAATAGCAAAAAAATTTTGATGTTGTAGCTTTGCTGGGCTTAGACCTGCTCCTTTCCTTTCTTGATGATTTTCTCTTTTGATAGTAGTCATCAACTGGCTGTGATGTGGAGGGCCTTGACTTCAACTGCTTCTTCTTCAAGAACCTCTGAAACTGTCTTGTAAAGGCAGCAAAATCTGCATCTGCATCACTGCTATCTGAGTTCTGATTGTCTGAATTCTCTGAGATAACTTCAGCAACTTCCTTAGGAGGTGATGGAGACATCCTCCTGCTCTTTCTACTGGCTTCAACCTTGAAGGCCACTGACTTTTCTCTATGCTCTCCTTTTGTATTTCTTTCTTCCTCCTTCCTAGCCATTAGTTGCATTTCATATGATAGCAACTTTCCAAATAAGGTTGGAGGAGAAATGTCTGCTAGTTTGGCTAGTTCTCTAATGGCACAAATCTTGGTATCTCAATCCTTTGTCAAGGATCTTAGGAATTTGTCATTCACCTCATAAGTACTGAAGACCCTTCCATAAGACATTAGTTCATTCACTATCCTGTAGAATTTCTTGTAGCATTCAGATATGCTATCAGATTTCCCTTGTCTGAAACTCTCATATTCTTGATTGAGCATAGACTTTCTGTCTTGTCTAACTTCTTCAGAACCCTCCATGTAGAGAATCAAAGTGTCCAACATTTCCTTGGAGGTTTTGCAAAGAATCAAATTTTGGAAAGTAGAATCATCTATGGCACTCACTATGATATTCTGAGCTCTTTTATCCATAGTTCCCAATATAATCTCATTCTTAGTCCTTTCAGAAAAATCTTTAAGAGTTCTTTGATTTGCATCTAGAACAGACACATTCATTGGGATATATGGACCTTCTTTTACTGTGATATATATCCTAGGGTCAGAGGCCTCCATAAACAAACTAACCCTTTCTTTCTAGATTCCAAAAATCTCTTTCCTGCAGATGGGTAATTTCATTGACCCTAATTCCTTGTGATTCTCTCCAGAACCCATTTTTTATTCCTGATTCTGTCTTAGGGATCTAACTTAAACTGTTAAGTCTTTCTTTGTATAACGTCCCTCTGATACCACTTGATAGTTTTACTTTCAAGACTACGTAAACACCTAGAGGGGGGGTGAATAGGTATTTTTCCTTGATTTAACTTAAGGCAGAATATAACAACAGTTCTTTGAATAAATCAGATATTTCTATAGCTAACACAACACAGCAATCACAATCATACACACATCACAGATTGCACACAGATTTATAGTGGTTCCCCATGGTCTGGGTACATCCACTTTCCCCCTTCACTTATCTAGCAGTATGCTAGAGTCGGCCTTACTTCTTCCTTTAGCTCAGAATCCAGAAGGATTCCTACAACTCAGAACCCTATAAGGTTCCTACAACTCAGGCTAATAAGCCCTACCTCAGCCTTCCCACAAGGCCTACAACTCAGAGAATACCTTCTCCTACAACTCAGGCATAAATAGCCCTACCTCAGCCTTGCCACAAGGCCTACAACTCAGAGAATACCTTCTCCTACAACTCAGACATAAACAGCCCTATAACTCAGATAATAAATATCCTACACTCAGCCTTTATAAAATAGGCTTACAACTCAGATCTATGAATAGATCCTACAAAATTTGATAAGGAATTTTGTAATCCCTTACCCCTGTTGAGAGAGAAGGGATAAGAACTTTCTTGATCAGCTTTTGAAGAGACTGATGGCTGAAATCAACTTAATCTTAGCTTTCTTCAAAGCTTCTTGAATCTGAACTTAGTTGGGTTGATTTCCTTTGAATATAACTGACTGTCAGCTTCCTTCTTAGACTTCATAAATAGATCTGAATCTTCTTGACAGATAAGTTCAGTATCTGCTTCTTGAGAGTCCTGTGAATGTCTCATGCTTGACTTCAAATAGCTGGATCTCTCTCTATCCAAACCTCTTGAAGATACTTCTGAATTATTTATTGAATTCAACTTAGAAAGAATCTGAATAGTAAACTACTTAAGAACGTCTTCTTAGATCTTCTCACGAAGATCTTTTTCTTTGTTACATGTACTTTCTTGATCAGAGATCATTCTCTAATTGTGTTAGTTGTGTGTATTGTTCTTTTCTATGTATTTTTCTTCTTCTGAATCCATCTATTTATAGACTTCATCCATGGTAACTGGCTGATCCGGTTTCTAACTAACTTCTGACAAGTCTGACAGCTTCAGTAAACCCGTTGTAACTCACAGCTGTCAGGTCATCAAACAGATCTTTAGCCTTTTTCTTTGTCAGCAAAGCATCGGGTCTGTCTGTCATAAAGTGTTGAGACCATCTGTCAATATGTGTCGACACAAGTGACCTAAGTGTTGACACAGCCTTTGGTGATGTCGACAAAGCTGCCTTGATGTCGACACAGCTTCTTGATTCTGCAACTTGAGAATGTGTCGACACTAATTATTTGTGTCGACACAAACACTTCACCATTGATCAGCAATCAACTTGGTCTAGACTCAGCTGTGTGTCGACACAAGTCCGGTGTTTTGACACAGTTATTGTAGACTCAGAACATAGTGTGTGTCGACACTGCCTCCGGGTGTCGACACAGTTGTTGTCGACTCTACCTCTGCGTGTCGACACAGCCTCCCGGTGTCAATACAGTCGATGTCGACTATAATATTTTGTGTGTCGACACTGCCTCCTGGCGTCGACACAAATTCATAGAGGTGTCGACACAGCAATTTCTAAGTGTCGACACAATCTTACTGAAGTGTCGACACAGCTTCCTCAGGTGTCGACTTATGGACTTAGAATATTTTTCCTGCATTCTAGCACATTATTAACCTGCACATATAAACTCAAAATAACATCAAATACACCTTGATTTATAACATTGAGCTAAGTGAGGCTTCTCCAAATCAGGTACACATTTTCCAATGTACCCAACAAACACAACCTGATCAAGAGTCTTCTTCATCTTCTCTTTCCAGGAATTTGCTGAGATAATAAAGATCCATCTGTCTAAAGTTCCTGGATCTGCTTTTCACAAGCTGAAGACCTATACACTCCTGAACAAAGCTTCTCAATCCTGAACAACTCTACATCTCATGGGGAGCTTTGACAAGATCTGGAATCCACACAAAGTGTTCCCAAATTGTTTTTGAGAAAAGATAAGACTAACATCACTTTCTTTCACACCCCACTGTACAGGGTTTTAACTCCCTTCAAAAGTTAGCCTGGTTCACAAGTCACCTTCCAAAAGACTTGAGTTTGGTTTTTGGGCACCTAAGCAATAGCTCAATGGGTTGCAATATCTCCCTGTAAATAGATATTGTGGTGGCAGGCACCTGATCAAAACCTGTAGTGGATTCCTTCCAGGGTGGTAGAAAAGTGGATGTACCTAGTTGGGGAACCACTATAATATTCTTGTATTGTCTGTGTATTGGCTATTTTCTTTTTTTTTTCTTGTGATGTTGTAGCTTAGTGTAGGTTTTCTTTGCTCCTGTTAACATCTCTTAGCTATTACTATATCACCTAATTTATCACTTAAATTTATATTTGTAAAAAGTTGCAAAGGAATTTGATTAACTCTATTAACCCCCCCCTCCCTTCTAGAGTTAATCAGAGATTACTCTCCTTTTTCTTTCAATTGGTATCAGAGGAGGTTAGTCATTTTTATTTAAATATGCTAAAACCTGGACTAACCAAGATCCTAAGATAATATCTGATTAAATCTTGTTCCTTTCATATTTTATATCATGGCACAGAACAAGGATTATGCTAGCACAAAACCTCCAGTTTGTAACTTTACCAAGTTTGTCATCTGGAAGGCAAGAATAAAACACTATAAGAACTCTATTGGTGAAGACATATTTAATTGAATTTTGACAGGACCACCAACTCCAGTGGCCTCCACTCCATCTACTTCAACAAATCTGAGTGATGTTTCACCTCAAGATTGGACAGATGCATGAAGGAAACCTATGACTACAGATGCCAAAGCCATGAACTTCCTAGCTCAGACTATGTCTGAAGATATATTTCAAAAGGTGGCTGAGTTTACTTCAGCCAAAGCTATCTAGGATTCTCTAAATCAGATGGTGGCTGGATCTACTAATGAGAAGAAGGATAGGAGATCCAATCTCATCTCACAATATGAGAACTTCAAGAAGGATGAAGCTGAGGCAGTGAGTGATATATACAACAGGCTTAGCTCAATCATCAATGAGCTAAAGACCTTGGACAAGGACATCACTTTGACAGAAGTCAATGATAAAATCCTCATGTGCTTCCCTAGCTCATGGGATTCAAGAATCTGGCCAATCAGAGAAGCCAGAAGCATGGCAGAAATCTCTACTGAAGCTCTTCTTGGAAAGCTCAAATCCTATGAGCAATTAATGAAAACCAGAGAAGCAGCAGCTGAATAGAAGACTCCAACACATATCAGGAAGGAGCACAACATTGCATTCAAGGCTGCTGAAGAATATGAAGGGACACTAGTCAGTGAAGAACTGATGAGCCTCTTTGTCAAACGATTCTTCAAGATGTCAAAGAAGGACTTGAGAAGAAAGTCATCAAGGCAAGATGACAATCCAAGGTATTATAAGACTCCATCTAAATAAATTAATTTCTTTGGTTGCAGGAAGCCTGGACATTTCATCTCAGAATGTCCAGAAACTCAGAAGAAGGACAGGAGAAGAGAAAAGGATTCCAGAAGAACACATCACAGTAATCCCTCCTCCAGCAAACACAAGAGGAAGGAGAAAGGGTTTGTTGCAAAAACCTGGAGTGATACTGAGGAACAGTGACCATCCTCCAACTCCAGTGATGATGAAGAAGAAGAGAAGGCAAAGGAGGTTTGCCTAATGACAATAGATGATTCTAGCAGTCAGTCAGAGGCTGAATCTTTAGAAGATGAAGTAACTCTATCTACAAAGGACCAGGTAATAGCATCCTATGATTTTGATTCAGAAGAATTTAAAACTAAATTTAAAAATTTGTGCTTTGATCGAATAGGCTCTGAGAAGGAAATCAAACTTCTCAGAGAAAGATTACCTGAACAAGATACTACATTGCTGAAAATACTAAACTAACAGATGAACTTACCTCAGCAAATGAACAAATTGCTTTCTTAAAGACTGAATTAAGCAAAGCCAAGAAATTAGAAGAATTACTTAATGGTAGAAGCTTAGAACTGTTAGATATAACTAGTACTCTAAATTCTAGGGCAAATAATAGTAAACTAGGACTAAGTGCATCATCTAGTGAACCACCTATAATCAAGAAAAATAACTTATCTAAACCTATAAATTTTATTTCAGATAAGGGTAAGAAGAATACTGAACAAGTAGACAAAGTAAATGAAGTCATAAAATAAATGGAACTCAAACAAAACCTAAGAACAAGAAGAAAAATAACTACAACAATGTTCAACAGATTTCGCAGAACTCAGATCGACGAAATGTGTACTGTTTGTCGACATCTGAACGACGAACTCTGAATGCCAACTACAATAATAGTTATTCTTCGATCCACAATCAACAAAACCAGTATGGTTCGTCGACTAGAGATCGACGATATTGGTGCCCTGAGAATGAATACCTTCATTCTTTGAACAGAGATCGAAGATCTTATCCCAATTCATCGACCTCAGGTCGACAAACTTACCAGAGTTCGTCGATCCCAGATCAATCTTACAGAACCTTCAACTCTAATAATAACCTTAACCAACCTAGGGAGAATATAAACCCATTCACCGAATGGATAATTCCTCCCAGAAGATTTCACCCCTTAGGTTATAAAAGCGAACCTGAATGTTCTTACATTTCCAGCTTTTCTTATGGAAAGATACAAGAACCCAAGGTGACTTGGGTCAAGAACATCTAACTTGTTTCCTTGCAGGTGAAGAACTATCCTATCACTCAGAATAAGTGGTATCTCGATAGTGGGTGCTCAAAGCACATGACTGGATACAAGGACAGCCGAATCAATTTCAAGGGAAAGTTGGGTCCAAGAGTGATCTTTGGAGATTCCAGCTTTGGACAAACTGAAAGCTATGGAGACTTCAATAGTGGAGCTGTCACTTTCAGAAAAGTAGCATATGTAAATGGTCTCAAACATAACCTAATATCCATAAGTCAGTAATGTGATGCAGGTTATCAAGTTTGTTTTACTAATTAAAAATGTATTATTTCTTCAAATAACCAAACTGTTTTAACAGGATGTAAACAAGGGAATATATACCTTGTAAACTTTAACTCTGCTAGTTCAGAACTATGCTTATTAAATCAAGTTAGTAATAATAATATTCTATGGCATAATATACTAGGTCATGTTAACCTTAGAAACATCTCTATGCAATCTAGGAATAACTTTTTCAGAGGATTACCTTCTGGCCCCTACAAGAAGGAGAGTCTATGCAAGACATGTCAAGAAGGCAAGTAAACTAGAAATATCTTTAAGTCAATTAATAAGAGTGACTCACCTAAGATTCTATACTTGCTACATATGGATCTTTTTGGACCCATTATTGTACAAAGCTTAGGAGGGTAGTCTTACACTCTAGTTATTATAGATGACTTCTCTAGATTCATTTGGGTGTTCTTCTTGAGAAACAAGTCAGATAACTTTAAAGTCCTTACAAACTTTCTTAAGAGCATAAGGATTGAGTATTCTACTCCAATTGCATTGATTAGAAGTGATCATGGTACTGAGTTTGAATCTCTTCCCATGCATAGATTCTTTGAGGAGAAAGGTATCAGGCATTGCTTCTCTGCTCTTAGAACTCCTCAACAAAATGGGGTAGCAGAAAGGAAAAATGGAACCCTCATTGAATCTTTAGGAACATTGCTTGCAGATGCACACATGCCCCTATCCTTTTAGGAAGAGGCTGTGAGCACAACAAACTATATGTTGTATAGGAGTTTGATACACAAACTTAAGGGTAAGACTCCATATGAATTACTCATAGGGAAGAAACCAAAAATATATTACTTTAGAATCTTTAGGTGTAGATGTTTCATTCATAACAATAATAAGAAACACATTAGAAAATTTTAAGCTAAAGCTACAGAGGGAATTTTTCTTAGATATTCCCAAGTTAGCAAGGCTTATAGGGTATTCAATAAATCATCTTTAAAAATGGAAGAATCTATACATATTTCATTTGATGAAGTTAACATGTATTATAAGGAGAAGGATTCTTCTACCACAGATTTATTGCAGGTACCTCACTTGTGTGAGAAATTGGGTGAGTTAAACCTTACACAAAAGGTCATATCACATCCTCCTCCACTAGTTGATGAAGATAGTGAAGAAGAAATTTTGGAAGTGGTTGAACCTCCTCCAACAGTAGACATTATTCCACAAGGGGAATTAATTCCAAATGCTGTTGCTGAACCAACACCACCCACTGACCTTGTCACACTAAGGGATCACCCTAGATCACAAGTGATTGGGGACATGTAAGTAGGTGTATAGACAAGGCATCAACTCAACCAAAATCTGATGCATGCATATTTCCTCTCCCAAGTTGAGCCTCAATCCATAAATGATGCAGAGCAAGATCCCCACTGGATTATTGAAATGCAAGAGGAGCTCAATCAATTTGAGAGATGTAGAGTCTGGGACTTGGTTCCAAGGCCCAAAGGCTATCCAATAATTGAAACAAAGTGGGTATTCAGAAACAAACTTGATGCCCAAGGTGTAATTGTGAGAAAGAAGGCTAGGCTTGTTGCTCAAGGCTATAGGCAAGAGAAAGACATTGACTATGATCAAACCTTTACTGCTGTTGCAAGGCTAGAAGCAATCCAGATTTTTCTTTCTTATGTTGCTTTTAAGAAGTTTAAAGTCTACCAGATGGATGTCAAGAGTGCTTTATTGAATAGAGAACTAAAGGAAGAGGTTTATGTTGAACAACCTCCCGGTTTTATCTCTTCTACTCATCCCTCATATGTTTTTAAATTGCATAAAGCTCTTTATGGTCTAAAGCAAGCTCCAAGAGCTTGGTATGAAACCTTAGTTAGCTTCCTTTTAGAACACAAGTTCTCTAGAGGCATGGTAGATATGACCCTTTTTACTAAGATGCATCATGAAAATATTTTAGTAGTATAAATATATGTAGATGACATCATATTTGGCTCTACTGATCCCAAACTATGCAAGAGATTCTCTGATCTAATGCATTCAAAGTTTGAGATGAGTAGCATGGGAAAGCTATCATACTTCCTTGGCCTATAAGTGAAGCAATCCTCTGATGGCATATTAATATCCTAATCTAAATATGCAAATGGGCTTATTAAGAAATTTGGGATGGCTGATGCCTCCTCAATGAAAACTCCCATGGCTGCCAATGCTGTGATTGACTCTGATGAACATGGAAAACCAGTTGATCTGACCAAGTATAGGGCTATTGTTGGATCCCTACTTTATCTCACAACAAGTAGACCAGACATCATGTTTGCTACATGTCTTTGTGTTAGGTTCTAAGTGAGCCCTAAGGAATATCATCTTATTTTTATTAAAAGAATTTTAAGATATATAAAGGGTGTCCTAATCTAGGACTCTTGTATCCAATAGAGTCAACATTTGAGCTTACTGGATGTTCTAATGCTGACTATGCTGGATGTAGAGTGGACAGGAGAAGCACATCAGGAACATGTCAGTTCCTTAGTAATAGGCTTGTGTCTTGGTTTTGCAAGAAGCAAACATCTGTGTCCACATCAACTGCTGAGGCTCAATACATGATAGCTGGTAGCTACTGCTCACAGATCATGTGGATACAAAACCAACTCCTGGATTATGGATTCAATCTAAATAATTAAACCATATTTTGTGATAGTGCAAGTGTAATCTCTATTGCACATAATCCAGTGCATCATAGTAGGACAAAGCATATAGATATAAGACATCATTTCATAAGAGACTGTGTGGACAAACAGAAAATTAATCTTGAATTTATCTCCACCGATTTACAAAGGGAAGATATTTTGACCAAGCGTTTCGATGAATCTAAATATTTGTTCTTTCTGAATCAGTTAGGAATGATATATGGAAAGGCTTAATTTTAAATCTGTCCTTAGTGTAAATAATTTGGAAAAAATTCGTCGAACTAAGATCAATGATTTACAAACTTTTCATTGGGAGTTCGTCGACCAGAGATCGACGAAATCTCTGTGTGAAGTCAGTTTCGTCAACCTGAGATCGACAATCCTGTTTCAGGGAATATTTTTGAGGACGACGAAATATCTCTATATCTTCAGTCTGAGATTGACGAACTTATCTCTTCATGAGATTTTTCGTCGACCTGAGATCGAAGAATTTTCTTTTTTTGCCGGGTTGAGGTTGTCAATTCATATTCTGAAAATCTTTATTAGGCCTTCTTCTTCGAGCTCTATCCTGCGCTTTCAGAATTTCCGTTTGCACTTGATCGCTATTGTTCTTCTAGAAGTTTTCTCTGAGCCATGGCGACCTCTGGATCATCTCTCGTCGCGATGAAGTATAATACTGGTTTTGATATTGATTTCGATTCCTTCAGTCACTCGAACAAAATCTTCACCGACATTCTCCAACTTTTGAGGAATAGAATCTGAAGGAACTCATGACCACCAGAATAAGGTTGTCGGCGGTAGAAATTCAAGAATGGGTATATTCATCTACTACTTAAGAAACAAAAATGATTGGCACTATCTATGGAACACAGGTTACTCCATCTCCTGCTGTTCTGTCTGAAGTTTTCGGTTTTGTAAATGGTGTAGATGATATAGAATTAGATTCTACTTAGTATGAGAACATGTTGACTATTATGGGTCACTCCGATGGAAACCTTAATAAGATGTTAAAGAAAAACTTGTTAGTGGCTTACAAGTTTTTGGCCGATGTCATGGGCAAAGTGTTGTTTGGGAAACATACTGCTCATGACTACATTACAAGGCAGCAGTTCCTTGTGATGTGTGTCCTGGTTAACAAAAGGAATGTTAACTTGGGGAAAGTTCTGTTTGATTTGATAAGAAGGAAGAACTCCAAGAAGGAAGTATGTTTTGCCAGGATATTAGGTCTTTTCTTGCAGGCCAAGGCAAATGAACTACTAGTCGCACCGACTGTGTTCACCAATGCATCTAAGATGCTGACACCTACCTTGTTTGATAGATGGGGGAGTACTATCTCAAAGCCCTCAAAGTCTCCTTCCTCTTCAAATGCTTATGAAAGCACAAGGGTGGTAATAACCTCTCCCTCACTAGTTGAAGAAACACCTTCATCTGTTCCTTCACCACCTCTTTCCCCTCTTCCTTCTCATCTAGAAAACATCTCATCCTCCAAAGTCCTCTCATCCCCAACATTTAAAATTATAACCCCAGGTTCATCTCCTATACAATCCTCTCACCAATCCCCTCAACATATTTCATCCCAAGAAACCCAATCTTTTTCCCCCTCATCATCACCACCTGTAACACCACCTCACATCGCTACCTAAGCTGTCATTCCTCCATCATCTCTCCTCATCAAGGATGAAATCATGACAGATTTCATTTCTCCTCCAGCAGACATTCCATCATAAACCCCTACACCATCTCCTTTGGACAATAACTCCATCTCCATCCGCATAACTCACCTAATCCCTCTTCTAAAGCAACTCATAATAGAGGCAATTGCACCTTTTGTTGCATCCATTAACTCCATTGCTGCCCTCCTTTCTACTTCCTCTATCCCCCTCCTTCTTCAACAAGGAGCCTGGTTCCAGTATCTACTAAAACCATACAGGGGGAGATGATTGATAAAGAAGCAGTAGTAGAAGCATCAACAGTTTTTGTAGCAGTAGAAGCAGTTCCAGATGTTGCAGTAGTAGTTCTAGACATTGAGATGCCAGCAGCAGCAGAAGTTGATTCTACAGTAGCAGAAGTTGATTCTATTTTTCCTGAGATCTTGACTATTGGTGATTGTATCATAAATCCCACAGTAGATTTAGCTAATTTATTATATTCCTTTGATTATTTTTTCTTTAGTCATCTTCTAGTAGAAGAAGCAGGCTCTGTTAAGGCCATTGTGTGTTATTCTCCTCCATCAAGCTCTGAGGTCATTGCTTTAATTAAGGCTAGTTTAGCAGTTGTCTTGGAGCCTGATACAGTTAAATTTGAAAGGGTATCAGTGGCTTAGTCAAAGGCTATGTCTCCACCTACTTTTGTAATGGATGACTCTCCAATACCTGACTTAGACTCTTTTCTATCTAATAATACAGAAGATGCTCCTTTGCTTGTGTCAGATCCAGTTGAAACTTCTCCAGCAGAAGTTATTGTCCCAGTTCTAGTTCAAGTTCCTGCTCCTCAAGTTCCTCCTCCTAAAATTACAACAGAACAACTGAAAGAGATAGATGACCTATATGATTTTCAAGAATTAGATGATAAAAATGATGATGATGATTATCAAGATGATGATCCAAGTACCAAGAAGAGAAAGCTTAAGAAGAAAGCTCCTCAGCCTGCTCCAAAACCCAATACAAACAAAGACACCCCATTTTACATTCTAAACAACATCAAACCTTACCCAGGGATGCCTCACTGGATAAAGCAATCTAAAAATGAACAGAAAGCCAGGAAGAAATACAGGAGATACTCTCCTCCCCCTCCTCCAAAAATTGATGGGAGAGGTCCTCCTCCTCCTCCTCCAATTGTTGGTGCAACTGGAAATGTTAGCCAGAGATCCTCATCAGTTACTAAAACCTATCAGAGGCAAGGTAGACCCCATCAATTTTCTAGAAGTAGATATCCCCAACAGCAACATCATCACTCTTCCAAAAGCCATGCTCCTCCTCCTATCAAGCATCCAAGCCCTCCCAGAACCTCTTCATCTCCTAAAACACACAATAGTCTTGAAAGCCCTCCTATTGTAGCCTATGATCCTAAAATGGATCATAATACAAAGATGGCTAGGTTTAATGAGTTAGTTGCTCTATATTAGATCAGGGAAGTAAGAGAGGAAGGTAAGGATACTTCCAAATTATCTACTATGTCTTCCTACAAGAAGAAAGAGCTTGAGAAATATCAGGCGGGGAAGCTTTTCAATGCAGATGAATACATGCATCTCCATCCTGATGCTATTATTCTAAGATAAGTTGCTCAAAAGACTCTTGGTGATGCAGACATGAAGATGACTGCCAGATAAGCAATTAATCCTAACAGGACAATCATTTTTGCAAAATCATCTGCCCCTCCCAAAGACTCTTAATATTTTTCTCTTCTGTCTATTTTCTTTTTTTAAACAATATCTATACCCTAGCTTTAACCTTTTGTTGATATCTTTTTCATTCTAACAGGTCTATATTTTCTGCTATGCTTCTGTTTCTATTTTGTTTGAAGTAACCTCACCCAAATAGGGGGAGATTGTTGGAACCCCTATTTTGATTTGGGCTAGGTTCACTTCTTAGGTTATGTTGACCCATGATGTATAGTTAGGGTCACTATTTTTCATTCTATGTTTTATGCCAGTCCCCAAGTGTCAACTTCATGGACCTGCCTGATGTGGACTTCAGATTCAAGACTTAGAAGATTTTCAGTTATCAGGAAATTAGTTCATATTCATCGAACTCAGCTCGACGAACTTAGAGCTCAGGTCGACGATATTCATCAGAAGGATCTATTCTGTGTTCGACATTTTCTCCCAAACAGTTTCTCAGCTCGACTAATTCTGTTTGTTCAAGTTCTGTGGTCGACGATCTTTGAGTGTAGAATAAATTCTCAGGGTTATGTTCTTGGAGCGCAGAATCAGTTGTTTATATTCATTGTTTGCTTCAGATAGCTCAAGTCGACGTTCTCTGAGTGCAGGTCGATGAAATCTGTTCTCTGGTCGACGAATTCTGTAAGCTATCTGTTCTTTGTTCTTTCCTTATCTATTCCCTCATTATTATTTTAAGTCATAAATTCCCTGAGTAATCAATGCTTATATTCTCTATGAATATAGTTATTCCTGACAGCACTGATTATGGTATTCATCAGAGGACTAATTTGACATATTTCTCGGGACAATTGAGGAAATGAATAATGACAGATATGTTAGCCGTTTTCCTTCCCAGTTTTCCAACAAGGCATTAATTGCAGTTATTCAAATTTCTAAGGAAGATTGGTTGTCGAACAGAATACAGAAAGAAATTTTTTAAAAAGAGATAGAGATTGAGAACAGAAATTGAATTCTTTCAGAGCAGAAAAATCGCAGAGAGATATTCTTAGCAAAAGCAGAAAATTCACACCAACTCTCAATCTTCATCTCTCACTTTGCTCTCAAGAAGATAGAAGAAGAATAACACAACCTGATGAAGAGTCTTCTTCATCTTCTCTTTCTAGGAATTTACTGAGACAATAAAGATCCATCTGTCTAAAGTTCCTGGATCTGCTTTTCACAAGATTAAGACCTACACACTTCTGGACATTGCTTCTCACTCCTAAACAACTCTACATCTCAGGGGGAGATTTGACAAGATCTTGATCCACAAAAAGTCTTCTCAAATTATTTTTGAGAAAAGAGAAGAATAACATCACTTTCTTTCCCACCCCACTGTACAGGGTTTTAAGTCCCTTCAAAAGTAAGCCTGGTTCATAAGTCAACTTCCAAAAGACTTGAGTTTGGTTTTTGGGCACCTGATCAAAAGCTCAATGGGTTGTAATATCTCCCTACAAATAGATATTGTGGTGGCAGGCACCTGATCAAAACCTGTAGTGGATTCCTACCATGGTGGTAGAAGAGTGGATGCACCTAGTTGGGGAACCGCTATAATATTCTTGTGTTGTCTGTGTGTATGCTGTTTTCTTTTTGTCTTATGCTGTTGTAGCTTAGTGTAGCTTTTCTTTGCTCTTATTAACATCTCTTAGCTATTACTATATCACCTATTTTATCACTTAACTTTATATTTGAAAAAAGTTGCAAAGGAATTTGATTAACTCTATTCACCCCCCCCCCCTCTAGAGTTAATCAGAGGTTACACTCCCTTTTCTTTCAGCATTCTTGATTAATTTATGCAAAAGAAATTCAAGCTTGAGTACTTCCACTTAATCTTCATCTAGCCTTTCTTTTATTTGCAAGTAATTTTCTCTCTTCTCTAAATTAGTAAGCAAGCCCAAAAGAACTCTTATTTAATAAGATAATAGTAACTCCTTGAAGTATAGATAATCAAATCGCCCCGGGTAATATGACCTTGATATTAATATCTTATACTATATGCGATAAGGTACACTTGCCTTCATCGAATATAGAATAAGAGAACATCTCACAAAAACACTTTCACCTTCTCTTTCCTTAACTTTTTCTTCTCCACGCATAACCCCTTTTCCACGACATTCTATATCAAGTTTTTGGGTACGGTAGATTGGTTACACGCCCCATTTACATGCCCATGTAAGACAGACGTGTCATATTCGGCGTGACTTTGGAGTGTGGAAAAATCGCGCTGTAGTGATTTCTCGGGACCTGATGGGACACGCCCCAAATACACGCCCGTGTACGAGGGTACACGGGCGTGACCATGGGCGTGTAAACTGAATTTTCCTGGAACCTGACTTCAGACCAATAAATTAATTCCACATGGGTTATATGCCCTAAGTACACGCTCGGGGAGGGAGTGACTTGGGGGCATGTAACAGGAGAAAAACCAAAAAACTGAAAAAAAACATAAAATAAACTAAGTTAGAATAATAATTGAGAAAAGAAACTAAAAAGAACCTAAAAATACAAAAGAAAAAAGATTTAAATGAGAATATAAGTATTTTTGCAATAATAAACTAAGCTAAATTATGCTTCATCAGCATGCAACGAAAATCATAATCTAATGTGCATTCATGTGATGATGTTATACATCCCATACTACGTAATATGCCCCGTAAACTTCTCATCATACTTATGAGTGTAGTGTTCATGCTTCAGCCAAGACGTACTGATGACATATCAGTGTGTATGAAATGAAACGAGACAACTAACACAAACATGAGATAGTTGTTCGACCAATTATCAAACAACCTATCCCACTGATACCAACTATCACAACCCGCATTTTCTCTGCATTTAATGATATATTAAAGTAATGGAAAATGTGCGTCATAATGTCATGTCAGTAGGGGATAACTGCAGGTGCTCAGGAAAAACTCTAACTTAACACTTTTTTGAAAGATCCGCAAGTTATTAAGATGAAAATTCAGTTGATTTTTAAGCGGTTAGCTGTATTCCTCGGCTTAGTGGCTCATCTAGTCCATGAGAAAATATCTTTATACACTGCAGAAAATACTTTATTTATAATATTAGACATCCTACGTGAGTATAAACATCCCCAAAGGGCAACTCATGCTATGTCAGACTCTAGATTTATAATAATTATGAAAGTAGCTTTTATGGCCATTAAATAAAGTGGTTTAGATTTTAAACATGGCATGTATGAAGTAATTGTAATAATAATTTTTATATTTTAAAAATATCTAACATGCAACCTAGCAAAAAACCTTCCCAGAGAGCAAGTACAACAAACCAAAAAGGTAAACTAGTAGCTAGCAAAGTATTCAACATTCAAAAGAAAACTACTAGGGGCGTCAACAACCTGACACAAACCCACTGAAAGTACCCATGTCTGGACTAAAACCGAAACTACAAACTACCTCACGATGGTGTGGAAAACCACTACAATGACTACAGTTGGAAGTTATCACCCAACACAGCTGCTCCATTAGCTACAGCCCTGAACCTGAGGCATTCAAAGAAAGAACACATCAGCAAGAAATTTGCAAGTGGCAATGGAAAAAAGCAGGTAATAAGTATAAAAAGGCAATAAAGGGTTTTCCGAACCCAAATATAAGAAATGCTGAAACCACAGCTCTTTAGTCAACTAGAAATAGGTAAAGTAAAAGTTTGCAATAAAGGAGTTAGAAGAACATTTGCACCAAGTGCGGAACGAAGCTGTGCTTCGACAAAATCTGCAAGGATAAGAATGAAATAGCATAGACTGATCTAAGAAGTAAACTGAGCACAAAATAGATAGAAAACGTGAATTATTAACACTTGGAAAGAATAACCGACCATAGTCGATGACCAAACTGTCCAAAACTAGGCTTCCAGACCCAAACGTTTCACAAAATGTAGTGCGGTGCTGGCCACATGGCCCAACATAAACCAACAGTCCACAAAAAAGAGACCAAACATCCACAAGGTGTAATGATTCACCAATCGGCGTCCAACCGAAGAAGACATCATACCCAAACACCCCGAACCAAAAACCCAAGCCTAAACCAAAGAAATTACCTAAACAAGCCCAAAAATCACTCTAAGGACCATACATGATGAATCCTACACGAAACGACAAAATATTCTAAGTCCTTGACAAATTTGGCGAGTATACCCGACAAACTACAAGGATACTCGATGAATTTCTACAATACTCGGTGAATACTAATGATACTCAACGAATAATATTCAATTCGACGAGTAAGCTTGACAAAGACTAATGCTACTCGACGAATCGACTAACGATACTCGACGAATCTCACTACACTCGATACCGAGCCAGTCGATACTCAACGAACCCGACACCTTGATATTCGATGAATTTACCTCACTCGACACCACGCCAGTCGATACTCGACGAAATAGACTTAAGTAAATATACCTATACTCGATGAATAAGACTTGCGATACTCGACGAAAATATGATGCCCACTCTCACCGCGATAAGGATCGGCCGCCAAATGACCTAAGCAATGTTTCCTAAAACTTTTAGGGGAAAACGGAGGTCAAAATCACTAACCCTAACACCTAAAAATCGAGGAATCGGGAAAAGCTTACCACAGTCGCGTTGATCTCGGTGAGAGCTTTCTAAATCTCAACTCCCCCGTCGAAACGGACCACCAGATCTCTCCTATCGCCGGCCGAAACCCACGCGATACCCGTCGTCCGTTCCTTCATGAAATAAGCCACCTCTCGGGTTAGGAAGATGATGAACAAAAAAAGTAGGGTTTTGACGCGAAGGATTTCCTATTTATAGTTATATTTATATATATAATATATTATTAATTATTTAAATAACGTCAAAATGACTCGAAATCCAAACCAACTCAGAATCTTACGAAAATTGCACAGTAGCTAAATACCGACGCTACAAATCTAATGGCGAATTCAAAATCCAAATCCGACAAACCAAACTTTGGTAAAGCACCACTCGATGATAAAATGCAACCAAATCTCTATAAAAAGCTTCACCGAGTCACCAAAATAGACCCGGCTCACGAGGGAAGGTGCATAACCAAGAAAAACCAACCACACAGGAAAACCCACTGAGAAAACCCATGCTCCAACAAATGACACCAATTAACTACACGTCAACGTAATGCCCTAACGCCAAAAATACACTACTACGAGAATTCATTTAAACACCGAAAAATCAGCGGCGTTACAAAGTCTGGGGTGTGGTGCACTCGCATTTTATTGTGCTCTGATAGTTGATTTTGTGTTAGCTCATTTGGTTTAGGTGCATAACCTTCATGTTTATCCTTGTATACCCCTCAAAAACCCAAGCCGCATCTTAAACCTAAAGTCCTTCTAATTTGCACGTTGAACCAAACCAATTTCATGGTGAGAGTGTGGAAGGGTAAGCTTATGGTCACAGTCATTGATGGATTTCTTTGGAGGTTGTCCTGTGCCCTGATCTTTGGCAATGCACAACTCAATGATCAGTTTACCTTCTCCCTACTCGTGACCGTATTATTCAACACGATTATATTTTTGAGTAATAATATATAGAGACACTCCGAGAAAATTATAAACTATTTTGCATAATCAAAAATTTCTTCTATTGTATTTATGTGAGTGTGAGCATGTGACTTCACATGGTACTCCGCCCTTGAAATTTCTATGCCAGTTATTTATTTTTCTCATCCACATAAGGGATGATTTTCTCGGGACAAGCAAACGGATAAGTCTTGGGGTATGATGAGTCTTATATTTATAAGCTTTTTCGTACTCATCTTGTCTAGTTTTCATGCCCATGTACTTCACATTCAGGTCATTATTGTTTATATTTCACTTGTTCACGGCTCTTACATAAAGTGCACTTTTTGGCATGTTTGGGTGTGCAATCGTGCATCTCATTGTTGGGGGTAAGCATATGGTGCTCCCCATGCCTTTTTCTTACTCATATTAATATATTTCTACTTGTGTTGGACGTGTGTTCCATGTTATGGTGCTTGTGTATAGGTGTGATGCTCCCTTAGTGATCAAATTATTTCATTTAGACATCACACAATCGTGCATTTTTTTTAACGCATGATTGTTTTAGTCATGTGATGAGTTGTAAATATACCTATAGTTTTGTATTTTATTTAAGTCATTTTTGTTTTTTTTGTCTTTTTTATTTTCTTTCTTTAATAAAATTACTTCTTTTTTATAAATTTTATATCTAACTTAATTTATTTTGTTTTCTGAAAAATTTCAGAAAAAGGAAAAAATTTGACCTGTCACGCCCGTGACATTGCCCGACACGCCCGTGTCAGGCACTCAACGCCTTCCGCCAGTCGACACTCGACGATTTCACTGTTCAACACTCAACGTCGTCCATACACACACCAGTCACGCCCGTGTCCAAGACCCGTCACCCCCGTGTCGATTTCGACACTCAATGCCTTTTCAACACTCGACGCTGCCGACATCAGGACTTCCAGCTGTCCAAGTCATGCCCCCCACCCCCCACCCCCCCTGACATGCCTGTGACCAAGCTTGCCATGCCCGTGACCGCCACGTGTTCCTTCTAGATGCTTCCAGATCGTCGATCGGCGCTCGAAGATCGTCGACCTAAGCCTGTCACGCCCGTGTCCGAAGCCTGTCAGGCCTGTGACCGACACGTGTCAACTCCCCGACCTTCCAGAATTTAGCTAGCCAGCCAAAGTCGCCAAGTCAAACACGGCTTTGACTGACACGCCCTCTGTCACGCCCGTGACCTAGGGCGTGTCACACCCAAAATTTTTTCTATAAATAAAAGATTTCAGAAAGCTTTTCTTGTCCACTTTTTTGACCACTTTGCTTAGGGGTTATGCTGCCCAAATGGAATCCAAATGTTATGTAAGGGAATTTTATCCCCCCCCCCTCTATCTCTCTTAGTTTGTATTAGGATGTTTGTTTTAACTTTCCATGTAATAGCTTTATTTTAATAAAATGTTAGCTTGTTTTTCTCTCTTCATAATGCTTGGAGTTCCATTTGAAATGCGCCTCCTTAAGTGATTTTTCATTCCCCTTTTTTATTCTTTTTATGTTTACATCTTTTTAGCTTTATAACTTAGTTTAGTTTAGGAATTTTACGACATTTCTAGCCGTTGTAATGTCCATTTTATTTTCATACTCCGCACCTGTTTAGCTTTAGATTTCCCTTTTTTAGCTTTATTTTCATTCTTATATGAATTTATAAAAGAGTTTTAAAATGTGTTATTTTTATTTTCTTTAACTTAGGCTCTTTAGGAATGTAAAACTTTTCGTCTTTTTTAGTTTTATTTTCACTTTTTAGCTCTTTTATAAAAACCTAAGAATGAAAAAGTCATCATTTTAATTTTTTGCCAACTTCATTTTTTGCGTTTATTTGCAAAACTTTTCGCTCCGTTAAATTTTTATTTTCTCTTTTTATGCATTTCTACCGCATTCTAGCGGTAGAAATGCAGTTGTTTTAATTTTTAGAGCACTTTGCTTTTTCTTATTTTTGCAAGTGTGTGTGCGTTTATGAGTTAGTTTTATAGCTTTATTTCATTTCTGTAGAGTGCGTGTGTGCGTATGCATTTATTTCTGCCTGCTCGTTAAGAGTTAAATGGCGCTCTGCTTTCATTTCCCGCCCACTCGTTTGAGTGGGACTTGTCTTTTTATTGCTTACATTTTCTTCTTACACACTTGAGTAGGAAAACTTTGTGTGCGTGTGTGTGTTTCAATTTATGTAGAGTGTGTGTGTGCGTTTTCATTTCAGTAGAGTGCGTGCATGTATGAGACAAATTTACCCCCGCCCACTCATTTGAGCCGGGATTCACATTTACTACTTTCTTCAGCCCTGCTCGTTTGAGTAGGACTCGCAATTTTTTGCTTTCCTTTACTGCTTTATTTCCTACTTTCTTTACAGCTTTCTTTTATCGCTTTCTAGCGTAAGTGTCCCCATTCCGATGAGTGGCTAACCGCCCTTAGCCCTCAATATCGAAGAGCATTGGGACAGATAAAGTAGCTTTAAATAATTAAAGATCCTGTTTTTCAACTTAATTAAATTTCTTAAGGTTTGATTCGGGTTAACGACGCATAGGACCGCATATTGATGTGCGGGCTCTATTTCCGTTATCCATACGCAACGCCGAGAGGTCATGCGTATGAACAGATCACCCTTGGGTAAAGATAGCTCCGGCCTAACCCTCGAGAGAGGAGGCACGTGACTCTACCAGATTAGGTTCCCCACCCAATAGCGGGGTTCTTAGCGTAATGCGGGCGTTAAGTGGAATCCTTCATCGGTCTAGCGATCTGTCGAATAGTCTTAGCGTTCAGGTGAGCGATAGTCCTAGAGAAAAGTGAGCTCATTCTTATGGAACCCCCACGGCCGAGTCTCCTCCTTAATTAATTTGAAATTTAGGATCTCTTTTTATTAAAAGTTATTTTAGTTCAGTATTCTTTTTGATATCGTCGCGCTGAGTACTTCATCGGCTTTCTGCACTTTATTTATTTCCTGCCTTTTATATCTCCTGCTTTTATTATTATGCTTTATTATTATTATGCATTTTTATTTTTTTAGGTCACAAACTAAAATATTATCGGTAAAATAATAGGTATTTCAAGGAAAGAGTAGAAATAGCTAAGCCGGCCCCGAGAACAATACGACCCCGATATTCCTCCACACGGGAATATCCTAAACTACACGCGATAGGTGCACTTGTCTCCCTCTCATTAAAACTCGGTTTCTAATAAAATAAAACGCTCTTCATTTTTATAAAATAAAATAACCTCCACTTTCATAAAGAAATAAAGAGCCGTCGTTTTAACCATCATCATGCGATGGCTACAGATTCGTTTTGGTGAGCATCCGTCGTTGGGGTGTGCAATCGTGCATCTCATTTTGTGTTGACCCGAAAAATCGAGTTCTGTCCAGCTCCGTGCGATTTGTTCGTGCACGAGCAGTTTGCTCGTTCGTGTTCAAAAATGCACTAGTTGTCTACCTTCCCAGGCAAGGCCCCCTGTGCTATTATTACGCACGATCAAATGTAAGATTGTACATCTCTTAAATTCTGACTGTCTACTTTTCAAGTCGTAGGATATCGCCCTATTTGGGGATCCCTTCTTCAACCCTGATTCACACAGAACTAGTTTGCCATTTTCGCTACTTTATTGTCGCCCACCATTTGGAGGAGATCCGACCAAGTTCTTCGTGAAAATATTATACTGGGGCATCCTCTTAGCCTCCTCCATCACCCGCAATCTTCCAAGCTCCGTATAGTAGGATTTTACGCTGCAATCAGAGAATTCTCTAGTGGAGAACGTTACCAGAGACTATTGACAAAGAAGATAGGTAACATGGAAGAACATGAAAGCTCTTCTGGACCCCAGACGGCAGTCGAAGCCCGAGCTCGGACGAGGATTGACAACCCTCGTTTCCGACCTAAAACTTTAATGAGTCTTTGTGCATTGGTTGTATTCTTCACTACTCTTTGATTATTGTATATTTCTTATTAATTTCTTGGTTTTTTGGATGATGATTGTCTAAAACCTAGCTTTGATTAAATGTTATCATTCATATATATGTGAATTCCATTAGGTATAAATAAGTGAGGAGCGCATCCACCTCATCTCATCAATCTCGCCATCGTTAGTGTTGCTGCACTAGCAATTACAAGTGGCGTGTATTGCGAAGAGATGCTTTCGACCCTCATTTTGCTTGTGTGAACTATTCCATCAGCTTTCCTACTCGTCCATCTGCCCTGTGAAGGAGTGCATAGCGGCATGCATTGTCTCCGTCCCTCAAAGAAAAGCAGAGCATAGAGGCCTGCACAGTAGTAGTAATTTAGTTTTATTTTATTTTTCATAATCTAAATAAAATGCCCCTTCATAACCCCGACCTAAGGACTTCAATCTCAAGTCCTCCTTAATAGTTACTCTACCTTACTGTATTCCTTGTGAGATCGATACTTGGGAAAATTTGCTCATTTTATATTGCTTGTGCGACCGGTACACTTGTCATACACCCGTATTCACCCTAATTGTTGGTTATGGTATTTTGCACATAAGTGTTTCTATATTGATTCTAGTGCACTATGTGGGCAGAATTTAACTTTTGTTGTAGTTGGTGCTAAGATATTTCCCATACTAGTTATGATTGCCCTTAAGGAGATAGTGGCCATAAGTCTCGCGGCACAATATATGATGCCCTGTATTCTCACAGCTCCCATACACCGTGTGTAAGGCCCCATTTTTTTTGCTTCGCCTCCAGGGTCTTATACCCAAAATTGTTTTTTTTTGCGGTGACACCAACACTTGGGAAGGTCTCCACTACAAAATGTCAATCATGCTGGCAATAACAATCACCAAAACAGTAGAAGTACATAGTTTAGAACAATTATGTCAAAGTCCACAATCATATATAATATATGGAAAGCTGAATCACAACACAACCCACAAGGAATGAAACAAAAAAACGGAAGTAATAAATAAATAGAGATAAAAGGGATCTTGCCTGGTATATCCTGTCCTCACTACAACACTTTCGTGGAAGAAAAATATACTAGTCACTCATGGATCATGAAGCTGGTGCTCCTGTGCTAGACTGTCCTAACTCTACGTGCATCGTACTCCATTGGTACTGCATCTCCTGTTGCTCCCCCTGTCTCCCATTCGGAGCCCCTAAAATGTTTGGTCCACCGACCGTTAGTCAAATGAAAAATCCAACTATCATCCCCACCTCCCCTGGCGACTCCTAGGAACTGTGCGGAAGGGGAGAGAGGGAAGATACTTAAGGTTGAGAGTAAACAAGAGCAGGTGACGACATACCTAATCTAGCATCTATATCGTAATATTCACAGTGCTATAAAAATGCATGCTAACAATACTAAAGTAATAGAGCAGTAATAATTAGAAAGTAAATTACATCATAAAAGATATGTAACAGTTAACCACAGAGAAAGTAACCTTAGCTTATAAGCATGCCCACACAAGCTTATAAAATAAGGGGTCATTTTGCAATGACTTTTTATACTTTAGGGGTAAGGGTTGAAATGTGATGATGATAAGATATGCTATGTTATGAGAGTTTAATGATATGTTCATACAAATGTATCACACACATGACTCTATGCGCACAGACCTTTAGTTCCCCCATTTAGAGTTAGCTAAAATCTTAGGTACCTACCGTCATAGCAAACGGAGGCAGTGGGTTGGGCCGCATCCATGTGAATCACCGTCAAATTCCGAAGACCCACCACCTTATGCACATGAAGCAATGAATTCCCGAGCCATCGGCTCCCCGGACTAACCTGTCCGTTACAACTACCTTTCGAGCCTTCGGCTCGCCGGCTAACTTGGTTATTTCCACAACCACCGAGCCTACCGCTCCGATAACCAAACCAAGAAAGTCTCCCGAGCCATCGAGGTGAGTGAAAGTGAAGTAATAGTATTTACTAGTTGATCTTTAATCATTTTAGTCTTACGGCTTAAGGTTAACCTTGGACTGCCAAGGGCATTCACTGTGAAGGGCTCTCGAGAGCACTAGGAACTACGATGGGCTAAAACCCAAAACTCCCTTTCGCAAGGTACTTATTATTTTTGGTATCTACCCATGTCCCAACTCTCCTGATCTTACACTTGAACTAAACCTATGTGTATGTGGACTTCCTCCAAGTGAAAAACGATCCATCGTCGATCCCGAGAACAACCTTGCATCCTAGTCAACCATACTATCACAACTTGACTCCTACTTATGACCTATTTCTTATCCAACCAGACCAAATACACTAACTATCTCACCTTCCCCTGCCAAGGCTTACATGTTATCTTATTTCTACAGCTTTACAATGTGTAGACCTAATGAGCTACATGACTTAAATGAATGATGACCCCCCCCCCCACTAAATATTCATCCAAATGACCTAATATTGTTACTGGGGGTCTAACATGATATTTAAGAGATAAATACAGAATATAATATTTTTCCTAATTTATTTGACATTTATTTAATTTTCGGCAAAAATCAGGCCAACAATGCTTTTGAACACCAAGTACAATTTTGACATGATATGGCCTTAACAAAATTATGACAAGAGTATATCATGAAAATAACTATAATTTTTGTATTTCACAATTTTCAAAAAGGTTTTAACCTCCAAACTAATTATCGACTAAATAACCAAAACGATAGGACAAAACAGGAAATAATATATTTAATCATCCAAAAATTATAGAAACCTTACCAGATGTTAAGAGTGACCATAAAAGTCTGCGGACCAAAAATTATAATTTTTTAAGCATGTTTGGTCACCTAAATAAATCATTTAATAATATTCTACAAAAGGCACGATGTGAAACAACCTCTATAACAAGACTTCAAATAATTTTATAAAACTTCCCAGACCTTATTCATGCCCTATAAAGTCCTCTGCCCAAGTTTTATAACTTTTTAGTCAGTAAATAGTTCATAATAAATTCCTTGATAAATAGGGCAAATACTAGGTTTGTGAATGAAGTACCAAAAATATTAATCCAAAATTCATGACAAAATTTTTAGAGATTAGTGAAAACTATTTAAGGTCACTGCCTAAGTCTCATGGACATCCAAGATAATATGACGAGGTAATAAAATCATAAGCAAAAGTGCCCTAATTGGTCCTAAACAAGTTCAGAGGGGATATAAGTTCCTAAAGTTCCTAAAATCATTCACTAGGGCTTAATTCCACCTCAAGAACTCTCCTACCAAGTTTAAAAACATTCTAAGGACATATGGTCCCATGTCCTTCATTGAGCTCAAAACTCAACCCTAGGGTTAACACTGGGGTTCTAGGGCACACCAACCCTAAGCCACCCTAAATCTCCTATGAGGGTATTTTGTATGACAATAAATTAGTGGCCAAAGATCTATCCTTTTTGGGTGATGATTGACCACACAACCCATTAAACACCATTTTCCCTAATTTGCCCCCTTAGGGACCAAACTTTGGTCACACCATTACCTACTCAAATAAACCCCAAATGGGCTGTGATTTTTATCAATGACCTATCATGACCCTAAGGGTCATCCAACAAAATATTTGGGGAATTGTTAGGTCATTAGGCCCTCTAATTTACCCATACATGGATTATTTGATTTTTACTAAAACTATAAGAAAATGTTTTCCAAAAATTCCCATTTTTGGATATGTTAGGGGTATAGACATAAGTGACTACCAGTCCAAATTTCAATTCTTTTTGATCTATAAATTGATGGGGGAACTCAATTTAGTCTCTTATTAACCCTAGGTATAAACTGCACTATTTTGAGTGTTGTGGTCAGACCACTGACCCAAATGGGTTGAACACATTTTTAAAATAAAGTAGACCTCAAGGCTATAACTTTTATGCTGACCATTTCTCCAGGAAAAGGCTATATTTATTTTAAAATTTTAAAACCAAGTAATGCATAGTGTGACAAAATCAAAATGAATGAAATGATAATAATCCTATTTAATTCATTCGACGGTACTAATCTTAAAGAACATCGAATGGCTTCCTATCATCGCTCCCAGCATGCCAACAGTGTAGATTAGCTCGTCCTGGAGCTACTTCCAGCCAAATTTCCCAGCCACCCGGCCACCTCCATTGTCGACCACTGCCACCAACACCTCCGTTGAGGTTGTGTCTATCGCAGGGCGGCGGCACGGATGTCGGAGGGGCTATTTCAAGCGAACCCACAACTTCAAACTTTCATGGCATTTCTTCAAATATCCTCTCTAGATCGGGATCAATTGAGCTCGATATCTCTCCTTGTCGATCTAAGATGCTAGCACAGAGAAAGAGGGGGAGAAGTCGACCTTCTAGAGTGGCTGAAGTTGGGCAGAGCGTCAGGTTGCCATTGTCGGTGGTGGTGATATCGGGTGCTCTGTCTCATCCTATCTAGAGAGCTCGAAATCTTCAGGGGAATGTTGGAACTGATTAGGGAGGGTCTAGGGAAGCTTTTAAAAGAATCAGTTGGGGGAGTGGAGGGGTTTAAGCTTCCATGACAATTAATAGCCATGGGGGAGAATTTTTGGCCATGGTGGTTCAGCGAATCCAACCACTGAATGGCCTGGAAAACCGCTTGATCTTCTCATAACTGATCAGAGAAGATGAATCCATCCTTTTAGATTGAATGGGGAGGCCCTTGGCCTCCCTTGGTCATGAATAGCCTTTACTTCCACACTTTCTCTCTCCTCCATTAAAGGGGAAACTTGGTTTCTCTCCTAATCACCATCTCAAGAATCTAAATGGCATTTTAGGTAAATATCAGCCTCATTAAACTTGTGGACCACTCCAATTGGGCTTAGGCCAAGTGAATTGGGCATGGTTGGGTTAACTTGAGTTAATTTGACCCAATTTAGGGTTTAGTTGACTTTGGTCAATTTAGCCTTTTGGGTTGACCTCAATGGGTCCTTAGTGACCCACTGGCTTCCCTTAAGGTCTAGGGAGATATGGGTAGGGTTGGTTTGGGCACCTTGGAGGTCACTTTACCCTAGTTAGGGCACTTTGACCATTTTTAAGGTTTTGGTTGACTTTGGTCAACTTTACCACTTGGGTTGACCCTAATGAGCCCTTAGTGTCCCAATGAACCTCCTAAAGGGTTAGTAAGGTTCTGTTGGGGTCAAGGAGTCAAGGTAAATCCATAAAGTCAAACCCTAGGTTTGGTGATTTGGTTGTGCTATTTGCAGATCAGGGTGATTTCAACCTTCTTGCCCTAGCGTACCTAGTCTTCTTTAGCTTCCTAGGGTTTTCCTATGACCTAGTCATGACAAAACCACTCCTAGGGGTCTAGTTGTTTGAGAGATTTTACAAATCCAACTACATAAAAATAAAAATTTCGTCTCGAAATTAAGGTTAGGCCTACGGGGTTCTACTAAAATTAAAGCATGTAATATACCTTAGAAAGTTAAAGATATAACTGACTCGAAGAGATCAGGGTATTTCTACCGCATTAGATCCCTTAGCTCCCACGTATGCTCCTCCTGATCATGATTTCTCCACAGGACCTTGACCAGCGAAACCTTCTTGCGCCGCAAGACCCGCACAGTCGTATCGTTGATCTTGATCGACTCTAGGCTGACCAATCGATCAGATGCTACTGGGCCATCTGTGATAGAAATTTGCTGCTCTGGCTGTAGTAGAGCACTCCGTAGGTAGGATACGTCGAAGTAGTCGTGCAATCCCGCCAACTCTGGCGGTAGCTCCAATCTGTAAGCAAAGGTGTCGATCCGCTCCAGGATACTATAGGGCCCCATATACCTCGGACTGAGCTTCTTCTGCCCGCGTACCCACGAGACTCCATCCATTGTATATATCCTCAAGAAGACCCGGTCTCTAACCTGGAACTCCACTTGACGATGTCGCGCCTCAAAATATTTGTCATGTCTTCTCTGGGCCTCCAGCATCCTATTCCGAATCAGTCTCACCTGAGCATCAGTGTCATCTACAAACTCCGTATCAAGTGCCTTTAAATCCTTATCCTGGTTCCAAGATAGTGGGGTCCAACACCTCCGATTGTAAAATTCCTCGTAAGGGTCCCGACCTATACTGGTTTGATGACTGTTGTTGTATGAAAACTCGATCAGTGGCAATAGTCTCTCTGATGGCTCCCAATGATCCAGGATGCATAAGCGCAAAAGATCCTCCAGTGTCAGGTTGGTACGCTCCGTTTGTCCATCCGTCTAAGGGTGGAAGGCTATACTGAATGTCAATCGAGACCCCAGATAAGCCTGGACTGACCTCCAATCTTTGGACATAAACTATCTGTCTCGATCCGACACAATCGACCTCAGCACGGCATTATAGTGGGCAAACTGCTCCACAAACTTCCGCACCAAATAACCAACCGGAGCCTCCTTCCTAATTGGAATAAATCTGGCCACCTTCGTTAACCTGTCGACGATCACCCATATTGAATCGTTTCTTGTATGTGGTCGAGGGAGACCATGAATGAAATCCTTGGCTATGTCGTCGAACTTCCACTCTGGTACCAGTAGTGGCTGCAATAATCTGGTCAGACTCTTATACTCTGCCTTTACAAGCTGACAAGGCTCGTAGTGCGTATCAAAGTAAGTGATATCCTTCTTCATGCCCTACCAATATATTGTCCTCTTCAAATCTGCTGTCATATTCAAGATCCCTAGGTTCACTGAGTATCGGTTGTCGTGTGCCTGTGCCATAATATCCTCCCGTATTGGGCCTCGACATCTCCTGTATCTGTAATGGTTGGGGAGCCAGCACCACTGGGTTCCTCTACTACTGCCGGTCCTCCTGGCAGGGTTGGGCCCGTTACTCCTTTCTCCAATGACCTGAACTCTCTGTTGGTCTCTCCTGCCACCGATCATGGCATCGTTCAGCGATCTTTTTCTGCCCCGAACTGTGAGCTGGTCTTCTTCCAGCTTCTTGTCCATCTCTAAGATCCTTGCCAAGCTCCCAGTAGAAATAAAATGGAGGGCCTGCCTCATATCATCGTGAGGGACCTTATAGAACCTCTTCTCATAGCCTGCATCGTACGACTGGTACGAGTCCGCAAAGCAGGCTAAATGTGTGAACTTCTGATAATACTCCAATACTATCCTACTACCTTGCCTCAAATGCAGGAATCTGTCCTCCAACTCATCCCTTGCCTACTGTGGTACAAAATGCTCTAGTAGCTGTTAACCAAGAAATTGGCAATCCCTCCCAAGGTAGCAAGCTCGCAAGTCACGGCCTGCTCCAGGTCCCCCTGGAGGTTGCAGTCTGTCTCAGCCCCCTCCTCTGGGTCAGGAGGATAGACTCCTCTATCCGCTCAAGCCGCGCGGTTATGGAGGTCTCCCCGGTCTAATCGCCCAAGTCGTACAACAGTCATTCGTTCTGCAGGGGCTGCAGAATGCTTCCATTGTCCTCCCCTGTAGGCCATACGGTTAGGTCGGCTCACTACGCAATGATGTTTTCACTCAGCAGGAGCGGACTTCCTATTTCCCTGATCAACGGAGGCGAGCTCCAATTCACAATGCCTGCTTAACAGAGGCGGACTACCCCTCAGTCCTCCCAATGGTTGTCCAGATTTCCCAGCTCTGATGAAGTCTTGTCGGACTCCCAATATAGTGTCCACCCAAATCGAACAATACAACGCAGACAAAACTCCACTAGGGGAGGACTCTATGTTCAGTCAGCCAGCACGCCGCATAGCAGCAATGGCAACAACCCTCTAGGAGGCCAATCAGTAGTGTCGACCTGCCTCTTCTATCCGCCAGTAGTGGGCGGACTCGGCCTTAGTTCGCCTGAGGAAGGACTTAGAAATAGGACTTTGCCCAGCCAGTGCAATATGTTGTGGACTCAACTCCATCACACTGCCAGAAAGTAGTGGTGGCCTAACTTTAGGCCTTCAGTCAGCAGCGGTGACCTGCCTCTTAGCTGCCAGCCAGCAAAAGCTACCCGCTCCACCTCGCCAGCATGTGCGACCCGCCTCCTGAGTCCGCCATGTCTCGAAGCTCTTGTCGCCCAGTAGGGGGGACAAGCCTCAAGCATATAAGCTCATCCTATCCACAGCGGGCTAGGTGGACTCATTCTGCCGTCCTCCAGCTAACCCTCTAGTTTCCCGATGTCCATTTCTTCCCTGCTGCGGGCGGACTACTCCTATGCTCGCATAACTTGGCGCAGGCTCGCTTAGTGTAGTATAGGCGGACTTGTCCCAGTCCGCCAACAACAGATCAATTCAAGCAGGTATGTCTGTAACTGCACAACATTGTGAGGACTAAGAAGACTTCACATCTACTCGTACAACTTACCAACAGACCGGTGGTAACGTTACCAGGACCGTCTCCGGCCCGAGCCTATAAATAGGACCCCATACCTCTCATTCAGAAGCATAGTGGAGTGGGACAACCAACGCATAGAGACCTACGAATGTATTTTTCCAGTCTTCCCGGCAAGCCCTTACGGCCTGTTTCCTGACCTTGGCCTTAGCTGCGCTCTCTCCCTGATTGCGCAGTCTGCTTGGCCTTGAGTAGCGAATTGCGGGATCAACTTTCTGTGCGGTCTGCCGACCTACTTTGCCAAACCGCGCGACCTCTTGCTTCCTCTTCTCTCAAGCTGCCAGTTCCCCCTTTGTACACTATATTTTCTTTCCATGTAAAGGTGCAATCTCAAGATATAATCTCAATTCATAATCAAAGGAAAGCCCATCGCAGGAGTGGCATTTAAGCCGCGGAGGACAAACTCTGTTGTTGCCACTGCAAGCAGCCCCTTCCTCTCTCTTATTCCCTCTCTCGACCTCAACCATCAGATCTAACCATCAAAGTAACCGTCTGCTCGACAGTTCCTCCATAACCACATACTTATCCCCGTATCCCGAATCGATCGTGCTCCACTCTCGAGCAAGCTAGTGGAAGAGCGTAATTTCTGCATCAACATTTAACATGTTACGTTCAGATCTCGAACAGACGGTTAAAATCAGCGGTTACTCAAGTCAGACCTCCAACCCCCTCAAAATATTCCTCATACTAGCGAAGATGCTCTCTGGGAAGCCCTCATGCTAAGACGCCGGGAAACTACCTAGCAAATTGCAGCGATTAACGACACCCTAGCTGGTATAATTCGGCGACTAGACTCGCAACCTGCAGCAGTGCCGGTTCCTACAATCAACCCACTAGTGGAGAATCCGCATTCTTACACACCTACTTTTCGGCCAGTTGATCTTCATACCTTTCCGACAAGTTACCCACCTAAGCAGGCCGCAGACCCTTTGCGGTCTCCTGTTGATGTGCAAAGGGAGTGTATCTATAAACTCAGTCCTCGAACAATCGCTTATTCCGCCAATCACCCGAGAAAACTGCCCAAGTTTTTCACTAAGAGGAAAAGAGGTCCAGAAGCTTTATTCAACATCAAGCAACGTGAGAATGAGACTTTGGCCCACTTTGTCGAATGCTTCCAAAGAGAGATCTCGAAAGTGAAGAACATTGATCCAAGATTCTACAAAGTCGCGTTGATGGTTCATTTACAAGAAGGACCACTCAAGTTTGAAGCCTGCCTCCAACAGCCAAAGACATATCAGGAATTTATTAGTCTCGCCAATGAATATATTCGCATTGAAAAGTGTAATCAAAGTTTCATCTCCTAGCTTGAGGCAGAGAAGGATTCTTCTTCTTCTTACAAGAAACCTCCAAAGTGTCCACAGAAAGATTTTCAACCGCGAGCAAGGAAGGGAAGAATTGGACAACGTAATCAACACTTCTTCCCAAGCAAGGATCACATCCAAAGAAAAAACTGCGATTTCAAGTCCTTTCCACTTATCCAGCACAAGCTCTGCAAGCAACTTCAGTTTACCAGCAACAGGGGAATAACTCCCCAACTTGAACTGAGCAAGGCCATGTAGGAAGTAATCCGAGTCCAGAAAGGCGAGGCTAATTACCAACTAACAGACCAAAGAACCAAAGACTCTGACCAGTACTGCGAACATCACAAAGGAAAGGGTCATGCGACAGAAGATTGCAAAACCC
The DNA here is from genome assembly GCA_039513925.1 of Platanthera zijinensis. Classification (NCBI taxonomy): domain Eukaryota; kingdom Viridiplantae; phylum Streptophyta; class Magnoliopsida; order Asparagales; family Orchidaceae; genus Platanthera; species Platanthera zijinensis. The sequence continues at coordinate 161,568,524 of CM077080.1, forward strand.
TTCAACAACTGATGGAGAAAATGCTGAAGCAGGGCAAATGTCAACATTTGCTCCACAAGGATAACCCATCTCATCCATAAATCTCAGAAGGAAAAAGGAGGCAAACAACTTTCTTGTCGTAAAGTCCCCATGACTCCTCACAACCATGGCTGGTTATCTTTTCTTTACATTCTTCAACCATTTTTTCTCTCTAAAAACACTTCTAAGTGTTCTTTCATTTCATTTCAATAAATGTTGACGTCAGATATCCCATACTGACACATTTCCATTTTTGGAGTGCCTCCTCCTCTATTTTCTCTGTGCCAAAGGGATCACTGAACCACTAAGATATCGCCGAGTCTTGTTGTTCCCTCCATCGATTTTTCTCGGGCTTAAGACCATAATGACCACATATAGTGGGGAGTGTTCGCGCATGTGCAGTGGGTGCAACTCAATCAATGATTGTGGACTTTGGGCTTCGGATCCTAGTCGGCATCTAACACACAATGTGTATCAAGGGAGGTCCCAGTGTGTTAGCTCTGTTGTTCTTCACTAGGGATACATTACAGTTAAGATGATCTTTGTTTGACAAGTAAAGGCGATCAAGTTTAGAATTGTCTCTTCGATCATCTCATGACTATATTGGATGAATACTCTATGGTACTCTCAATCCGTGCTTTTGCAGGGCCCACAACTCTGCTGATCACTCCAAAGACAAGCAATAGGTCACTGGCGCATCTAGTCTAATTGATAAACGATGTTTGTAACTCGAGGCACCATAGTAGTGTATCTTTCATTCCTTCTTAGGATTTTGTGCATGTCTCCCTTTTGTGCTCTTTCAAGGGAATGCGGCTAGTCCGCTCTAGGTAGGACTACACCCTAGATGATTTTTCTTAGGCAAGCGATGCTTAAGACCCCCGAGGAACACCTATGGCGGCATCCAGCCTTTTTTGGGTCATCTTCGGGTGTAGCCCTCATTTTTCATTCTGCCTTCTTACAGGTTAATAGGTTAGATCCAACCAATCCAAAGGATTTGCAATAAAATTTTTGCTTATGCTAATCTTATATGCTCAGCTTGCATGAAGCTCTATCAGATGTTGGTTGACAAGCTCTCTGTTGCTCTTATTGGATTTTTCTGGCATTAATTGATAGTCAGAGAATCTAATTATTTTTGATTGGCAAACCATCTGGTTGAAGTCTAGTCAGTGTTTTCATCTGACTGATCTGGATTTCATATTGGGATATCATATCTGACCAAGCAAGAAGCTTATTATTATGGCTTGATCAATACTTGATTTTGCATACTCAATCAATAGCAGGATTTCATGGATGTTCCTTCTGCAGTCTAATCATATCTAACTTATCGCAATAACTTTTAGCAGAAGATTTATCCATAAACTCCTCAAGTACTCGAGTTACTTCTCTTTCATATCTGCTACTCACTCTTCTTTTGCAGAGATTAGCAAATATTTGCAAGTTCTCTTCAGGTACTTGCACTTAGTTTTCTTTCATATCAATTACTCACTCTTCTTTTGTAGAGATTAGCAGATATTTGCAAGTTCCCTTCAGGGACTTGCAGCTTAGTTTTCTTTCATATCTGCTTCTCACTCTTCTTTTGTAGAGATAAGCAGATATTTACAAGTTCCCTTCAGGTACTTGCAGCTTAGTTTTCTTTCATATCTATTTCTCACTCTTCTTTTGTAGAGATTAACAGATATTTGCAAGTTCCTTTCATGTACTTGCAACTTACTCTTCTTTCATATATGTTGTTCGCTCTTTTTTTTGAAGAGATTAGCAGATATTTGCAAGTTCCCTTCAGGTACTTGCAACTTACTCTTCTTTCATATCTTCTACTCACTCTTTTTTTGCAGAGATTAGAAGATATTTGCAAGTTCCCTTTAGGCACTTGTAGCTTTGTTTTCTTTCATATCTGCTTCACACTCTTCTTTTGCAGATATTAGCAGATGTTTGCAAGTTCCTTTCAGGTACTTGTAGCTTAGTTTTCTTTCATATATGCTTATAACTCTTCTTTTGCAGAGATTAATAGATATTTGCAAGTTCCCTTCAGGTACTTGCAGCTTTGTTTTCTTTCATACCTGCTTCTCACTCTTCTTTTGCAAAGATTAGCAGATATTTGCAAGTTCCTTTCAGATACTTGCACCTTAGTTTTCTTTCATATCTGATACTCACTCTTCTTTTGCAGAGATTAGTAGATATTTGTAAGTTTCCTTCAGGTACTTGCAGCTTAGTCTTCTTTCATATCTGCTTCTCACTCTTCTTTTGTAAAGATTAGCATGTAACACCCCAAAATGTTATAGGAGCGACGGGGATCGAATTTGGCCAAGTCAGATTTTTGGTGCAGGTGACACGGGCCCCGACACGGGCGTGTTGGAGGCCGTGTCGGGCATGTCGAGCTCGAGCCGTCGAGCTAGCCGTATCGTCGACCACTGCAGGTCGACGATGGTCGTGTGGTGGAACACGGCCTCGGACACGGGCGTGTCCCAGGCCGTGTCACACCTATGCTGTGCGGTTGGGTACACGGGTAATGACACAGGCACAAACACGGGCGTGTCTAGATTAACACGGGCGTGTCTAATGCCGTGTCACCAAGCCGTGTACCTCTCTGACTGCGAAGTGTTGATATATTGTACACGGGGGGCGTGACACGGGTCCCGACACGGGCGTGTCGCAGGCAACACGGGCGTGTCGCAGGCGACACGGGCGTGTCGGAGGCCGTGTCACATGCCGTGTGCTGGTTTTCAGATTTGGTCGAGACGGCGAATGAGCTACACGGCCAGGCACACGGCCGTGTGTGAGCCCGTGTTCGGCCCAGTTTTTGGGATTTCAGATCTAATCTTGACCGTTCGTTTCCTTGGCTTTGGATCCAATGGTGGGGGGCTGTTCCTGAGGGGTTTTATCCGGGATTTAGGGTTGGGAATCCTCATTTCCCTTAGCCATTCTCTCTCTAAGAGTTTAGAGAGAGGGGAGAGCAAGTTTGGAGGAGGAGACCAAGATCCGGCCCCCGGAGGAGCTTCGGAGCTACGAATCGCGATCCGAGTCCAGATCCGCGGAGGTGACGCCGTTGCGGTGCTTTCCAACCGCATAGTTTTTGATGGCGCCGCGGAAATGCGAAAGGGTAACGATTCTCTTCTTGAGCATGTGAAGCTCTTCTTCCTTTGCATGGGAAAACCCCCTCTCCCGCGAGTGTGCGGCGAGATCGTGGTATTCCTTGGGGTAGATATGTAAAGTCCCCCTTGTTAGAGTCCGGAATCGTAGTACGGACATAGGCATGTTGTGTGAAGCCTACCTGGACGTGTGTTCCGGATCGGTGATGTTTTGTTATGCATATTTTAGCCGGAGAAGACTCCGAGCGTTGTGGTTGTTTTCGGGTTGCTATGCGGTAAAATGCATCATGGAATCTTGGGGATTAACCCCGAGGTGCACCCGGAAATCTGGGCGGAAACGAAGTTCTGCCATCTCGGTGGCCTGGGTTCCAGCCGGGAACATAGCGGGGCTATGTATCATGTTTGATTGCGGCAGGGAGCCTTGGGGATGAAACCCGAGGTGCACCCGGAAATCTTGGACGGAAATGTAGTTCTGTCATATCGGTGGCCTGGGAGCCAACCGGGTACTTAGCGGGGCTAAGTACCGTGTTTGATCGTTATTTGGGACTGGGGAAAGCTTAGTCCGCGCCAAAGGGCCAAATGGCAGTGGCGGAGTGAGCAACGGACTAGTAGCCCTCTACCCGCTCCACCTGCTCGGTTAAAGCGACCTAAAGTTTACGTGGGACTTACTGAGATTTGGAGATTGAGTCTAGGCTGCGGCTGAGAAGACTAAATGCTCACAAAGATTGCCATCCTGGGGGTGGTGGTGAAGTCGAGGACCGGACGGGGTTCGGACTGGCTTCGCCGAGTAAGTGCCCTGAGAGCACAGGGTGTACGGCCGTGAGAGCGTGCACCTATGTTGAGATGCTTGTTTGGCTGTGTTGCGTGTTTTGCTAACAAATGCAGGGAAGAAGCTCTGCCGCACCGATTTGGGGGAGGAATTGTTATAATTTGGTCAGCATTGCTGACCGTTGCCTTTGTTTACCACCGTGCGGTGGGTTGTTGCTTGCAGGTGCTGCGGAGCTGAGAGGTAATTAGTGGGCTAAAGCCCAAGTTGCTGTGCTGGCCCTCAAAGGCCTTGTTTTGAGTGTTTTACCTCTTGTACTCATGTGTGGCCGGCCTGCGTGCCGAGGTTTGGAAGACACTTGTATTTAAGCAACTCTTGTAAAGCCTTAAGGCTATTTCTTCCGTTTTGTGTATTATACATTCCTATGGGTTTGAGTAGTGGACATTCATGCTTGGCAGGGTTCTTTATTCTTTGCAACTCTAATAAATTGCTTCCGCTAGGTGTTGTGTAGGACGTTGTGATTGGTTGAATGGTTTCAACGCGTAACCAACCGGTCTGTCCGTAGTATATGGCGTCGGGCCCCGGCCGGACCTACTGCTATATGCTATGCGACGGATAGGGGTGTTACATAGCAAATATTTGCAAGTTCCTTTCAGGTACTTGCAACTTAATCTTCTTTCATATCTGTTGTTCACTCTTCTTTTGTAGAGATTAGCAGATATTTACAAGTTCCCTTCAGGTACTTGTAACTTACTCTTCTTTCAGATCTGCTACTCACTCTTCTTTTGTAGAGATTAGCAGATATTTGCAAGTTCCCTTCAGGTACTTGTAGCTTAGTTTTCATTCATATCTGCTTCTCACTCTTCTTTTACAGAGATTAGCAGATATTTACAAGTTCCTTTCAGGTACTTGCAACTTACTCTTTTCCATATCTGTCTTCACTCTTCTTTTGCAGAGATTAACAGCTATTTGCAAGTTCCATTCAGGTACTAGCAACTTACTCTTCTTTTATATCTGCTACTCACCATTCTTTTGAAGAGATTAGCAGATATTTGTAAGTTCCTTTAGGTACTTACAACTTAGTTTTCTTTCATATGTGCTACTCACTCTTCTCTTGTAAGATTAGCAGATATTTGCAAGTTCCCTTCAGGTACTTACAACTTAGTTTTCTTTCATATCTTCTTCTTACTCTTCTTTTTTCAGAGGTTAGCAGATATTTTCAAGTTCCCTTCAGGTACTTGCAACTTACTTTTCTTTCAAATCTGCGGCTTACTCTTATTTTTGTAGAGGTTAGTAAATATTTGCAACTTCCCTTCAGATATTAGCAGATACCTGCAGGTTCCCTTCAGAGATTATCAAATATTTGCAAGTTCCTTCAAGTTCACTTCAGAGCTCAATAGAAGACATTCACAAGTCTTCTTGGTTTTGCAAGAGAAATTCATGTACACACAATATGTGCCTTTTTTCGCTTGCATTGACTCTTCCTTTGCAGGATAAAATAGGCACTGACAAGATTTTCTAAGGAGAGACATCAGGTTCTATCTCTCCCTACCTCTTATTTTTCGAGGGGAGGATCACGATTTTCGTGGGTCTCCTACTTTTTTGAAGTTCCTTTCGGTACTTAAAAAAGTGCGGGGATTGTGTTGACCTAGAAATCGGCAATCCCTCCCAAGGTAGCTATCTCGCAAATCGCGACCTGATCCAGGTCCCCCTAAAGGTAGCGGCCTGTCTCAGCCTCCTTATCTGGGTAAGGCAGATAGACTCCTTTATCTGCTTACATCGCATGGCAAGGGCAGTCTCCCCGGTCTAACCGCCCAGGTCGCGAAGCTGCCATTCGTTCTGCAAAGGCTGCGGACTGCTTCCACAATCCGCCACTACAGGCCGTGCTGTTTGGTGGCTAACCGCGCAATGATGTTTTCACTCAGCTGGAGCGGACTTCCTATTTCCATCATCAATGGAGGCGAGCTCCAATTTACAATGCCCTCTTAACAGAGGCCGACTACCCCTCAGTTCGCCCAATAGTTGCTAGATTTCCCAACTCTGGTCAAGTCTTGCCGGACTACCGACATGGTGTCCGCACAGCCCGCACAATACGGTGCGGACTCAACTCAACCAGGGGAGGACTCTATGTTCATTCCGCAAGCTCGCCGTATAGCAACAATGGCAATAAGCCTCCAGGCTGCCTGTCAGTAGTGGCGACCAGCCTCTTCTGTCCACCAGTAGTGGGCGGACTCGTCCTCAGTCCTCGTGAGGAAGGACTTGGAAACAGGACTCTGCCCAACCCGCGCAACATGGCATGGACTCAACTCCAGCACACTGCCAGATAGTAGTGACGACCTGCCTCAAGGCTTCCAGTCAGCAGCGGCGACCTGCCTCCAGGCCTCCATCCAGCAATGGCTACCTGCTCCACCTTGCCAGCATGCACGACCCGACTCCTTAGTCCGCCAGGTCACCAAGCTCTTGTCGCCCAGTAGGGGGGACAAGCCTCCAGCAGATAAGCTTATCCTATCTGCAGCGGGCTAGGCAGACTCATTCTGCAGTCTGCCAGCTAGCCCTCTAGTTTCCAGGCGCGCTTCTTCCCAGGTGCGGGCGGACTACTCCTCAGCTCGCATAACTTAGTGTGGGCTCGCTTAAATGAATTCGTGGACGAATTCACTTTAAGGGGTGGTGAGCACATGTATGTGCATCATCGTTATAACATGAAAAGAACCCATGAATGTCCACTTAGGAATGAAAATACACATGTTTGGGGAACCTGCGTGTTCCTATAATTGCTTTTTGCAGTTTTGTTCGGTCCCTTATTGGTGTTCTGTTCGACTGTAGGTGTCTGAGAGTGGCGCGTGGCAGTCTGAATGCGCACTTTCTGAGAAAATTAATGCACCCAGCGATGTGCTGGAGACCCCTACGTCTTTGGAAACCATAAGAAGGGTGGTTGAAGTGGTGTTCGCTGTGAGCAACGCACATCATGGGAGTAATGTGCAACCATTTGTCCCTGAGATGGCCCCAACATCGAGTGGTATGTTGGAGCAAAGGGCATTTGGGGGTCAAGTAGAGCAGCAGAGGAGCATGACTGTGGCGCAGGGAGCGCATTCAGTGGACGCATATTTGCAGACGTTCCTTATGGTAAGGCGCTACCCAGGCTTTGAATGGGAAAGCGAGCAATCTATAGTGGATAGATTTTATAACGGTCTGCGCAGCGAGTTGCGTATCCTACTGCTAGGACCAAAGTTATTGGGATTCCGAGCTTTGGTGGAATCGGCCAGAGCGTTGGAAGTGGAGTTGGGGGAAACTCACCGAGTACCGGTGAATAGGGTACCAAACCTTACAGATCCTATAAGGTCTGCGTATCGAAAGATGCCGAGAAAAGAGGCTGGGTCATCTACTACCCAAACTACCGTCAAATGTTATTCTTGTGGCAAGAAAGGGCACCTCGCCAGAGAGTGTTGGGAGAGTGCTCAGAAGACAAGGAAAGTTTTGGCAGGAGCAGTCGGAGATTCGGTGGTCAAGCGGACAACCTCAAAATCTGGGTACCGTTGGTGGTACAAGAAGGCTAGGAGGTCGGGTCTAGTCCCTTCCTCTAGCACATCCGGAGCGACTACAGTCCAAACCCTGGATGAATGCTTTGTTTGTGGAAAGCCGGGGCACTATGCCCGGGACTGTTGGTTTGGACGCCCAATGTCCAAAAAGAAGTCGGGGCAATCCTGGAGGAGAAAGGAAAGGCGGTGGCGTCTACCGCACCGCTATTTACTCCGGCACAACTGGGAGTGAACATCCTTGGCCAGCAGGAGGTCATGGGGCCGACCGTCGGGAAGACAGGTATGGTTTAACTGATAGCAATTTAGCTTCTTATACCTACCACCTTTTGCGTGTTAGCTTAGGACTGGAGGTTCTAGGCTTTGTTTGGATTATTGGCAATCCGGCGAGAGCATTGTTCGATACGGGAGATTCGCGCACCTTTTGTCCAAGGGGTTTATATCATGTATTGAAGTACCTTCTTCTATGGCAAAGGACAAATTGGATGCATTATGGCGTTACGGATGTTCAATGCGCGCGAAAAGAGATTCTGTGTTGCAAGGTTACGGTTTAGGGGTCAGGGATTCGACGTGCAAGCGTCGTTACTGCCACCATGGGAGGCTTTGAAGCCTAAGCCTACATTGGGTAGTATCTCGGGTATATCCGAATATCCTGATGTGTTTCCCTGGAGTCCCTCCGTAGCGAGCAATCGATTTCACGAGTGAGCTGGTGCCAGGTGCCAAATCTGGGTCATGCTCTCCTCATAGGCTAACGCCTAATGAGTTGGCAGAACTGAAAGTTCAATTTGAAGAGCGTATGGATCAAGGTTTTGTGCGTCCAAGTTTGTCGTCTTGGAGCACACCGGCCCTCTTCGTGTAGTAGAAGGACGGGAGTTTGCGGCTCTGAATCGTTTATGAAAAACTGAGCAAGTCATTAAAAGAGATCAAGTACCCGATCCGAAGTATTGGAGATCTGTTTGATCAGTTGGGTGGGTCATCGGTGTACTTAAAGTTGGAACTTAAGTCTGGTTACTATCAGATGATAATCAAGGAAAGTGTTATCCCAAAGATAGCGTTCAACGCAAGATATGGGCAGTTCGAGTTTACGGTCATGTCGTTCGGGCTGACTAATGCGTCATCGGTGTTCATGGACCTGATGAACAGAATGTTCAGGGAGTACTTAGACCGTGTTGTGGTCGTATTTATTGACAACCTATCGGTGTGCTCGCAGTGCGAAGAAGATCGCTTCAAGCATCTGCGTTTGGTTTTGGGGACACTTAGGAGGACCGTGCTATACGCAAAGTTCTCCAAAGGCGAGCCTTGGTTATCTTCAGTGTCGTTCCTTGGTCACTTAATCAGTAGGGAAGAGTTGCGGTGGATCCGTCGTAGACTGTTACAATACGGAAGTGGCCTGCGTTGTCTTCGGTAGAGGAAGTCCGGAGTTTGCTGGGGCTTGCCGGCTTTTACAGGCACTTCGTGGAAAACTTCTCGCGGATAGCGCTACCTCTCACGACTTTGACAAGGAAAGATCAGAGTTTTGTGTGGGCGCTGAGGGTGCGCAAGCTTTTGAAGAGCTGAAGAGTCGGTTGGCCACGTCCCCAGTGCTTAGTTCGCTGTGTGGGACCGAGGGCTTCGAGGTTCTTAGTGACGCTTCGGGTAGTGGTTTGGGCTGCATGCTGTTGCAGCATGGGAACTTGATAGCCTATGGTTCGCGTCAGCTAAAAGTGCATGAAAGGAATTAGTCGGTCCGCGACTGGGAGTTGGCGGCCGTGATATTTGCGCTTAAGCTGTGGAGGCGCTACTCGTATGACGTTAGGTCGATATTCATACCGACCTCAAGAGCCTGAAATATCTGTTGGATCAATAGGACCTGAACTTGAGGCAGCGGAGATGAAAGGAGTTCCTGGGGGACTATACGTTCAAGATTTATCATGCACACGACGATGTGTAGCTGCATGAAAGAAATCATAAGTGCGGCTCGATGGGTCGAGATCCCGAATCGACGGTTGTAGGAGGGCTACCAAGGTAAGACCATTGTTTGTGCGGCCCAAGCGTGGATAATCTGTTGGTGGAGTTGTGATACGTCATATCGAGTACTCAACTCGCTTAAGTGTCACGAAGTTGTGCCGATGTCTAAAGAAATGCTCTGGTGGCCAGAACTTTAGAAGGTCGTGGCACCATAGGTGGCAAAGTGCCAGCCTTGCGCCTTAGTGAAGGCAGAGTGCCAAGTGCCGGGGAATTCTTGAATCCATGCCTAGTTCAGAATAGAAGTTCGACTGGACTGTGGGCATGGTTTGCCAAATTCACAGTGAATTAACGACGTCGTTTGTGTGATCGTAGTTGTGGTGACACTAGTTTCGCACTTCATTCCGCATAGGAAGGATGACTCGGTGGAGAAGTTGGCAAAGTTGTATGTTGACAATATTGTTAGACTGCATGGTGTGCCCCATAGCATTGTGAGTGATCGCGATGGGCGGTTCATGTCAAATGTTTGGAGGTTGGTGCAGCAGATGCTGGGAACAAAGTTAAAGTTCAGCACGGCTTTCCATCCGCAGACGGATGGGCAGACCGAGAGGGTCAATAGAATGCTGGAGGACATGCTCCGCATGTGTGTTCTAGACTTCGGGAAGCTTTGGGAGGACCACCTGTTTTAGTGGAATTCTCGTACAACAATAGCTACCAGGCGAGTATCTAAATGGCGCCCTTTGAGGCCCTATATGGTAGAAAATGTCGCACGCCGTTATCCTGGTTAAAAACGGGTGAGGCAAGGTTGTACAAGAAGCTGGAGGTGGAGAGTGCTACCTCGTTAGTGCGGATCATTCGGGGGCGCTTGTTGATCGCTCAAGACTGGCAGGCGAAGTATCACAATGCCAAGCACCGGAACGTGGAGTTCGCGGTAGGCGATTGGGTATACCTTAAAGTGAAGCCGTTCAAGGGGGTTTCGCGGGTGAGACGCTTGAAGAAGCTGAGCCCAAGATACCTTGGACCTTTTGAGGGTCTGGAGCGAGTCGGCGAAGCTGCGTACCGTTTGAGGTTATCGGAGAAATTGAGTGGATTACATGATGTGTTCCACATTTCTGTGTGCGGAAGGCGGTGCAAGAGTCTTCGTAGGTGATCGCGGTTGACCAAGTGCCGGTAGACGAGGGGTTGACGACTAAGGTCAAGCCCATTCGTATCGAAGTTGTTGAGGTCAAGAGACTCCGTAACAAGGAGATCCGGATGGTTAAGGTCCAGTGGGAATAATTGCGGGTGTGAGGAGCTCTCTTGGGAACGGGAGCAGTCTATGCTCGTGGAGTACCCGAAATTGTTCCGCTCAGGTACTATTTTGAGTTAAGTCCTGTTTTTCGTATATTAATTTCGTGGACGAAATTCTTTAAGGGGGGTAGAATTGTAACACCCCAAAATGTTGTAGGAGCGACGGGGATCGAATTTGGCCAAGTCAGATTTTTGGTGCAGGTGACACGGGCCCCGACACGGGCGTGTTGGAGGCCGTATCGGGCGTGCCGAGCTCGAGCCGTCGAGCTAGCCGTATCGTCGACCACTGCAGGTCGACGATGGTCGTGTGGTGGAACACGGCCTCGGACACGGGCGTGTCCCAGGCCGTGTCACACCTATGCTGTGCGGTTGGGTACACGGGTAATGACACGGGCACGAACACGGGCGTGTCTAGATTGACACGGGAGTGTCTAATGCCGTGTCACCAAGCTGTGTACCTCTCTGACTGCGAAGTGTTGATATATTGCACACGGGGGGCGGGACACGGGTCCCGACACGGGCGTGTCGAAGGTGACACGGGCGTGTCGTAGGCCGTGTCACATGCCATGTGCTGGTTTTCAGATTTGGTCGAGACGGCGAATGAGCTACACGGCCAGGCACACGGCCGTGTGTGAGCCCGTGTTCGGCCCAGTTTTTGGGATTTCAGATCTAATCTTGACCGTTCGTTTCCTTGGCTTTGGATCCAACGGTGGGGGCTGTTCCTGAGGGGTTTTATCCGGGATTTAGGGTTGGGAATCCTCATTTCCCTTAGCCATTCTCTCTCTAAGAGTTTAGAGAGAGGGGAGAGCAAGTTTGGAGGAGGAGACCAAGATCCGGCCGCCGGAGGAGCTTCGGAGCTCCGAATCGCGATCCGAGTCCAGATCCGCGGAGGTGACGCCGTTGCGGTTCTTTCCAACCGCATAGTTTTCGATGGCGCCGCGGAAAAGCGAAAGGGTAACGATTCTCTCATTGAGCATGTGAAGCTCTTCTTCCTTTGCATGGGAAAACCCCTCTCCCGCGATTGTGCGGCGAGATCGTGGTATTCCTTGGGGTAGATATGTAAAGTCCCCCTTGTTAGAGTCCGGAATCGTAGTACGGACATAGGCATGTTGTGTGAAGCCTACCTGGACGTGTGTTCCGGATCGGTGATGTTTTGTTATGCATATTTTAGCCGGAGAAGACTCCGAGCGTTGTGGTTGTTTTCGGGTTGCTATGCGGTAGAATGCATCAGGGAATCTTGGGGATTAACCCCGAGGTGCACCCGGAAATCTGGGCGGAAACGAAGTTCTGCCATCTCGGTGGCCTGGGTGCCAGCCGGGAACATAGCGGGGCTATGTATCATGTTTGATTGCGGCAGGGAGCCTTGGGGATGAAACCCGAGGTGCACCCGGAAATCTTGGACGGAAATGTAGTTCTGTCATATCGGTGGCCTGGGAGCCAACCGGGTACTTAGCGGGGCTAAGTACCGTGTTTGATCGTTATTTGGGACTGCGGAAAGCTTAGTCCGCGCCAAAGGGCTAAATGGCAGTGGCGGAGTGAGCAACGGACTAGTAGCCCTCTACCCGCTCCACCTGCTCGGTTAAAGCGACCTAAAGTTTACGTGGGACTTACTGAGATTTGGAGATCGAGTCTAGGCTGCGGCTGAGAAGACTAAATGCTCACAAAGATTGCCATCCTGGGGGTGGTGGTGGAGTCGAGGACCGGACGGGGTTCGGACTGGCTTCGCCGAGTAAGTGCCCTGAGAGCACGGGGTGTACGGCCGTGAGAGCGTGCACCTATGTTGAGATGCTTGTTTGGCTGTGTTGCGTGTTTTGCTAACAAATGCAGGGAAGAAGCTCTGCCGCCCCGGTTTGGGGGCGGAATCATTATAATTTGGTCAGCATTGCTGACCGTTGCCTTTGTTTACCACCGTGCGGTGGGTTGTTGCTTGCAGGTGTTGCGGAGCTGAGAGGTAATTAGCGGGCTAAAGCCCAAGTTGCTGTGCTGGCCCTCGAAGGCCTTGTTTTGAGTGTTTTACCTCTTGTACTCATGTGTGGCCGGCCTGCGTGCCGAGGTTTGGAAGAAACTTGTATTTAAGCAACTCTTGTAAAGCCTTAAGGCTATTTCTTCCGTTTTGTGTATTATACATTCCTATGGGGTTTGAGTAGTGGACATTCATGCTTGGCAGGGTTCTTTATTCTTTGCAACTCTAATAAATTGCTTTCGCTAGGTGTTGTGTAGGACGTTGTGATTGGTTGAATGGTTTCAACGCATAACCAACCGGTCTGTCCGTAGTATATGGCATCGGGCCCCGGCCGGACCTACTGCTATATGCTATGCGACGGATAGGGGTGTTACATAGCAGATATTTGCAAGTTCCTTTCAGGTACTTGCAACTTAATCTTCTTTCATATCTGTTGTTCACTCTTCTTTTGTAGAGATTAGCAGATATTTACAAGTTCCCTTCAGGTACTTGTAACTTACTCTTCTTTCAGATCTGCTACTCACTCTTCTTTTGTAGAGATTAGCAGATATTTGCAAGTTCCCTTCAGGTACTTGTAGCTTAGTTTTCTTTCATATCTGCTTCTCACTCTTCTTTTACAGAGATTAGTAGATATTTACAAGTTCCTTTCAGGTACTTGCAACTTACTCTTTTCCATATCTGTCTTCACTCTTCTTTTGCAGAGATTAACAGCTATTTGCAAGTTCCATTCAGGTACTAGCAACTTACTCTTCTTTTATATCTGCTACTCACCATTCTTTTGAAGAGATTAGCAGATATTTGTAAGTTCCTTTTAGGTACTTACAACTTAGTTTTCTTTCATATGTGCTACTCACTCTTCTCTTGTAGAGATTAACAGATATTTGCAAGTTCCCTTCAGGTACTTACAACTTAGTTTTCTTTCATATCTTCTTCTTACTCTTCTTTTTTCAGAGGTTAGCAGATATTTTCAAGTTCCCTTCAGGTACTTGCAACTTACTTTTCTTTCAAATCTGCGGCTTACTCTTATTTTTGTAGAGGTTAGTAAATATTTGCAACTTCCCTTCAGATATTAGCAGATACCTGCAGGTTCCCTTCAGAGATTATCAAATATTTGCAAGTTCCTTCAAGTTCACTTCAGAGCTCAATAGAAGACATTCACAAGTCTTCTTGGTTTTGCAAGAGAAATTCATGTACACACAATATGTGCCTTTTTTCGCTTGCATTGACTCTTCCTTTGCAGGATAAAATAGGCACTGACAAGATTTTCTAAGGAGAGACATCAGGTTCTATCTCTCCCTACCTCTTATTTTTCGAGGGGAGGATCACGATTTTCGTGGGTCTCCTACTTTTTTGAAGTTCCTTTCGGTACTTAAAAAAGTGCGGGGATTGTGTTGACCTAGAAATCGGCAATCCCTCCCAAGGTAGCTATCTCGCAAATCGTGACCTGATCCAGGTCCCCCTAAAGGTAGCGGCCTGTCTCAGCCTCCTTATCTGGGTAAGGCGGATAGACTCCTTTATCTGCTTACATCGCATGGCAAGGGCAGTCTCCCCGGTCTAACCGCCCAGGTCGCGAAGCTGCCATTCGTTCTGCAAAGGCTGCGGACTGCTTCCACAATCCGCCACTACAGGCCATGCTGTTTGGTGGCTAACCGCGCAATGATGTTTTCACTCAGCTGGAGCGGACTTCCTATTTCCATCATCAATGGAGGCGAGCTCCAATTTAGAATGCCCTCTTAACAGAGGCCGACTACCCCTCAGTTCGCCCAATAGTTGCCAGATTTCCCAACTCTGGTCAAGTCTTGCCGGACTACCGACATGGTGTCCGCACAGCCCGCACAATACGGTGCGGACTCAACTCAACCAGGGGAGGACTCTATGTTCATTCCGCAAGCTCGCCGTATAGCAACAATGGCAATAAGCCTCCAGGCTGCCTGTCAGTAGTGGCGACCAGCCTCTTCTGTCCACCAGTAGTGGGCGGACTCGTCCTCAGTCCTCGTGAGGAAGGACTTGGAAACAGGACTCTGCCCAACCCGCGCAACATGGCATGGACTCAACTCCAGCACACTGCCAGATAGTAGTGACGACCTGCCTCAAGGCTTCCAGTCAGCAGCAGCGACTTGCCTCCAGGCCTCCATCCAGCAATGGCTACCTGCTCCACCTTGCCAGCATGCACGACCCGACTCCTTAGTCCGCCAGGTCACCAAGCTCTTGTCGCCCAGTAGGGGGGACAAGCCTCCAGCAGATAAGCTTATCCTATCCGCATCGGGCTAGGCAGACTCATTCTGCAGTCTGCCAGCTAGCCCTCTAGTTTCCAGGCGCGCTTCTTCCCAGGTGCGGGCGGACTACTCCTCAGCTCGCATAACTTAGTGTGGGCTCGCTTAGTGCAGCAGAGGCAGACATGTCCAAGTCTGCCAATAATATATCAATTCAAGCAGGCAAGTCCCTAACCGCACAACATGGTGCGGACTCGGCGGACTTCGCGTCTACTCGTATAACTTATCGACATACTAGGGGTAACATTACCAGGACCATCTCCGGGCCGAGTTTATAAATAGGTCCCCATACCTCTCATTCAGAAGCATGGTGGAGTGGGACAAACAACACATCCAGACCTGCGGACTCAGTTTTCCAGTCCCCCCAGCTAGCCCTTGCGGCCTATTTATCGACCTTGGCCTCAACTGCACTCTCTCCATCATCGCACAGTCCGCTCGGCAATGAATAGCAAACTACGGGATCAGCTTTCCGTGCGGTCTGTCGACCTACTTTGTCAAACCACGCTACCTCTGGCTTCCTCTTCTCTCAAGCCGCCAGCATCCCCCTTTTGTACACTTTATTTGCATTCCATGTAAAGGTGCAATCTCAAGCTGTAATCTTAATTCATAATCAAAGTAAAGCTCATCGCAGGAGTGACATTTAAGCCTCGGCGGGTGAACTCTGTTGTTGCCACTGCAAGCGACCCCCTTCCCCTCTCTTTTTCCCTCTCTCGATCTCAACCATTAGAGCTAATTGTCAAAGTAACCTTCTGCTTGACAGTTCCTCATCAACCTCCTTCTTATCCCCGCATCCCGAATCGATCGTGCTCCACTCTTGTGCAAGCTAGCGGAAGAGCGCAATTTTCGCATCAACAGCAGTGCTTCCCTGAACTCCTTCCAAGAAATATCTTCATACTCCATCCTAGTGAAGGTATTGTCCAATAGTGACTTCCACCATCTCTTCGCATGGGACTCCAAACAAGATACTGTTAATGCTACTACCTCCTCCATTGGGCACCGAATCCCAGCCAACATCTCGTAAATGATATCCAGCCACTCCTATGTACGAACTGCTGACTTCGTCTTGAGGTAGGATGGCGGATAAAGACCTCGAAAGACACTCAACTAGTTTGCCCCAGGGTTTGGCTTAGGAGTCGGAGCTTGCTGAGTTCTGAATGCCTCCAAGATAGCCGTCAATGTTTGTTCCATATCCATTTGTTGAAATGGAGTAGGAGCTGACAGAGGTGGAGCAATATTCTGAGCCTGAGGTACACCCTGTCAAGGGGTAGGGTTCGTCGCAGGCAACAAAGTAGAAGCCAATTGTCAGGTGGTTTACCCATAAATTAGCTGAAAAGTGGACTACTGCATGTGATTTACCATATGGGCACACCATTGCTTCCGCTGCTATTTTGTCCTCAAACTAAGCTCGTGCAGGTGTCCCATGGTTTTTGTGGTTTTCTTTTCTTCGGATCGAGGTTTTCTTTGATACCAGTTTGTAAGGCCCTTTTTTTGCTTCGCCTCTAGTGTCTTTTGCCCAAATCACTGTTTTGCGATGACACCAATACTGTAGAAGGTCCCCACTACAAACGTCGATCCTGCCAGCAATAACGATCACCAATGAAGTAGAAGTACATAGTTTAGAACAATTATGTCTATGTCCACAATCACATGTAATATAAGGAAAGCTGAATCACAGCATAGTTCACATAGGAATGAAACAGAAAATGGAAGTAGTAAATCAATAAAGATAAACGAGCTCTTGCCTGGTACATCATGTCCTAACTACAACACTCTCATGGAAGAAAAATATACTAGTCACTAACGGATCCTGAAGTTGGTGCTCCTTTGCTAAACTGACCCACCTCCATGTGCACCGTACTTTGTTAGTGCTGCATCTCCTATTGTTGCCTCCTGTCTCCCATCTAGAGCCCTAGAAATGTTTGGTCCACTGACCATTAGTCAAAAGACTAAGCTAACAATCATCTCTGCCTCCCCCCACGACTCTTAGGCACTGTGTGGAAGGGGAGAGAGGGAAGATACTTAAGGTAGAGAGTAAATAATAGAAGGTGACAGCGGACCTAATCTAGTAGTTATATCGTAATATTCACAGTACTATAAAAATTAAAGCTAACAATACTAAAGTAATAGAGCAATAATAAGTAGAATGTAAAGTGCATCATAAAATATATGCAACAGTTAACCATAGAGAAAGTAACATTAGCTTATAAGCATGCCCACATAAGCTTATAAAATAAGGGATCGTTTTGCAAGGCCTAACGTATAAAAAGTCCCATACAAATTTATATGTTAGGGGTAAGGGTTGAAATGTGATGATGATATGATATGCTATGTTATGTTGGTTTAATGATATGTTCATACAAATGTAACCCACAAACACGACTCTATGAGCAAAGACTTTTTGTTCCCCCATTTGGAGTTAGCTAAACTCTCAGGTACCTACCGTCGTGGCAAATAGAGGCAGTGGGTTTGGCAACCCCACCTCTAGGCCGACATTTACACCACGTAAACTAGACCTTCGTACTCCTCAACATGAAGAACACACCGCGGAGCCTCTGCGTACTCTGCTTGCAAATCCACCAGTCTTATCCTTGGCTAAGGGTAAACCACACCCGCCGAGTAAGCGTATCGATGTCGGTGTGAGCGACCATCAAATAGTGAAGACCCACTGCCTTAGACACATGAAGCCATGAATTCCCAAACCATCGGCTCTCCGGACAAACCTGTCTATAAAGGGCTCTCGAGGGCACTAAGAACTACGATGGGTTGAAGCCCAAAGCTCCCTTTTGAAAGGTACTTATTATTTTTGGTAACTACCCATGTCCCAACTCTCCTAATCTTCCACTTTAACTAAACCTAAGTGTATTTAGACTTCCTCCAAGGGAAAGATTATCCATCATCGATCCCGAGAATAACCTTGCATCCCAGTCATCCAGACTATCATAACTTGACTCCTACTTATGACCTCTTTCTTATCCAACCAAAACAAATACACAAACTACCTCACCTTCCCCTACCAAGGCTTATATGTTATCATATTTCTACAGCTTTACTATGTGTAGACCTAATGAGTTACTTGTGATTAGGAGATATATCCATAATATAATATTTTTCCAAATTTATTTGACATTTATTTAATTTTCTGCAAAAATCAGGCCAATTGTGCTTTTGAACACCAAGTACAATTTTCTGACATGATATGGCCTTAACAAAATTATTACAAGTGTATATCATCAAAATAACCATAATTTCGGAATTTCACAATTTTCCAAAAAGCTTTTAACCTCCTAACTAATTATCGACTAAATAACCACAATGATAGGGCAAAACAGGAAATAATATAATTAATCATCCAAATATTTTATAAAAATTACCCGATCAAAAGATTAAAAAGAAATGTCTACTGACTTAAAATCATAATTTTCTATGCAGGTTTGGTCACCTAAATAAATCATTTAATAATATTCTACAAAAGGCACTATGTGAAACAACCTATATAATAAGACTTCCAATAAATTTATAAAAATTTATAGAGCTTATTGATGCCCTAAAAAGTACTCTGCCCAAGTTTTATAACTATTTAGTGAGCAATTAGTTCATAATAAATTCCTTGATGAATAGCGCAAATACTAGTTTAGTGAATAAAGTACCAAAAATATTAATCCAAAAATCATGACAATTTCCAACTACTACTAACAACTATTTAAGGTCACTTACTAAGTCTCATGGACATCAAAGATAATATGACTAGGTAATAAAATCATAAGCTAAAGTGCCCTAATTGGTCCTAAACTATTTTAGAGGGGATGTAAGTTCCTAAAGGTTATAAAATCATTCACTAGGGCTTAATTCCACCCTAGAAACTCTCCTACCAAGTTTTAAAACATTCCAAGGACATATGGTCTCATGTCCTTCATTGAGCTCAAAACTCAACCCTAGGGTTAACACTAGGGTTCTAGGGCACACCAACCCTAAACCACCAAAAATCTCCTGTAAGGGTATTTTGTATGACAATAAATCAGTGGCCAAAGATCCATCCCTTTTGGGTGAGGATTGGCCACACAACCCATTAAACACCATTTTCCATAATTTTCCCCCTTAGGGACCAAACTTTGGTCACACCAATACCTACTCAAATCAACCCCAAATGGGCTGCTATTATTATTAGTGACCTATCAATACCCTAAGGGTCGTCCACCAAAATTTTTGGGGAATTGGGAGGTCATTAGACCCTCTAATTAACCCATACATGGATTTTGAGATGTTTACAAAAACAATAGGAAAATAATTTTCAAAAATTCCCATTTTTAGATATGTTAGGGGTATAGACATAAGTGACCATCAGTACAAATTTCAAGTCTTTTTGATGTCTAGATTGATAGGAGCACTCAATTAAGTCTCTGATTAAACCTAGGTATAGACCGCACCAATTCTAGTGATGTGGTCAGAATAGTGACCAAATAGGTTCAAACAAATTTTAAAGTAAAGTAGACCTTAAGGGCTATAACTTCCATGTTGACTATTTCTCCAAAAAAAAGCTCTAAGTATCCAGAGAGCTCGAAATCTTCAGGAGAATGTTGGAACCGATTGCTGAGGGTCTAGGGAAGCTTTTAAAAGAATCAGTTGGGGGAGAGGAGGGGTCTAAGCTTCAATGATCACTAATAGCCATGGGAGAGAGTTTTCGGTCATGGTGGTTCAGTTTATCCAGCCACTGAATGGCCTTGAAAACCCTTTGATCTTCCCCTAACTGATCAAAGAAGATGAATCCATGCTTTTAGATTGAATGGGGAGGCCCTTGGCCTCCCTTGGCCATGAATGGCCTTTACTTCCTCACTTTCTCTCTCCTCCATTGAAGGGGAAACTTGGTTTCTCTCTCCTAATCACCATCTCTAGAATATTTATGGCATTTTAGGTAAATATTGGCCTCCTAAAACTTGTGGACCACTCCAATTGGGCTTAGCCCAAGTGAATTGGGCTTAGTTGGGTTAACTTGAGTTAATTTTCTCAATTTAGGGTTGAGTTGACTTTGGTCAATTTAGCCATTTGGGTTAACCCAATGGGTCCTTAGTGACCCATTGTCCTCCCTTAAGGTCTTGGGAGATATGGTTAGGGTTGTTTTGGGCACCTTGGCGGACACTTGACCCTAGTTAGGGCACTTTGACCCTTTTTTGGGTTTAGGTTGAATTTGGTCAACTTAACCTCTTGGGTTGACCCCAATGGGCCCTTAGTGGCCCAATGAACCTCCTAAAGGGTTAGTAAGGTTCAGGTGGGGTGAAGAAGTCAAGGTGAAGCCCTAAAGTCAAATCCTAGGTTTGGTGATTGGGTTGTGCTATTTGCAGACCAGGGTGATTTCTACCTTCATGCCCTAGTTCACCTGGTCTTCTTGAGCTTCCTCGGGTTTTGTCATGACCTAGTCATGACAAAACCACTACTATGGGTCTAGTTGTTTGAGGGATTTTATTTTGTTTCTAAGACTTATAGCTATTCTTCCTCACCACATTCATCATTTTCTTATTCCTCTCCAGCCCCGCAAGGACCGCAGAGTATTGGAAAAGAGTGTTTGTTTTGCCAGAACACACAACACGTGCTTAAAGATTATACTATATATTTATGCAAGTTGGAGGAGGAGGATGAGCCAGATATACGGATTGTTCTGACCCCTGTTTCGAGCATCACACTTTCTAATTCTGGTTATGTATATATATCACCTCTTTATATTGAAGGGAATGATATGAATTTTCTTACAAGATTTGATGTGGATGTTTTTCCCAATAAGGGTGAGCCTTTCTCCCCCGTGCACTTATCTCCATGCGTGGAGCCAATCCTTTGTGAGCAATAAATGCTTAAACTTTATGAAAGCACCGTTCCTCACCCTTTTGTGCAATATATTACATTCGTTTCTGATGATAATGTTGATGATACGCCATAAGTTGAGGCAATGATCTAGGTGCTGTGCATGTCTTTATGGAGGAGGACAACCTACTAGGTGATGAGGATTCTCCCTCAGCACTAGTGGAGGAAGTCCAAATCATGGGCGAGGCCAATTTAGATCTGCTGAACCTTGCAGCATTGTTGATAATGTCAACGTCATTTCTCTATCTCTACCCATTTGGAGTGAGACCGGGACCACTCTCCCAATTACCGATTATCTTAGTTTTTCTTCTCATTTATTAATTGATTACATTTCTCTATCTGAGCCTGTACAGGTCAAGCTTTTATAGGTACCTAAGGAGGACTTGGACTTCTTCCCTATAGATGGCACCTTGCGAGGCTAGTATGTTTTTGGTGAGATGAGTGGGGATCTGCCCTCCTCTTCTTACATTCTCTTCCCTCTACCCTTGATGAACAGGTATTATTATTCAAGTAGAGGGGTAATTGTTCTATCTCGGAATCGGCACCCATTACCAATATGGATAATATAACAGTTGCTTGTGCATTTTTCATTTCATAGACCTGTTAGCTAGAACCGTTAAAATTTTTAATAAGTCGTGTTGGGATGACAATAACCCCAGTATGAATCTAGGAGTAGGAGTAGAGCTGAGCGGGAAATAGAGGGCTAAAGCCCCTACTGCTGTTGCTGCTACTGCTGGCCCTCGAAGGCTTAACAAAGAAAATTATTTTATTCATGTGTGCTCGGCCTGCGCACCGTTGTTTGTAATCCACACTTGTGAAGCTTAACTATATGGCCTTAAGGCCAAACCATTGTGTATTTGATGTATATTCCTTTGGGATTATATATAAATGTGGTTGTTTATATACATAATGGACATTCGTGGTTGTTGAGTTCAGTATTAACTTTAAAAGCTTCCGCTAGCATGCTTTGAGTTAAAATGCAAATATGTTTTGATATTAACCTGTTACCTCGCCGCCTGTTTGTGGCATATGGTGTAGTGCCCCGCCCGGACCTTCTATTATATGTTATTTAATGGATGGGGTAATTATAGGGCAGCGCCTTAAACTCTATTTCTCTAGTGATGATGATGTCATTCCGAATAATATTAAGTTTCTTCTGCACAAACTTTAACTAACATCAGACTTTTTATTTTTGTTAAAAACTTTAATAATTATTTTGGACAATAATTTTTTGGACAATATTATATTGTTGCGTCGAGCTCAAACGATTTTTTAAACAAAGGGCACTCTTGGGAGGCCACCCAAGTTATTTTTCTATTTTCTTTATTTTACACTTTTTGTTTCGGACGGCTCCGACAAGCTTAAGCTTCTGTGATCGCCTGCTCCAACGCTGCTAAATCCATCACGAAGTCCAATGTTGACATTTCAAGAAGTTCCAAAGCGCAAGAATGGGGGAGCGGCATCACGCAACATTCGCGATGCATAAATCCGGTGAAGTACCTGTTTTTCAATTCTATACTTTCATTTCTATTTTAATTTTTCTCTCTCCTTCCCCTCCTTTCTCCATTGAGGACAATGCCCATTTTAAGCTTGGGGGAAGATTTCCTCCTTCTCTTATCTTTATTTTGTTACCTTTAAAAAATCAAAATAAAAAAAATTTTATATATCTAAAAAATAAAATAAAAAAGATTATATCTTTAAAAATCCAAAAAAAAGAGAATATTTCAAAATCAAAAAAAATTATGTTATTTGTTTTTACTTTAATAGGTTAAACTAATTTTGGTATTTCAATAGTATCCCTTATTTTTTTTTATTTTTCTCAAAATTCCATATAATGACTTAGCTAATTATAATCTCTCTAATCATTCTTTTTAATTATGTTTCACAAATAAAATGTTGGCCATGTTGTGTTCCTAATTCACGGTAGAACGTTAACGTGAAACATTTTTTCTAAAACTCGCATTTTTAATATGGTTTTCGTTCTTTATTTTCTTTACTTTCTTAAAAATCTTTCATCCACTAATTTCCTTTTTGTTTTTGGATATATTTTGTAATGTCAACTTTTGATTAGCATAGTAGATGTGAATGATCCAATTCTCTTATTATTTCTATTTTCAAGATAATTTAATTAGTCTTCATATATTATCTAGGATTTGCTTTTTGAAAATTTTCAAAGCTAATGCTTTAGATAAATTTTTAAACTTGAAATTGATTTAGGTCATTTTTGTTTTCGTTTGAGCCTTCTTGCCAACCTAAAAATTTTTATCCCTAGTTAGCAACTTTTGAGCCTTTTTCCGATTTCAATTGATAGCTCCACTTATCATTTCATTTTCACCAAAGCTAAAATATTCCAATCTATCTAATCACACTAACCTTTTGAGTTTCATTAAAAAATTTCATGATTATGATAGGTTTGTTTTTGGGATATGTTCGGAGAACTTTTTAAAAAATAATATGCTCAAAAGAAGTGTTTACTTTTGTTTGGCCAATTTCAAAATGAAAAAAAATTTAGTTTTGGCCTTTGTTTCTAAAAGAAAAAAAATGGGAAGAAAAGAAATTGGAAAAGAAAAAGAAAGAAAAGTATTTTATTTATGATGAAAATTTTGAAACTCTTTATTTTGGTTTACTGTGATTTTGAAGCCTCCTTGTTTATCTTTGAATTCCACTCTTAATCATAATCCTAATCCTAAACCAAACGTTTCGGTCGTAATAAGCGCTTTTGATTCATGTTTTTGAATTTTATTTATTAGTTAAGTAAATAAGAAAAGTAGATTGGTAAAGTTTTAGATTTAAATTTAGATTTTTGTTATTTGATTGATATAGCTATAATGTGTCTCTTAGATCTAGTAATAACTCGATGCATTTTTATCATTTTGTTGCCTTACTTAAATTTATTTAAAGAATTTTGATAAAATTATGGATGATTTATTTTAGTTAGTAAAGTTTATAAATTGTTAAACAAGGCCTAAGTAACTGTTTTTGGTTTACGTTTCACCATCTTCCTACTTAGAATTTCGCATAGTACATGTGTAATCATAATTAGAACATTTTGATTAATCACTTTGCATGTTAGATAGTTTTTATATCTTTGCTTGGGGACAAGCAAAGTTTAAGATTGGGGGAATTTGATAGTACATTTTGTAGTCTAAACTATTAGGGTATTTACAGATTTTTAATACACGAATCATGTCTTCTAAGCTTATATGTTGACCTCCTTTTGTATATATTATTGCCACTAATGTTTTCTTCTCTTTTTGCAGGTTTGCATAGCTTTCAGCCAAAATGACCTGATACGCCCCCTTGACACTCCCTCCCTAGGCGTGTCATGGGGCGTGTAACCCGATCCCGAGGAAATTTTATGCCAGAAGACAGATCCCGAGAAAAACACCTAACACGCCCCCCTTACACATCTCACCCTGGGGCGTGTCTCTAGGCGTGTCACCCTCATCCCGAAGCCTGTAGGCCGCCATTAAATATTTTCCATTGCTGCACGTCAACACGTACCTGAACGCCCCCTACACGGGCATGGCCCTAGGGCATGTAGCACCTTTTCTGACAACTGACGGATTTCCGACCAATGATTTTGATGTGGAGTGTCTTGCATACCCCCTACACGAGCATGTCCCAGGTCGTGTCCACCAACATACAGAAGCAATCATCATTTCTGACAGAATCCAGTACCCGAGGTGAACCCTGTACCTGACACGCCCCCCTAACACACCCTCTCTGGGCGTGGCAGGGGGCATGACCGATCCAGAGAAAAATTATATAAATTTAGTGGCTCCCCCTTGTGTCCAGCAAGCAGTAAGTTGAGAGGGGAGGTGCTTCCCTTTTATTTCTTGAAGTTTTTTTAGTGTTCTTCCTCTCTCTCTTTCTCATTTTTAGCTTTTCCTAATTCTAAGCTTAGTGTACCATTTTGTAATAGCTTTTGTAATTGCTTTAGTAGATTAATGTTTGCTAGCTTAGGTTTCATTTCCATGTAATTGTAATCTTTTATTTAAAGTTGTAACTCTTTTTTAGCATTAATATAAAGTTCCCCTTTTTCTTCTTTATTTTCATAATGGTCTTCTACCCATCTCTCTTCCTCCACTTCTCCATGATTAAAAAATCCTCCTTGTATTCGATCTTGATGATCCGAGGTTCGAGTTGATTAAGTTATGATGCTTTAAGTTTAATTTTTAATTTTAGGGTTTAGGCCTTCGATTTACTCTTACTAAATCATGTTCGGAGATATATCATAGATATATATTTTTCATCTTTATTTTCACTCTTAGCTAGTCGAGAGGCTCATAGTTTGAAATGAACACTCAAGAGTAAAGAGAGTTGCATGCACCCCTTGAGAGGTAGACATTAAATCTCCTAGATTGGAGTGAAATACAATAGTGGGGTTCACAACCTTAAGCGAGATTTAGGTCTCCGATTTGGATGAGAGTTTGGTTGGACCTTCCTAAACTTAGTTGGGTATGACTTCGAGAGAAGCGTGTTCAAGCTTTGGGAACCTCCACCGTCAAGGACCTTTACCCTATAAAGCTTATGTTTATTATCGCATCTTTAATCAACTTTTTGCCGAGATGATTCTCGATCGAGTGTTTTTCTATTTCATCATTTCAACCCATCGTTGTAATCGTTTTTCATAGCTGTTTATTTAACTGAAAGTAGTTCTCTTTTTAGTGCAATATTTATTTTCTTAATTGCAATTAGTTTTCTTTAAAAAAACCCTTAAAAAATCCTTCGATAAGATAATTGTCTTCGTGTGAGTAAGATTACTCAACAGTTACCGGATTTTAATACGACACTTGTGTCCCCTAGCTACAGTTTGATAGGTACACTTGTCTAATTGGATTGCTAGTTCGGTTTTATTCTATTTACGATTAGTAGACAGCACACGCCATAGGTCACAAGTGTGACCTAGGGGCGTGACTCACCAACAAAGTTCACTATAAATTCCAAAGAAGACCGGAAGTTGGGGAGGAGGATTAAAATTTGATTTTAGAGTTTAATTTTCTGTATTGTTGCATTTATTTCTTGTATTTTCATTTCTTAGTGTACTTTTAACTTTGTTTATTTTTAATTCAAGTACTTTTCTTTTGCAATCATGTCCATCTTTTTATGTAATATCTTTATCATGTTAAGTAGCTAAATTTCATTTAGCACTTGATCATGATAAACTTTGGATAAAATAAACTTCTTTATTTTCCTCAAAATTGTCAAGCTCCATTATTATTCACTTTTATTTATCTTTGAATTTAGTTGCATCGAATTCATATTTCATGAATATGTTTCTCAGTCTTAGATCCGTATCCTAGATTTTACCAAGAGGTTGTGGATACGAGAAGATCACTCAAAGATAAAAGGAGTTGCGTACACTCCTCGAGAGAGGACAATATAAGTCTTCTGAATTGGAGTCAAATCAAATAGTGGGGTTCATAGCCTAAAGCAAGCTTAGGGGTTTCGACTCACAGAGAGGTCTTAATCGATCAACCTATGTTTAGTTAAGAGCATATTTTTGAGAGGCGCTTTCATATTTTGGGAACCTCCACGTTCGAAGTAAGTAATTTGGAGCTTGTCTATCATTATTTCAAATTAAATTTATTTTAATTCAAATGGATTCTAGATCAAGTGTTATATTATATTTCATAGTTTAATTAACATCTTTTTATATTTTGATAAAATAATTTTAATGTGTGTGAGTAGAAGTAGTCAACAGGCCTGGAAAAATATGACACTTGATATTTTATTGTGAAATATCATATACTATGAACGATAGGTGCTCTTTCCTACATTTTGTAGTATTTGGAGGTACTATTAATCCTAAATTTTACTCATCATCGTTTTACATGCCATTTTTTATTTATGCCGCAATTTTCGTTTTGTTTCTGGACTAAATTAGTGTTTGTAGCAGCCTTGGCCAACTCGCATGGCTTTGAAGAACCACCACAAGTCAGCATTTAGCTGAGGCGTGATGGGTCTCTGAGTTATTTTTCTCTATTCTGCTCTACTTCTATGTTCTATTCTAGATGGATGTTTTGTTTTGTCTTTAATAGTACTCATACTTTTTGGTTTAGAACTCTATTATCACTGTTAATACAGGTATTCCGTCTACCTAAAGGAAGATAAAGAAAAGGGATTTTAGGAGACAATCCCATTTTTGATTATCTAACTTTCCCTAACGCTTATTTACTATTATATTATATCATGTGTGTTGGAAATATCTCTTCCGCAGGTGTGTTATTTGGCAGCGGGGGTGTCCCTTTTCATTCAAAATTTCACGCCAATCTTCTGGTATTCTCTTTTCAAAGCATGGGTAACGCCTCCCTAGACTTCTTATTCTTCATTTTATTATTGTATTATGGATATTGTGATTCGATTAAGTCTGGGGGTGGGATGTGATTATGAGTTACACGTGCACGCGTACATTGCTCTCCATATTAGAAGCCCTTTCTTTTTATAATTAGCATACCATGTCACTGCACACTAGCGCACCCACTTGAGTGCGCACTTGACCACTAGCGCGTCTTAGATCAAATTCAATTTCGCATGTGCAAATTGTAAAATAATGGTGTTGGTTTAGGATTGTGAGGCGGAGTAAAATGTTGACTATTATAGTGCTCCTAAGCAGGTGCTCGTATATTACATAAAATTTTTTGTGGAGTTAGTTTTTATTTATGATCGTAATTTTTTTTATCTTTTTCATTGAGCGTAAATATTAATTATTCTAATCTAAAATTAGTTGATCCGGGGAAATCATATAGTAGTGTATGATTGTGTGTGGATGTTCGGTTGAATAGTATTGCTCGAGTCGGCGGGATGGCTTGTCCTTCTCATTTGCTAAGAACCCGAAACAAGCTATTCTCAAAGCATGGGTATAGGTTAGTTCAATTGCACAAGTGTGATGTAGGCCATCATTTTGGCCCGGTTGAGCTTTGTACTATTCCTAACTTCTAATCCTTGTTAGCAATATTATGCCTACCCTATTTTTTGATTCATCACCACATCTTTCTCACAAAAGCCTAAAAGTCGATCCTAGTTATACTCCTGAATTTGAGCTAGTATGTTGATTTATTTTCATTATGGGGATGTTAATGTGATGGTGTTATATTTGAAGTGTGGATGTGCGCACTTGTATATTTGATAAAATGTTTTGAAAAATTTAAATGAAAAATAAAAAAAATTATAAAAGAAAAAAATGTGAAAAAAAGAAGAAAAGTGAAAAACTTTATTAAAAATTTATTTGTGAACAATTTTCATTTGGGAGTAATCGGTGCACGCACCCTCATAGTCAATTCTATGTATGGGGGTGTGGTGCACCCGCATGTTTATTATTGTGGCATGTGGATAGTTTGTATTATGCTAACTCATTTGGGTTTTTTGTGTGAGTCTTCATGTTTATTATTGTATACCTCTCCTAAACCCAAGAACTTATTGT
This sequence comes from Platanthera zijinensis, assembly GCA_039513925.1. Classification (NCBI taxonomy): domain Eukaryota; kingdom Viridiplantae; phylum Streptophyta; class Magnoliopsida; order Asparagales; family Orchidaceae; genus Platanthera; species Platanthera zijinensis. The sequence goes on from CM077080.1 coordinate 161,596,673, forward strand.
TGGAGCAGACAGTTCCATATCCTTAGTTTGATAATATCAACTCCCATGTTGAAAGATAGGGTAGGCTCTGAAAACTCTAGCGGGGGGGGGGGGGTGTGAATAGAGTTATTGAAACTTTTTTAAATTTTTGCTATATTAAAGAATCTTTAATAAAATAGGTTACTGTACTATAAGTATATGAGGGTACAGGTGCAATAGATAAACTAGAGATATACATCTAATCAACACAACACATAAGTATCACAACACAAGCACAAAGAAAAATCACAGCAAACACGAACAACACAAGAATTTTAAAGTGGTTCCCATAACTTTGGTGCATCCACTCTTCTACCAACCTAGGTAGAAATCCAATACAGGTTTTGATCAGGTGACTGCCACCAATGAGCTTTTGACCAGGTGCTCAAAAACTCTCAAGTCTTTTCGAAGGAGACTTGCAACCAGAATAATTTTGAAGGGAATTAAAACCCTATACAGAGGTGGGGATGAGTATTTTATGAAAGTCTTCTTTTTCTCAAACAAAATGAGAAGACTATGTGGATTTGTTGTTGTTGATGACAAAGCTCCCCTGAGATCTTCAATGGTTCAAGAGTGGAAGCTTTGTAGAAGGGTGAGTAGGCCTTGACTGATTTGAATGTTGATGTCACTTGAGATCCCTGAAAGCAAAGAAGGGGAGGAAGAAAGACTCTTGATGGTGATGGTTGTTCTTTCTTCTTCTCTTGAGAGCAGTCAAAAATACTGAGAGATCTTTTTACTGCACTTTTGTATGTTTTTTTTTCCGTAACTCTGTTTATGATGGATTGTCGTTTTTTTATGTATGTTCTCTCTCTTTTTGTCTTCTTGTCAGGAAGATGTGTGTGAGATATCTGCAACTGGGTCGAATTTCAAAAACAAACTCTGCAATAAATGTGCAGCCGAAATCTGGGAACGAAAAAACACAAGAATGCTGTCAATTATTCTTTTCTATGTCTGTCCCGAGATATAAGAAATTTATTCCATGGAGGATATTAGAAATAAATGCTGCCAGTAACGGCTCTATTCAGAGAATATAAGTGCATAGATTTACAAGGGAATTAATAGCCTATAATAGATAAAAAGTAATGAGACAGAAAGAGAAAGAATAAATAACAAAATGTCTTACAGTTTTCGTCGACCTGAATTAGCTTTCGTCGACCTGTAATTTCATCGACCTGTACTTTCGTCAACCTGAGCTCTGCAAACAACTGCACTGCATAAACTGAATGATTCTGTGCTCTGAGTTCGTTGACTGAGATCAGCTTTGGCTTTGAGTGAATTATGTCGCTGAGTCCATTATGGCGCTGAGTGATTATGGTGTGAGAGATGAAGTATTAGTCGACCTGAGAACAGAGATTGTTGAACTCAGTTCAGAAAAATTTTATCTCTAAGTTAGTTGAGCTGAGTACGACTATCTTCGACTTGAGATTGACGAACGTAGATCTCTTTTTCTAAATCTTGATTTCTCTAAGTCTTGAGTCTCTTGCAGTGATGGAGGCTGGTCTTTGTACTGTTGACTCTAAGAACATGGCCTAAACTCTAGAAATACATAAAATTTGACCCTTCTATACAACATGGGTCACAACCTAAGAGAACCTTGCCCAAATCACCTAGGGGTTACAACAATCTCCCCCTATTTGGGTGAGGTTACTTCAAAAAAAACATAAAGATCACAAGACAAAATGAAGTAAACATAGCATGAAAACTGAGATAACTGATAGAATAATTAAGCTATCAGTACCTTTATAAAGCTATGTACCCAGATTGTTCACAGAAAACACAGAAAAATAAACAATCTAAGTTTTCTTGTGAGAATTATAAGACTTAGGAAATATGGATTATCCTGTTTGGATCTTGAGCTTGCTTCATAGTCATGGTCATATCAGCATCCCAGAGTCTTTTGAGAGGTGTTTCTTGGAACCACAGCTTCAGGATGCAGACACATGTATTCATCGGCATTGAACAGTTTCCCTACTTGATATCTTTCAAATTCTTTCTTTCTGTAGTTTGACATGGTAGAGAACTAAGAAGGATCTTGGCCTTTTTCTCTGGCTTGCCTGATTTGAGAAAGAGCCTCAGATTCCTTGAATCTAGCCATTCTTGTAGTTGGACTATCTTCAGGATCATAAGCTTGAATTTGAGGTTCTTCAGGGTTATTAGCCTTGCCAGGAGATGGAGAAGGGAAAATGTTGGCTGGGGAGTAGTCTGCTGAGCACTGTAAGAACTTCTAGAGGACATCTGATATCTATGTTGATGCTGACTACATCTAGAAGATTGAATTGGTCTTCCTTGCCTTTGATATGTTTTAGTAAGAGTAGGCTTGGAGAATGCTTCTGAACTTTGAGATAAGGTTTCTGAGACTCCTGCAGCTGGAGGAGAAGGAGAAGGAGGAGGAGGGTCCCTTTTGAATTTATGAGATGGAGGAGTGTATCTTTGCTTTTCTTTCTGCGCTTTTGTTCATTCTTGGATAGCCACATCCAAGCTGGCATACCCTTATAAGGAGTTATGTTTTGCAGAATGTAGTATGGAGTATCATTTGTAGACTTAGGTTTTAGAGCAAGAGGAGGAGGTGCTTTCCTTTTCTTGGAGATTTGCTTCCTCTTTGGAGCATCATCAGAATCATCATCATCATTTCTCATCATCAGAAGACAAAGTATTATCATACATAGCATCAATCTGACTTAATACATCTTGGGAAATCTCTTTACAAGCTGGAGTGGGAACAACTTCAGCTTCAGCTGCTTTAATTTCATATCCATATCATGTGTTATCAGATCATCCAGATTAGGAATGGGGCTGTCATCCATGATATAAGTTGGTATAGGAGGGCTAGATCTTTGTTCATATATACTACTAGAGGAGCTATCAGACTTTTCTTTATAATATCTAATACTTTGAACTTGCAGGGAAGGTGTAGCACACAATTTATCTTGATGATTGAGTGGGAAAGGAGAGGAAAAAATGAATATAAGATCCAAAAATTTTTAAGCATAGTATGTAGATTTACTTTTGATTTAAATAAAGTAGACACTTCCAGGCAGAACTTCTGGCAAAGCTGTCTCTTGAGCAATGGATACTACAATATCTGTACATTGATTATCTACATCTGCTACTGAGTCAGTTATCTCTATATCATCTGATTCCATATTAGTATCAAGAAAATTTTGAAAATCTGTTTCCATATCAACATTTGTTCCTGCTGCTACTGCTGGTTCTGCTATTGCTGCTGGTTCCATATAAGCATTTGTTCCTGCTACTACTGCTGGTTCTGCTGTTTCATCATTAAGTATCTCCCCCTGCCATGTTTCAGTAGGGACTAAAGCCAGGACCCCAGATGAAGAGAGGTAGAGGTGAGGTAGAAGATTTGAGCAGAGAGAGATGAGATGGACATAGCCAGAGGGGAAATAGCCTCTGTAATGATGGTTTGAAGGATAGGCTTGAGAAGCTCAAGAAGTGGCTTGATGAAGGAGGGATTAAAAGATGTAGAAGCAGATGTTTAGGCAGGAGGTGGTTGAGAAGGAATAGAGGTAGTGATGATAGTTGCTAGAGGAGATGGTTGATTGGAAGTGTTTGGAAGGGGGTCTTGTTGAGGAGATTGTTCAGGAGAAGGAGTGTTCAGAGGAGATGAAAGTAAAATGAAGGATGGATTGAAGAGACAGTGGAGAGGGGGATATCAGCAAGATGAGATGGAAAAGGAGATTGGGGAGGAGTAGGGGTGGATGTATCAGGCCTAGGAGAGGGAGGATTGGATGGAATATGTATAGGGGAAGAAGGAATTGGAGATGCTGGTGGTGTGGGGTATGTATTAGAATTGAAGTGGAAGCTGGGTTTGTTGAACTTGAGGCTTAGATGAATGCTTGATAATCAGGAGGAGGTGGAGAGGTGGATGGAAGCTCTTCAGAGGGATGAGGAGTGGCTGATGCAGCCCTGTACTTTTAGAAGATTTAGAGGAAAGGACATGCCCTTTGATGGCGTTATAATAGTCCTCTCCCATCTGCCAAAGAGGGCAGATGTGAGCTTCTTAGATGCATTAATGCATGTTGTCTGAGATAGCACTAGTTCATTGTCCTTGGCTTTCAAAAACAAGCCCAAGATTCTTCCATAGCAAACCTCCTTTTTGCTATTCTTTTTCCTGATTTGATCAAAGAAGATCTGCGACCAGTTCACATTCTTCTTACTGACCAACGCTGCCATAACATGGAACTGTTCCTGGAATATTGTCATGTGTTATATGCTTAGAAAACAACACCTTCCCAATGACATCCGCAAGAAATTTATATGCCGGGTAGAAATTTTTCTTAAATAGTTTGTTAGGGTTTTTGCCGAGGTGACCAATAACAGTCAACATATCCTCATATTCATTATTGTCCATTTCTAGATCATCTTCTACAGTTTTCAAGTTGAAAAGTTAAGAGAGAACGGAGGGAGAAAGAATCACATGATTACCACTATAGTCCTAGTCATTTCAGTCTCTGTTAAAAAGAAGCAACACCATTCCTTGATTTCCGTCATAGGAATCAAGATTCTTTCAGACATAAACTGCTTCAAATTTTGTTCCTCAAATAGCTGTAGAATATCTATGAAAATTTGATCTGACTGTTGGAAAGAGTCAAAATCAATATCAAAACCATGATCGAACTTCATGCTGGTTGATCCAGTAGCGGCCATTTGCGACGTTAAGATCGAATGAGGGAGAGAAAAGCACACCTACAAGAGAAAACATAGGATCAAGTGCAGGAGGGGAATTCTGAAAGCGCAGGATTGAGGTCGAAGAAGAAAGCCTTAATAAAGGTTTTTGGAATATGAATCGCCAATCTCAATCCGACAAAACACATGATTCTTTGATCGAAAGTCAACAAAAATTTCATTCAGGAGAAATTCGTCGATCTAAGAACGAAGAGAGGGAATGTTTTCGCCGTTCGTAGAAAACTTTTCAGAGACAGAATCCGTCGTCCTCTGGTCGATGAATACGCTCAACTAAGTGGTTTTGTCGATCTAACGTCGATGAAAAGTCTTCAAGAACATTTATCAGTTCGTCGATCTTAGGTCGACGAACAGAAGCAATTCTTTGACCACAGACAAAGCATTAGATAAAGTCTAAACCATTTATCATACCAAGCTCATTGACAAAGAACAGATGCTTGGATGATTCCAATGGCTTAGTGAATATATCTGCTCTTTGCAAGTCGGTAGAGATAAATTCAAGTTTAATCTTATGTTTGTCAACACAATCCTTAATGAAATGATGTCTAATGTCTATATGCTTGGTTCTAGAATGCAATACTGGATTTTGTGCAATGAGATAGCACTTGTATTATCACAAAGAATAGTTGAATTTTTTAAGTTGACACCATAATCCAGTAGTTGGTTTTGTATCCACAAGATCTGTGAACAGCAACTGCCTGCAGCCATATACTCAGCTTACGCAGTGGAGGTTGAAATAGATATTTGCTTTCTACAGAACCAAGATACAAGTATGTCACCAAGGAACTGACAAGTTCCTGAGGTGCTTTCCTGTTTACTCTACATCCAGCATAATCAGCATAAGAAAATCCAGTTAACACAAATGCTGATTCTGTTGAATACCAGAGGCCTAGATCTGGACAACCTTTTATATATCCTAAAATCCTTTTTAAGAAAATGAGGTGAGATTCTTTAGGGTTCACCTGGAACCTAGCATAGATAAGTGGCAAACATACTTCTGGATCCCCCTGCTTGCTGTTTTATAGTAGGGATCCAAGCAATGGGCCCCTATACTTGGTCTGATCAACTAGTCTTCCAAATACATCAAAATCTATAACAGCATTGGCAGCCCATGGGAAGTTTTCATGAAGAGGCAAAATTCATCTCCAAACTTCTTAAAAAAGCTCTTTACATATTTAGACGGAGAGATGAAGATTCCTTCAGGGGGTTGTTTCACCTTGAAACCAAGGAAATATGATAACTCACCCATGCTACTCATCTCAAACCTTGAGTGCATTAGATCAGAAAATCTTTTGCACAGATTTGGATCAGTAGATCCAAATATTATGTCATCTACATATATTTGTACTAATAGAATTTTATCATGATGCAATTTTGTAAAAAGAGTCCTATCAACCATGCCTCTTGAAAAACCATGCTCTAAAAGAAAGCTGGCTAAGGTCTCATACCAAGCTCTTGGAGCTTGCTTTAAACCATAGAGAACCTTATGCAATTTAAAAACATAAGAGGGGTGAGTTGAAGAGATAAAACCTGGTGGTTTTTCCACATATACTTCTTCTTTTAGTTCCCCATTGAGAAAGGCACTTTTGACATCCATTTGATATACCTTGAATTTTGTGTGAGCAGCATAGGCCAAGAAGATTCTGATGGCTTCAAGCCTTGCAACAGGTGCAAAGGTTTGATCATAATCAATCCCTTCCTCTTGTCTTTATCCTTGAGCAACAAGCCTTGCCTTATTCCTCACAATCACACCTTGGGCATCAAGTTTGTTTTTGAATACCCACTTAGTCTTAATTACTGGATAGCCTTTAGGCCTTGGAACTAAGTCCCAAACTTTATACCTCTCAAACTTGTTGAGTTCCTCTTGCATTGCAATGATCAAGTTTGGATCTTGCTCTGCATCAGATATGGATTGAGGCTCAATTTGAGAGAGAAAGCAGGCAAGCATCACATCAGGGTTGAGTTGATGCCTTGTCTGCACTCCTGTTGATATGTCTCCAATTACTTGAGATCTTGGGGGTATCCCTAAGTGTGACAAAATCATTAAGATAAGTTGGTTCAGCAACAGTTATTTGATTTAATTCCTCTTGTGGAATTATATCAACTGTTGAAGGAAGTTGGACTGCTTCTACAGTTTCTTCTTCACTTTCACCTTCTGATAGAGCTTGTGGAGATGGACGTGATTCAACCTTTGAGGTAAGGTTTATATCACCCAAGCTCTCACACAAATTCTGTACCTACAAATGATAGTTGGTAGAGATATCTCTCTCCTTGTAAAACATGGTAGATTCATCAAATGTCACATGCATGGATTATTCAATTTTTTGTGTTGATTTATTAACACCCTATATGCCTTGCTATCTTAGGAATATCCTAGAAAAATTCCATTGCAGCCTTAGTTTTAAACTTTCTAAGATGTTTCTTGTCATTATTGTGAATATAGCATATACATCCAAATACTTTAAAATAGGTGATTATAGGTTTCTTCCTTTGAGTAGTTCATAGGGAGTCTTGAGCTTTAATTTGTATATAAGGCTTCTATTCAGGACATAGTTTGTTGTGCTTATAGCTTCTGCCCAATAGGAAGGAGGCATGTAAGAATTTGCAAGCAATATACCTGCATCTTCAATGAGTGTTCGATTCTTCCTTTCAACTACCCTATTTTGTTGAGGAGTTCTGGGAGCTGACAAACAGTGTCTTATACCTTCTTTCCTACAGAACTCTAGCATAAGAAAAGACTCAAACTCAGTGCCATGATCACTTCTGATCAATGCAACTTGAGTAGAATACTCAATCTGTATGTTCTTGAGAAAATCTGTAAGAACTTGAAAGGTATCTGACTTTGCTCTCAAAAAGAATACCCATGTGAATCTGGAGAAGTCATCTATAATAACTAATGTATAAGACTTTCCTCCTAGACTTTGTACAACAATAGGACCAAAAAGGTCCATATGGAGCAAATACAAAATTCTAGGTGAATCACTCTTATTAATGGATTTGAAACTAGATTTAGTTTGCTTGCCTAGTTGACAATCCCTGTAGAGGCCTTCCTTCTTGTAGGGACAAGATGGTAAACCTCTAACAAGATTGTCCTTAGATAACCTAGCTATATTCTTAAGGTTTATATGACCTAGTCTTTTGTGCCATAAGCTAGTTTGAATGCTAACAGAGTTTAATAGACAAATTTCAGAATTAGCAGATTAAAAATTTACTAAGTAGATGTTACCTTGTCTAATTCCTGTTAAAATAGTTGTGTTGTTTAGAGAAATAATGCATAAGGAGTTAGTAAAGCTTACTTGATAACCTGTATCACATAGTTGGCTTTCTGATATCAGGTTATGCTTTAGACCATTTACATAAGTCACCTTTTTTAATGTGACAGCTCCATAGTTGAAGTCACCATAGCCTTCTATCAATCCAAAGCCTGAATCCCCAAATATTACTTTAGGTTCAGTCTTGGCTTTATAGTTGTTTAGGCATTCTTTGCAACCTGTCATATGTTTGGAGCAACCACTGTCCAGGTACCATTTGTTTTGAGTGATAGGGTTCTCTTCTACCTGAAAAGAGGATTAGCAGTTTTTGACCCAGGTTGCCTTGGGTCTTTATTGTTTAACATAGCTGAAGCTTGAAATAAATGAGCATTCAGGTTGATCTTTATAACCTAAGGGATGATACCTTCTAGGAGGTATGACCAACTGACTAAAGGGATTAAGTGATTTATTTGCTTTTAGGTTACTCTGGTTATGAACTTGATCTGACAAATTTGAGTATGTTCGTCGACCTGAGATTGACGATCAGGGTTGAGTTCTTCGATCTCTGCTCGAAGAATGGAGATATCCATTCTTAGAGCCCCAAAAACGTCGATCATTGGTTGATGAACCATACTGGTTTCGTTGATCCCAGTTCGAAGAATAGATTACATTATTATTTGCGTTCAGAGTTCGTCATTCTGAGGCCAATGAACTATACCCATTTCGTCGTTCTGAGTTCGACAAAATTTGCTGACCATATTTATGTTGTTTGTTTTTCTTTTTCTGATTTGTTTTCTTAACTTCTATTTGTTTAAGAACTTCATTAACTTTGTCTACCTATTCAGTATTCTTCTTACCACTTTCAGAAATAAAATTAATAGGTTTTGATAGTTGGTTTTTCTGAATGAGGATTGGTTCACTGGATGAGGCTTCTAATCCTAGTTTGTTATTATTAGATCTTGTATTAACTAAACTAGTTATGTCTATCAATTGTAAACTTCTACCATTTAAGGTTTCTTCTAGTTCCTTAGCCTTACTTAATTCAGATTTTAAGAACACTATTTGTTGATTAGCTAGGTTTAGTTCTTCAGTTAATTTTTATTATCAGCAATGACTTTTTCTTGTTCTAACAGTTTTCCCTGAGAAGTTTGATTTCCTTCTCAGATCCTATTAGGTCTAAACACAATAGTTTGAATTCAGATTGAAATTCTTTAGATTGAAAATCATTTGAAGCAATTACCTGATCCTCTTCAGATAGGGATTCTTCATCTTCTGATCCTTCAGAATCTGATCTGTTGCTTCAAGCATCTATTGCCATATGGTAAACTTCCCTTGCCTTATTTCCTCTGTATCATCCTCACTGGAGCTGGAGGAGATGTTTCATCTTCAGTATCACTCCAGGTTTCAGCCACAAAGCCCTTCTCCTTCTTTTTTATATTTGCTGGAGGAGGCCTTATTGTGCTGATGTCTTCTTGACTCCTTTTCTTGCCTTTTGTCTTTCTTTTGAGCTTCTGGACATTCTGAGATAAAGTGTCCAGGTTTCCTGCATCCAAAAAGACAACTTCTTTAGAAGGGGTCTTATCATACCTGGATTTATCTTCATTTCTTGAAGGCTTCCTCCTGAAGTCCTTCCTTGCCATCTTGTAGAATCTCTTAGCAAAGAGACTCATAAGTTCTTCATTGGTTGATGAGTTGGGAGATTCTTCTGCAGCTTTGAGTGCTAAACTTTGTTCTTCCTGGTAGGTGTTAAAGCTTTTGGTTCAACTGCAACTTCTCTTGACTTGATCTGTTACTCATAAGATTTAAGCTTTCCATGAAGAGATTCTATTGATATTGTAGCCATGCTTCTAGCTTCTCTAATGGGCTAGATTCTGGAGTCCCATGTGCTAGGAAAGCACATGAGGATCTTATCATTGACCTCAGTCAGAGTGATTTCTTTATCCAATGTTCTGAGCTCACTTATGATGGAGCTCAGCCTGTTGTACATTGCTTCTACAGATTCTGCTTCATCTTTCCTGAAGTTCTCATATTGGGAGATGAGATTTGATCTTCTGTCCTTCCTCTCATCAGTAGAGCCTGCTACCATTTGGTTGAGGGAATCCCAAATGGCTTTGGCAGATGTGCAATCAGCAACCTTTTGAAATTTGTCATATGACATAGTTTGGGACAGTATATTCATAGCTCTAGCATCAGTAATCTTTGCCTTCTTATGTGCATCAGCTTGATCTGGAGGAGGCACTGTACTGAGATTTATTGAAGTTGATGTAGAGGCCACTTGAGCTGGTGGTCCTGTCAAGATAGAATTGAAAATATCCTCATCAATATAGTTCACATACAGCTTGATTCTTGCCTTCCAAATTCCAAACTTTTGCAAGTTGAAAACTGGAGGTCTGGTGCTGGCATAATCCTTATTTTGTGCCATGACAATAGAAAATAAAGAATAATCAGAGAGACTGCAAAAGCTTATACATAGTTTATCCTTAGGATCTTGGTTAATCCATATCCTTAGTTTGATAATATCAACTCCCATGTTTTGAAAGATAGGGTAGCTCTGAAAACTCTAGCGGGGGGGGGGGGGGGGGTGTGAATAGAGTTATTGAAACCTTTTTTAATTTTTGCTATATTAAAGAATCTTTAATAAAATAGGTTACTGTACTATAAGTATATGAGGGTACAGGTGCAATAGATAAACTAGAGATATACATCTAATCAACACAACACATAAGTATCACAACACAAGCACAAAGAAAAATCACAGCAAACACGAACAACACAAGAATTTTAAAGTGGTTCCCATAACTTTGGTGCATCCACTCTTCTACCAACCTAGGTAGGAAATCCAATACAGGTTTTGATCAGGTGACTGCCACCAATGAGCTTTTGACCAGGTGCTCAAAAACCAACTCTCAAGTCTTTTCGAAGGAGACTTGCAACCAGAATAATTTTGAAGGGAATTAAAACCCTATACAGAGGTGGGGATGAGTATTTTATGAAAGTCTTCTTTTCTCAAAACAAAATGAGAAGACTATGTGGATTTGTTGTTGTTGATGACAAAGCTCCCCCTGAGATCTTCAATGGTTCAAGAGTGGAAGCTTTGTAGAAGGGTGAGTAGGCCTTGACTGATTTGAATGTTGATGTCACTTGAGATCCCTGAAAGCAAAGAAGGGGAGGAAGAAAGACTCTTGATGGTGATGGTTGTTCTTTCTTCTTCTCTTGAGAGCAGTCAAAAATACTGAGAGATCTTTTTACTGCACTTTTGTATGTTTTCTTTTCTGTAACTCTGTTTATGATGGATTGTCGTTTTTTATGTATATGTTCTCTCTCTTTTTGTCTTCTTGTCAGGAAGATGTGTGTGAGATATCTGCAACTGGGTCGAATTTCAAAAACAAACTCTGCAATAAATGTGCAGCCGAAATCTTGGGAACGAAAAACACAAGAATGCTGTCAATTATTCTTTTCTATGTCTGTCCCGAGATATAAGAAATTTATTCCATGGAGGATATTATATATAAATGCTGCCAGTAACGGCTCTATTCAGAGAATATAAGTGCATAGATTTACAAGGGAATTAATAGCCTATAATAGATAAAAAGTAATGAGACAGAAAGAGAAAGAATAAATAACAAAATGTCTTACAGTTTTCGTCGACCTGAGATTAGCTTTCGTCGACCTGTAATTTCATCGACCTGTACTTTCGTCAACCTGAGCTCTGCAAACAACTGCACTGCATAAACTGAATGATTCTGTGCTCTGAGTTCGTTGACCTGAGATCAGCTTTGGCTTTGAGTGAATTATGTCGCTGAGTCCATTATGGCGCTGAGTGATTATGGTGTGAGAGATGAAGTATTAGTCGACCTGAGAACAGAGATCGTTGAACTCAGTTCAGAAAAATTTTATCTCTAAGTTAGTTGAGCTGAGTACGACTATCTTCGACTTGAGATTGACGAACGTAGATCTCTTTTTCTAAATCTTGATTTCTCTAAGTCTTGAGTCTCTTGCAGTGATGGAGGCTGGTCCTTTGTACTGTTGACTCTAAGAACATGGCCTAAACTCTAGAAATACATAAAATTTGACCCTTCTATACAACATGGGTCACAACCTAAGAGAACCTTGCCCAAATCACCTAGGGGTTACAACAATCTCCCCCTATTTGGGTGAGGTTACTTCAAAAAAAACATAAAGATCACAAGACAAAATGAAGTAAACATAGCATGAAAACTGAGATAACTGATAGAATAATTAAGCTATCAGTACCTTTATAAAGCTATGTACCCAGATTGTTCACAGAAAACACAGAAAATAAACAATCTAAGTTTTCTTGTGAGAATTATAAGACTTAGGAAATATGATTATCCTGTTTGGATCTTGAGCTTGCTTCATAGTCATGGTCATATCAGCATCCCCAAGAGTCTTTTGAGAGGTGTTTCTTGGAACCACAGCTTCAGGATGCAGACACATGTATTCATCGGCATTGAACAATTTCCCTACTTGATATCTTTCAAATTCTTTCTTTCTGTAGTTTGACATGGTAGAGAACTAAGAAGGATCTTGGCCTTTTTCTCTGGCTTGCCTGATTTGAGAAAGAGCCTCAGATTCCTTGAATCTAGCCATTCTTGTAGTTGGACTATCTTCAGGATCATAAGCTTGAATTTGAGGTTCTTCAGGGTTATTAGCCTTGCCAGGAGATGGAGAAGGGGAAAATGTTGGCTGGGGAGTAGACTGCTGAGCACTGTAAGAACTTCTAGAGGACATCTGATATCTATGTTGATGCTGACTACATCTAGAAGATTGAATTGGTCTTCCTTGCCTTTGATATGTTTTAGTAAGAGTAGGCTTGGAGAATGCTTCTGAACTTTGAGATAAGGTTTCTGAGACTCCTGCAGCTGGAGGAGAAGGAGAAGGAGGAGGAGGGTCCCTTTTGAATTTATGAGATGGAGGAGTGTATCTTCTACTTTTCTTTCTGCGCTTTTGTTCATTCTTGGATAGCCACATCCAAGCTGGCATACCCTTATAAGGAGTTATGTTTTGCAGAATGTAGTATGGAGTATCATTTGTAGACTTAGGTTTTAGAGCAAGAGGAGGAGGTGCTTTCCTTTTCTTGGAGATTTGCTTCCTCTTTGGAGCATCATCAGAATCATCATCATCATCATTCTCATCATCAGAAGACAAAGTATTATCATACATAGCATCAATCTGACTTAATACATCTTGGGAAATCTCTTTACAAGCTGGAGTGGGAACAACTTCAGCTTCAGCTGCTTTAATTTCCATATCCATATCATGTGTTATCAGATCATCCAGATTAGGAATGGGGCTGTCATCCATGATATAAGTTGGTATAGGAGGGCTAGATCTTTGTTCATATAATACTACTGGAGGAGCTATCAGACTTTTCTTTATAATATCTAATACTTGTGAACTTGCAGGGAAGGTGTAGCACACAATTTATCTTGATGATTGAGTGGGAAAGGAGAGGAAAAAATGAATATAAGATCCAAAAATTTTAAGCATAGTATGTAGATTTACTTTTGATTTAATAAAGTAGACACTTCCAGGCAGAACTTCTGGCAAGCTGGTCTCTTGAGCAATGGATACTACAATATCTGTACATTGATTATCTACATCTGCTACTGAGTCAGTTATCTCTATATCATCTGATTCCATATTAGTATCAAGAAAATTTTGAAAATCTGTTTCCATATCAACATTTGTTCCTGCTACTACTGCTGGTTCTGCTATTGCTGCTGGTTCCATATAAGCATTTGTTCCTGCTACTACTGCTGGTTCTGCTGTTTCATCATTAAGTATCTCCCCCTGCCATGTTTCAGTAGGGACTAAAGCCAGGACCCCAGATGAAGAGAGGGTAGAGGTGAGGGTAGAGATTTGAGCAGAGAGAGATGAGATGGACATAGCCAGAGGGGAAATAGCCTCTGTAATGATGGTTTGAAGGATAGGCTTGAGAAGCTCAAGAAGTGGCTTGATGAAGGAGGGATTAAAAGATGTAGAAGCAGATGTTTAGGCAGGAGGTGGTTGAAAAGGAATAGAGGTAGTGATGATAGTTGCTAGAGGAGATGGTTGATTGGAAGTGTCTGGAAGGGGGTCTTGTTGAGGAGATTGTTCAGGAGAAGGAGTGTTCAGAGGAGATGAAAGTAAAATGAAGGATGGGATTGAAGAGACAGTGGAGAGGGGGATATCAGCAAGATGAGATGGAAAAGGAGATTGGGGAGGAGTAGGGGTGGATGTATCAGGCCTAGGAGAGGGAGGATTGGATGGAATATGTATAGGGGAAGAAGGAATTGGAGATGCTGGTGGTGTGGGGGTATGTATTAGAATTGAAGTGGAAGCTGGGGTTTGTTGAACTTGAGGCTTAGATGGAACTTGATAATCAGGAGGAGGTGGAGAGGTGGATGGAAGCTCTTCAGAGGGATGAGGAGTGGCTGATGCAGCCCTTGTACTTTTAGAAGATTTAGAGGAAAAGGACATGCCCTTTGATGGCGTTATAATAGTCCTCTCCCATCTGCCAAAGAGGGCAGATGTGAGCTTCTTAGATGCATTAATGCATGTTGTCTGAGATAGCACTAGTTCATTGTCCTTGGCTTTCAAAAACAAGCCCAAGATTCTTCCATAGCAAACCTCCTTTTTGCTATTCTTTTTCCTGATTTGATCAAAGAAGATCTGCGACCAGTTCACATTCTTCTTACTGACCAACGCTGCCATAACATGGAACTGTTCCTGGAAATATTGTCATGTGTTATATGCTTAGCAAACAACACCTTCCCAATGACATCCGCAAGAAATTTATATGCAGGGTAGAAATTTTTCTTAAATAGTTTGTTAGGGTTTTTGCCGATGTGACCAATAACAGTCAGCATATCCTCACATTCATTATTGTCCATTTCTAGATCATCTTCTACAGTTTTCAAGTTGAAAAGTTAAGAGAGAACGGAGGGAGAAAGAATCACATGATTACCACTAATAGTCCTAGTCATTTCAGTCTCTGTTAAAGAAGAAGAGCCAACCCATTCCTTGATTTCCGTCATAGGAATCAAGATTCTTTCAGACATAAACTGCTTCAAATTTTGTTCCTCAAATAGCTGTAGAATATCTATGAAAATTTGATCTGACTGTTGGAAAGAGTCAAAATCAATATCAAAACCATGATCGAACTTCATGCTGGTTGATCCAGTAGCGGCCATTTGCGACGTTAAGATCGAATGAGGGAGAGAAAGAGCACACCTACAAGAGAAAACATAGGATCAAGTGCAGGAGGGGAATTCTGAAAGCGCAGGATTGAGGTCGAAGAAGAAAGCCTTAATAAAGGTTTTTGGAATATGAATCGCCAATCTCAATCCGACAAAAACACATGATTCTTTGATCGAAAGTCAACAAAAATTTCATTCAGGAGAAATTCGTCGATCTAAGAACGAAGAGAGGGAATGTTTTCGCCGTTCGTAGAAAACTTTCAGAGACAGAATCCGTCGTCCTCTGGTCGATGAATACGCTCAACTAAGTGGTTTTGTCGATCTAACGTCGATGAAAAGTCTTCAAGAACATTTATCAGTTTGTCGATCTTAGGTCGACGAACAGAAGCAATTCTTTGACCACAGACAGAGCATTAGATAAAGTCTAAACCATTTATCATACCAAGCTCATTGACAAAGAACAGATGCTTGGATGAGTCCAATGGCTTAGTGAATATATCTGCTCTTTGCAAGTCGGTAGAGATAAATTCAAGTTTAATCTTATGTTTGTCAACACAATCCTTAATGAAATGATGTCTAATGTCTATATGCTTGGTTCTAGAATGCAATACTGGATTTTGTGCAATTGAGATAGCACTTGTATTATCACAAAGAATAGTTGAATTTTTTAAGTTGACACCATAATCCAGTAGTTGGTTTTGTATCCACAAGATCTGTGAACAGCAACTGCCTGCAGCCATATACTCAGCTTCAGCAGTGGAGGTTGAAATAGATATTTGCTTTCTACAGAACCAAGATACAATTATGTCACCAAGGAACTGACAAGTTCCTGAGGTGCTTTTCCTGTTTACTCTACATCCAGCATAATCAGCATAAGAAAATCCAGTTAACACAAATGCTGATTCTGTTGAATACCAGAGGCCTAGATCTGGACAACCTTTTATATATCCTAAAATCCTTTTTAAGAAAATGAGGTGAGATTCTTTAGGGTTCACCTGGAACCTAGCATAAAGATAAGTGGCAAACATAATGTCTGGTCTGCTTGCTGTTAGATATAGTAGGGATCCAACAATGGCCCTATACTTGGTCTGATCAACTTGTCTTCCAAATTCATCAACATCTATAACAGCATTGGCAGCCATGGGAGTTTTCATGAAGGAGGCAAAATTCATCCCAAACTTCTTAATAAGCTCTTTAGCATATTTAGACTGAGAGATGAAGATTCCTTCAGGGGTTTGTTTCACTTGAATACCAAGGAAATATGATAACTCACCCATGCTACTCATCTCAAACCTTGAGTGCATTAGATCAGAAAATCTTTTGCATAGATTTGGATCAGTAGATCCAAATATTATGTCATCTACATATATTTGTACTAATAGAATTTTATCATGATGCAATTTTGTAAAAAGAGTCCTATCAACCATGCCTCTTGAAAAACCATGCTCTAAAAGAAAGCTGGCTAAGGTCTCATACCAAGCTCTTGGAGCTTGCTTTAAACCATAGAGAACCTTATGCAATTTAAAAACATAAGAGGGGTGAGTTGAAGAGATAAAACCTGGTGGTTTTTCCACATATACTTCTTCTTTTAGTTCCCCATTGAGAAAGGCACTTTTGACATCCATTTGATATACCTTGAATTTTGTGTGAGCAGCATAGGCCAAGAAGATTCTGATGGCTTCAAGCCTTGCAACAGGTGCAAAGGTTTGATCATAATCAATCCCTTCCTCTTGTCTTTATCCTTGAGCAACAAGCCTTGCCTTATTCCTCACAATCACACCTTGGGCATCAAGTTTGTTTTTGAATACCCACTTAGTCTTAATTACTGGATAGCCTTTAGGCCTTGGAACTAAGTCCCAAACTTTATACCTCTCAAACTTGTTGAGTTCCTCTTGCATTGTAATGATCAAGTTTGGATCTTGCTCTGCATCAGATATGGATTGAGGCTCAATTTGAGAGAGAAAGCAGGCAAGCATCACATCAGGGTTGAGTTGATGCCTTGTCTGCACTCCTGTTGATATGTCTCCAATTACTTAAGATCTTGGGGGTATCCTAAGTGTGACAAAATCATTAAGATAAGTTGGTTCAGCAACAGTTATTTGATTTAATTCCTCTTGTGGAATTATATCAACTGTTGAAGGAAGTTGGACTGCTTCTACAGTTTCTTCTTCACTTTCACCTTCTGATAGAGCTTGTGGAGATGGACGTGATTCAACCTTTGAGGTAAGGTTTATATCACCCAAGCTCTCACACAAATTCTGTACCTACAAATGATAGTTGGTAGAGATATCTCTCTCCTTGTAAAACATGTTAGATTCATCAAATGTCACATGCATGGATTATTCAATTTTTTGTGTTGATTTATTAAACACCCTATATGCCTTGCTATCTTAGGAATATCCTAGAAAAATTCCCATTGCAGCCTTAGTTTTAAACTTTCTAAGATGTTTCTTGTCATTATTGTGAATATAGCATATACATCCAAATACTTTAAAATAGGTGATTATAGGTTTCTTCCCTTTGAGTAGTTCATAGGGAGTCTTGAGCTTTAATTTGTATATAAGGCTTCTATTCAGGACATAGTTTGTTGTGCTTATAGCTTCTGCCCAATAGGATGGAGGCATGTAAGAATTTGCAAGCAATATACCTGCATCTTCAATGAGTGTTCGATTCTTCCTTTCAACTACCCTATTTTGTTGAGGAGTTCTGGGAGCTTACAAACAGTGTCTTATACCTTCTTTCCTACAGAACTCTAGCATAAGAAGAGACTCAAACTCAGTGCCATGATCACTTCTGATCAATGCAACTTGAGTAGAATACTCAATCTGTATGTTCTTGAGAAAATCTGTAAGAACTTGAAAGGTATCTGACTTTGCTCTCAAAAAGAATACCCATGTGAATCTGGAGAAGTCATCTATAATAACTAATGTATAAGACTTTCCTCCTAGACTTTGTACAACAATAGGACCAAAAAGGTCCATATGGAGCAAATACAAAATTCTAGGTGAATCACTCTTATTAATGGATTTGAAACTAGATTTAGTTTGCTTGCCTAGTTGACAATCCCTGTAGAGGCCTTCCTTCTTGTAGGGACAAGATGGTAAACCTCTAACAAGATTGTCCTTAGATAACCTAGCTATATTCTTAAGGTTTATATGACCTAGTCTTTTGTGCCATAAGCTAGTTTGAATGCTAACAGAGTTTAATAGACAAATTTCAGAATTAGCAGATTAAAAATTTACTAAGTAGATGTTACCTTGTCTAATTCCTGTTAAAATAGTTGTGTTGTTTAGAGAAATAATGCATAAGGAGTTAGTAAAGCTTACTTGATAACCTGTATCACATAGTTGGCTTACTGATATCAGGTTATGCTTTAGACCATTTATATAAGTCACCTTTTTTAATGTGACAACTCCATAGTTGAAGTCACCATAGCCTTCTATCAATCCAAAGCCTGAATCCCCAAATATTACTTTAGGTTCAGTCTTGGCTTTATAGTTGTTTAGGCATTCTTTGCAACCTGTCATATGTTTGGAGCAACCACTGTCCAGGTACCATTTGTTTTGAGTGACAGGGTTCTCTTCTACCTGAAAAGAGGATTAGCAGTTTTTGACCCAGGTTGCCTTGGGTCTTTATTGTTTAACATAGCTGAAGCTTGAAATAAATGAGCATTCAGGTTGATCTTTATAACCTAAGGGATGATACCTTCTAGGAGGTATGACCAACTGACTAAAGGGATTAAGTGATTTATTTTCTTTTAGGTTACTCTGGTTATGAACTGGATCTGACAAATTTGAGTATGTTCGTCGACCTGAGATCGACGATCAGGGTTGAGTTCTTCGATCTCTGCTCGAAGAATGGAGATATCCATTCTTAGAGCCCCAAAAACGTCGATCATTGGTCGACGAACCATACTGGTTTCGTTGATCCCAGTTCGAAGAATAGATTACATTATTATTTGCGTTCAGAGTTCGTCATTCTGAGGTCGATGAACTATACCCATTTCGTCGTTCTGAGTTCGACGAAATTTGCTGACCATATTTATGTTGTTTGTTTTTCTTTTTCTGATTTGTTTTCTTAACTTCTATTTGTTTAAGAACTTCATTAACTTTGTCTACCTATTCAGTATTCTTCTTACCACTTTCAGAAATAAAATTAATAGGTTTTGATAGTTGGTTTTTCTGAATGAGGATTGGTTCACTGGATGAGGCTCCTAATCCTAGTTTGTTATTATTAGATCTTGTATTAACTAAACTAGTTATGTCTATCAATTGTAAACTTCTACCATTTAAGGTTTCTTCTAGTTCCTTAGCCTTACTTAATTCAGATTTTAAGAACACTATTTGTTGATTAGCTAGGTTTTGTTCTTCAGTTAATTTTTTATTATCAGCAATGACTTTTTCTTGTTCTAACAGTTTTCCCTGAGAAGTTTGATTTCCTTCTCAGATCCTATTAGGTCTAAACACAATAGTTTGAATTCAGATTGAAATTCTTTAGATTGAAAATCATTTGAAGCAATTACCTGATCCTCTTCAGATAGGGATTCTTCATCTTCTGATCCTTCAGAATCTGATCTGTTGCTTCAAGCATCTATTGCCATATGGTAAACTTCCCTTGCCTTATTTCCTCTGTATCATCCTCACTGGAGCTGGAGGAAGATGTTTCATCTTCAGTATCACTCCAGGTTTCAGCCACAAAGCCCTTCTCCTTCTTTTTATATTTGCTGGAGGAGGCCTTATTGTGCTGATGTCTTCTTGACTCCTTTTCTTGCCTTTTGTCTTTCTTTTGAGCTTCTGGACATTCTGAGATAAAGTGTCCAGGTTTCCTGCATCCAAAAAAGACAACTTCTTTAGCAGGGGTCTTATCATACCTGGATTTATCTTCATTTCTTGAAGGCTTCCTCCTGAAGTCCTTCCTTGCCATCTTGTAGAATCTCTTAGCAAAGAGACTCATAAGTTCTTCATTGGTTGATGAGTTGGGAGATTCTTCTGCAGCTTTGAGTGCTAAACTTTGTTCCTTCCTGGTAGGTGTTAAAGCTTTTGGTTCAACTGCAACTTCTCTTGACTTGATCTGTTACTCATAAGATTTAAGCTTTCCATGAAGAGATTCTATTGATATTGTAGCCATGCTTCTAGCTTCTCTAATGGGCTAGATTCTGGAGTCCCATGTGCTAGGAAAGCACATGAGGATCTTATCATTGACCTCAGTCAGAGTGATTTCTTTATCCAATGTTCTGAGCTCACTTATGATGGAGCTCAGCCTGTTGTACATTGCTTCTACAGATTCTGCTTCATCTTTCCTGAAGTTCTCATATTGGGAGATGAGATTTGATCTTCTGTCCTTCCTCTCATCAGTAGAGCCTGCTACCATTTGGTTGAGGGAATCCCAAATGGCTTTGGCAGATGTGCAATCAGCAACCTTTTGAAATTTGTCATATGACATAGTTTGGGATAGTATATTCATAGCTCTAGCATCAGTAATCTTTGCCTTCTTATGTGCATCAGCTTGATCTGGAGGAGGCACTGTACTGAGATTTATTGAAGTTGATGTAGAGGCCACTTGAGCTGGTGGTCCTGTCAAGATAGAATTGAAAATATCCTCATCAATATAGTTCACATACAGCTTGATTCTTGCCTTCCAAATTCCAAACTTTTGCAAGTTGAAAACTGGAGGTCTGGTGCTGGCATAATCCTTATTTTGTGCCATGACAATAGAAAATAAAGAATAATCAGAGAGACTGCAAAAGCTTATACATAGTTTATCCTTAGGATCTTGGTTAATCCAGGTGTGAGCCTGTATGATATGATTAACCTTCCTCTGATACCAATTGAAAGATAGGGTAAGCTCTGAAAACTCTAGAGGGGGGGGGGGTGAATAGAGTTATTGAAACCTTTTTAAATTTTTGCTGTATTAAATAATCTTTAATAAAATAGGTTACTATACTATAAGTGTATGAGTGTACAGGTGCAGCAGATAAACTAGAGATATATATATCAAATCTACACAACACATAAGTATCACAGCACAAGCACAAAGAAAAATCACAGCAAACACAGACAACACAAGAATTTTATAGTGGTTACCCAAACTTGGGTACATCCACTTTTCTACCACCGTAGGTAGGAATCCACTACAGGTTTTGATCAGGTGACTGCCACCAATGAGCTTTTGACCAGGTGCTCAAAAACCAACTCTCAAGTATTTTGGAAGGAGACTTGTAACCAGAATAATTTTGAAGGGAATTAAAACCATGTACAGAGGTGGAGATGAGAGTTTGATGAAAATCTTCTTTTCTCAAAACAAAATGAGAAGACTATGTGGATTTGTTGTTGATGATGACAAAGCTCCCCCTGAGATCTTGAATGGTTCAGGAGTGGAAGCTTTGTAGAAGGGTGAGTAGGCCTTGACTAATTTGAATGTTGATGTCACATGAGATTCCCTGAAAGCAAAGAAGGAGAGGAAGAAAGACTCTTGATGGTGATGGTTGTTCTTTCTTCTTCTCTTGAGAGCAGTCAAAAATACTGAGAGATCTTATTACTGCACTTTTGTATGTTTTCTTTTCTGTAACTCTGTTGATGATGAATTTGTATGAGTTACCATGGTGATCTAGAAGTGGTCAAACATGTTATCACACTGCCAACACGATATGAGCCTGCAGGGTCACACATAAGAGCATGTGGAGAAATTGGAAAATTGATTTTGTTGGTAAAGGTTACCAATCACCATACAGAATGGGTTCATGCAAATGTTGCCAGGGAGATTCGTCGAGGATGGTTCAACGAGAGTCGTTGAGTGTGACTTGGCGACTAAGGCCAATTCGTCGAGAGTCGACGAGAGTCGTCGAGTATGACTCGGTGACTAAGGCCAATTCGTTAAGAGTTGACGAGAGTCGTCGAGTATGACTCAGAGACTAAGGCCAATTCGTCGAGAGTCGACGAGAGTTGTCGAGTATGACTCGGCGACTAAGGAAAAATCATCGAGAGTCGTCGAATATGACTCGCCGACTAAGGCATAATCGTCGAGAATCGAACTGTTCGATTCTCGCCGATTCTGCGACTGATTCTCGCCGATTATGCGATTGATTCTCGCCAAACCTGGAAGTGATTCTCGCCGAACGGTCCAGAAGCCCTATCCTGTGTGGTCTGCGGATAGCGATACCTTTGGACTGTTTATGCCTTTGGTATAAATAGGGGACTTAGGGTATTGGGAAAAATAGAATAGATCGGGATTTCTCCTGTAGCCAAATCGAATCCGACGGAAATGTTCCGCCGCTCGTTCGCTCCGCCGATTCCCGAACCCCGACGGACGGAAGTGTTCTGCTGCCTCTTCGCTCCGCCGAACTCCTCCTCTTCGGCGAACTGTCGCCGGTGTTGCTCCTCCTGGAACGGACCTAGCAGTCTGTGGTAGTGAAGGTGCGGTTGATCTCCTTCCCGACCCTTCGTACGACGAAGCTCGGTGTTCTCCCGCTCGTGTGGATTTCTGCAGAGACGTGGACATTATTCCACGTAGAACTTGCCACCGACAAGGACTCAAAGCTTGGAGCATCTTCGTTGAGTTGTGACTCAACGCCGCTAAGGTAATTTTTCCTAGTTGTTTGTTAACTTCTTGATTCAATTTTCATGGCCCGATCCCATATCTTTTGGGTTGTTCTTAATGTTTTATTCCTTCCGCTGCGTGCACAAGCGTTGTGCCATCCTCATAGTGAAACCCAACAGTGGTATCAGAGCGGAGGTTACGGTCATGATTTTTGTATTGGAAGTTAGGTTATTCAAGTGTGTGTAAACCTAGGGATTTAGAAGCGTTCTAAATGTCAAGATTTATTTTTGGAACATCAATTGTTGATTGTTTTTCCAAGGGAAATTGGTGGGCCCATAACCCACAGGTTAGGGGCTCTGCCCCTTGGAACCCCGCTAGGAACGTCTGGGATTTCGTGGTAATTTATAATTGTTAGAAATTGTTGTCTCCTTAGCAGTAACCGTCCCTCGAGTGGTTAATGAACCCGTATATTATTTTTGATTTTGAATCCAGCAATGAGAGACGAGATTGTCTATTGCTTTAAGTCGAGTTGTCTTTTCCTTTGTCCAATGCATGTAAGTCTTAAGATTTAGAAGAGTCCGGATGTTAAGATTTAGCCCTTCCTTCTATCAAGTGTTGATAGTGTCCAGGTTGTGCACATAAGGGATGCATGTGGCTTTTAGAAATTGTTTTTCTGTGGATGTGCACAATGATCAAATGTTGATCATGGTTAATTGTTAACCTATAATTAAAAAATCCCTTAATCTAATATTAAGTGTTCGGATGCCTTCCAATGGATGACACTCTTCCTGCCTCGATCGATGAAGTGTGGGCTTTCCAAAGCAAGGTGCATTAATCTATCTTGGTAAGGGTGTATACGGATAATTGTGATATCCCACTGTCGACATCGGGTATTACTTAACTAGGTGACCTCAAAGGTTGAGTGCCTAGAGGCATAGGGTTGGCATGCACCATATTATGGATGCGAATAAGGAGTTATTCACCAACCATACAAGAATTGCATGAGGATGCAATTGGCAAGCGTTGCCTACCTAAATAACCACATCGTTAGAGAAAAGCCAAAGTTGACTCATTGTGTTGGTGAAATACGGATCTTGTCCACTAAGAGAGTAGCTTGCATGAACTCTCTGAATAGATAGTGAGGGCCATCATTTCGAATAAAATAGTGGGACTTTTAATTGAAGTCCAAATTTAAAATAAATTGTATTTTGAAATTTTTGTACTTGATATTATTCTGCATGAATTCTTGTAGAATTCCATGGCAAGTGGTTCACACTCCACTCTGTCTCTGAGAGCCATCCTTAAGAAGGATAAGCTCAGTGGGACTAACAACATGGACTGGTATAGGAACCTGAGAATTGTTCTCAGGCAAGAGCGAAAGCTCTATGTCTTGGAAGAAGAAGCCCCCGAGGTGCCGGCCGGGAATTCTTCCCGTACTGATAAAGATACTTATAAGAAGTATACTGATGACGCCTTAGACGTCAAATGCCTTATGCTTGCCACCATGAACTCTGAGCTTCAGAAGCAACATGAGAACATGGGGTGCAAGGAGATTGACGAGCATCTCAAGAAAATGTTTCATGGGCAAGCTCATCAAGAGAGGTTTGACGTCACAAAAGCGTTGTTTCAGTGCAAGATAGGAGTTCGAGACTCAGTAGGGACTCACGTACTAAAGATGATTGGGTATATAGAGAACCTTGAAAGGCTGGGTTTTCCTCTGGGTTAAGAGTTAGCCACAGATCTGATCCTGCAATCGTTGCCGGACAGTTATGAGCAGTTTGTCTTGAACTACAACATGAATGAAATAGACAAGACACTTCCCGAGCTCCTAGGCATGTTGAGAACTACCGAGATCAATATGAAGAAGACCAATCCTGCTAGCCCCATATTGATGGTGCATAAGGGCAAGGTCAAGGCCAAGGGCTCTAAGAATACGAAGGTGGGACCTAAGTCACATCTCGAGCCCAAGTCTTCTGCACTGATGAAAAAGAAGAGCACGGTGAAGGAGGGGAAATGCCACCACTGTGGCAAGGCTGGTCATTGGAGGAGGAACTGTCCTTCTTACATTGAGGTTCTATAGAAAATGAAGGGAGGTATGACTTCTGCTTCGAATATTTACGTTATTGAAATAAACCTCTCTGCTCCTTCATCTTGGGTATTGGATACCCGATGTGGTTCTCACATTTGTACAAATGTGCAGGAACTGGGAAGGAGAAGATTGCTGAGTAAAGGGGAGGTGGACCTGTGTGTCGGCAATGGAGCAAGAGTTGCTGCTATGGCCGTAGGGGTTTACCGTCTTTTTTTGCCCAGTGGGCTTGTAATAGAACAAGATAACTGTTATTTTTTCCGGCCATAAATAGAAACACTATATCCATTTCATGCTTGGACATGATTGGATTTTATTTTATAATTAAGAACAACTATTGTTCTATATTTAAGAATGATGTTTGTTATGTTGTAGCCCATTTGTTTAATGGTCTTTATGTTTTGAACTTGGACCATCAGATCTATAATGTAGAAAATAATAAAAGACTAAGAACAAATGACTCAAACCCTACATATCTATGGCATTGTTGTTTGGGCCATATAAACGAGAAGCACATATCCAAGCTCCATAAAGATGGACTTTTGGACTCATTTGATTATGAATCATTTGAGCGATGCGAATCTTGTTTGTTAGGCAAGATGACTAAAGCCCCTTTCACTAGTTATACTGAGAGGGCTGAGGATCTCTTGGGGGTTATACATAGTGATGTATGCGGACCCATGAGCTCCATGGCTAGAGGTGGGTATTTCTACTAAGTTACATTTACTGATGATTTCAGTAGATACGAATATGTGTATCTTATGAAGGGCAAATCCGAGACCTTTGAAAAGTTCAAAGAGTTCAACAATGAAGTAGAAAACCAGTTGGGTAAAAGGGTTAAAGCACTCCGATTTGATCGAGGTGGCAAATACCTGAGTCATGAGTTCCGTGATCATCTGAAGGAGTGTGGTATTGCATCACAGCTCACTCCACCTAGAACACCACAGCATAATGGTGTGTCTAAGAGGAGAAATCGTACTTTGTTAGACATGGTACGTTCGATGATGAGTCATGCAGACTTGCATGTTTCCTTTTGGGGTTTTGCTATAAAGACTGCTGTAATGACACTAAATCGCTCTCCAATGAAAACGGTTCTGAAGACACCATATGAGATATGGACTGGGAAACGTCCTAGTATGTCGTTCATTAAAATTTGGGGTTGTGAGACATACGTGCGACGTCAAATGCCTGACAAGCTGGAAACCAAATCGGATAAATGTTATCTGGTGGCATATCCTAAGGAAATGAAAGGGTATTACTTTTACCTACCGTCCGAGGGAAAAGTGTTTGTCGCAAGGACTGGCGTCTTCTTGGAGAAAGAGTTCTTATCAAGAAAGACTAAAAAGGTAGAACTTGAAGAAGTTCAAGAACCACAAGTAGTGAATGAACTGGAATTGGATTCTGAGACAGGACTACAAGATGTTGTAGCTAGAGAACCTGCTCAAGAAACACAGGTCCTACGTAGATCTGGTAGACCTAGATTTGAGCCTGAGAGATATGGATTTCTCATGTCTCAAATAGGTAATGTGTTGCTTATGGATCGATGATGAACCAGCAACCTACCAAGAGGCTATGAATGGACCGGACTCCGAAAAATGGCTTGAGGCTATGAAATCCGAAATGGACTCCATGTATGCAAACTAAGTTTGGAACTTGGTGGAACCACCTGAAGGGGTACGACCCATAGAGTGCTAGTGGGTCTAATCGTGAAGAAAATAAAAGAACCGACAGCAATCCATCTAGGATGTATACCTATCGAATGTACAGGGGACATTCAAAGTGCGACTGGTGGCTAAGGTACACTTACTCAAGCAAATTCATGGTATTGACTATGATGAGACCTTTTCCCTAAAAAGGAACTTGCCATGGTAAAGTCCATAAGGATACTGCTTAATCGCTATTGAAAGAGAACCACTGCGTATTAAGTTAAAGACTATGAGATCTGGCAGATTACGATGTCAAAACGGCTTTCCTTAATGGAAACCTCCTTGAGGAAGGGATGGAAATACTCGATCAAGAATCACAACCGGCCAGAGGGTTTTGTATCCCCAAATGAAGCGATAAAGCCTATGCAAGCTGAATAGGGAAGAGTCCATCTTGACCGTGGAGGTTCTGAAGCTTAAACACCTCTCTCGAAGTCGTGGAATCTTTGTTTTGATGAGAAAATCAAAGAGTTTGGTTTCATCAAGAATGAAGATGAGCCTTGTGTTTACAAGCGAATCAGTGGGATCATTGTAGTCTTCCTGATATTGTATGTAGATGATATACTCCAATCCGTTGATTGGGAATGACATTCCTACCCTGAAAGTTGTTAAGAACAACCTAGGGAACTGCTTTTCTATGAAGGACTTGGGTGAAGCGACTTACATACTCGGCCTATTCGGCTTGCCAAGATCTATAGAGATAGATCGAAGAAGTTGCTGGGAGTTTGACACAGAGTACATACATCTCCAACCCAAAGGTGTTGAAGCGGTTCAACATGCAATTCAAGAGTTAAACCCCTAAAAAGAAAGGATAAAATTACCCATGTCTCATGGTGTGAATCTCTCTAAGGACCTCAGTGTCCATCAAATCTTGTGAAGATAAGGGCCGTATGAAGTTGATTCCATATGCTTCGGCAAAATTGGATCAATCATGTATGTAATGTTATGGAAAATACTCGACCCGATGTCTCCTTTGCTTTGAAAGAGAATAGCCTGACTAGCAGGTTTCAGTCAGACCTCGTAATGTGAGTGAATCACAAGTGGATTGCAGTCAAGAATATCCTGAAGTACTTGAGAAGGACAAAGGATGTGTTCTACAATGGTGTATGGTGGAGAGGAAGAGCTTGTTGTAAAAAGGAAGTTACACAGAAATGCTAAAAAAGCTTCATGAAACTGATAGGGACGACTCAAAGTCTCAGTCAGGTTACTTGAAGTATTTTTCCTTAATGGAGAAGCTGTGAGCTGGAGGAGTTCCAAGCTTAAGAGACACTAAAATAGCAGCACTTCTTCTTCTCTGATTCTCTCCACACCCCCAAAACACTAGAGATGATCCGAGTATAGAATTTTTTCGGGCTGGGTCAGCCCTATGACACGCAGCGAAGGAGGCTACCATAGGGCGTGGATTAGGAAATTCATCGGCGAGCTTGGCATGTAGTTCCTAGTATTGTTGGTTACCCCCATCGAACACGCCCCTGGAGGGCGTTCTCTAGGGCTGTGATAACAATGGTGCGTTGAATTGCACAATCTAAGGAACCTAGATCCCGGGATTGGCGGGTCAGCGCTCCAAGAACATACTTCGGCGGTTCCATCTGACAGCTATTCGTGAGATTGTCGAACGTGGAGATGTGAACATTTGCAGAGTGCCGACGCCCTGAGGAGAATATTGCGGATCCATGGGGCTGACAAAGCCTTGTAAAATCTCGCGCAGAGAAAGCATGATGTTAGTGACATACTAGATCAAAAAAAGGGTATACGATACCTAAATGATCAACTCTAGTGAGAGCCTTGTGGGTTGCTTGTAAATATATATTCTATTGACTGTTAAAATATTGTACTTAGAAATTTAAGCATAAATTACCCAAAAAAGATGACTAAAAAGTGTACAAACACCCCCATGTTAGACATTTCTTGCCCTTAAGCAATAAAAAATAAAACTGGTAAGGAAATAGAAAATAAACAAAGCTAATTTATTATGGTTTCTTTATGCGATAGTTAAATGTTAACATGGAAAATAAATACCCTTAGATTCATGTTTGCTTCCAACTAGGGGGTGAGAAGTGCATCAAGTACGAGACTTGAATGTGAGAGCCTATGATTTATTAAAACATAAGAAGCTACTAATTTCATTCTTAAAAACAAGGTCCCTGGTCGTTGTATCATCAAAATAAATGAAACTAAGGAAAACAAAAGTGATGATGTTCTAAATAAACGGCGCATTAAGACTAGCACGTGTGTTGACTGATGACCAGTTAACCCTAAAACATAGGTCATGATATTGTGACCTCAAGAAATCATCACTGATGGGTACTTGTTAATGAACAAGGCTTGTACTGGACAGACTTTCCAACCTGAGACTACTTTGTGGAAATTAAGTTATCTAATCGTGTCATGAGTAGGACTCTCAGGCATTGACAATGGTGTTAATTAGGAAGTGGTTCAAAGATAAACTTTGACTGAAGTCACAGCATTCATCAAAAACATAAAAATGAGGAATTATCACAACCCGCATTTTCTCCGAATTAAGAATTATCAGAGTAAGAGAAAACACGCGTCATGAAAATTTTTCTTTTCAAACTTGTCAAGCAGGGGATAACTTTTTGCTGACGCTTTTTTTCTTTTTGATTTGGCAATGATCCATTTTTTTTTTCTACAATCTTTATGCAAGAAAATCATGTGCTTAATGAAACTCCAGAAAATCAGTTATGTTTAGAGTTCGTATCCCTCGGCTCAGTGGATCATCTAGTCCACAAAAGAAAACTATATTTAAACGCTGCGGAAAAAATACTTTAAGCTTAGGTTTTAGTGCACCCTAAAATTTGAGCGCATAAGGCTTTGTGAACCCAAGAGAACCACTCATGCTATGCAAGACACTACACTTAGTTTATATAATATATATAAGAAAACGGCCCAAAATTTTTTGCAAGGGTACGTGATTTTCGGTGGGCAAAATAGTGATTAAGTTTACAAAACATGCTGATCAAATGGTGGCTAAATCATTTATAATAATAATTATAGTTTAAAAATAACTAGCAAAATGCTTCGAGAGTAGCTTGGTAAAACCTTCTAGACACCAAGCAAGTAGACTATCTCCCGCAAATGAAAAAGAACTAAATTGTAGCCTAGCAACCATAGTATATATCTAGTACAAGGTAAAAACTACTAGTATTGGGCTAGCCATTACAACCTGACACGAACCCACCGGAGCACATATATATGTCTGTAAGAAAATACTGAAACTAGTAGAACCTCACAAACAAGGTAAACAAAAAAACCATTTTCAAAGTCCGGGAGTCCACCAACAACAACACCTCCAACTAGCCACCAGACTGGCTACAGCTCAGAACCGCATGGGCCTACACTTCCAAAAGAAAACAGAATACCTCAGCAAGCATGAAAATCAAGGTAAAACTGCATGAATTTTAGAGTTTTGTTTTTCAACCATCGATTTTAAGGACAAAAATTTTTTGAACTTTTTGTTTTTCTAATTTTTTGGGTTTTAATTTTACATTTTTTTTTGCAGTTTTTAGATTTAGAGTCACAAAAAAAATGTCCATTTTTTTTAAACAGGACAACAAAAGAAATGCACAACGTGCAAAGAAACAGCAACGACCCAGCCCAGGCTTAACCACATCCTGCAGGGCCTACTAGGCTACCAAGAGCCAGAATGCTGCAAACTACCAAAGAAAAAGAAGGGGACTTCTAACACCCTACACTGCGGAAGAAGTGATAGTAAAAATGCAAAAAATAACAACGAAAAGGAACAGGACTTCCCCGGGTTCGTGAGATCGAAGGCAAACGCAGTCCCCCAATCCACCATGTCCAAGTCAAAAGCTCGAGGGTCAACACGTGAAAACACAAGGGACGGCTTCCACCCGACATGCCCAGTGCCCGTACCTGGAGAGCAAAAATAAAAGAAAAAGAAATAGAGTCCATGGGTGATTGCCCGATAATGTTTTTATATCACACAACCATCCACCCCCATAAAGAGCTACAACCACCACTACTAACCACGACCCACGATTCGGCCTTTAGGAAAATAAAGAAAACATGGCCGACAAGAAGAAAACCCAGAAATACAACTGGAAATCCACTCGGAAATGAAATACAAGGTAAAGGAAGAGTTCTCCTTTGAGGAGTCATAAATCATTACACGACTAGTAGCGTTGAGTGAAACCCACTCAGTGCCTACCTAAACTTTGGCGTTGAGTGAAAGCTAGCCAGTGTCGTAAGGGAAAACTCCTTGCCGCCAAAATAATGTTACTACGCAAACCCACTAAAGAATTTACGGAGCTTTCGACGACAGTCGAACGTGAATTAAAGGCAGAAGATCCAGAACTCGATCGCCGGGTGTAAACGTTTTAGCCTGCCAGGTTCTTATCGTGAGTATAATTTTGTGCTTCTTTAAAATTCGATTATTTTCATATGCATACGCACTCGAAACGAGTTCATCTAATTGATTTTTCTATGCCGCCTACCGAATCAAAAGAAAATTTATATGCCCAAAGCGCACTTCTACCGATCAGTGACGCACGATTTCAGTGGACCAATCGTGAAAGGAGTACACTCATGGCGGCTGATGATCGTGCGAAACCCAAAGAACCTAATTTTAGGAAAACCTGACAGAAAACCTAGCAACTGCGCACGATCAGTGTCGCATGATCAGTGGTCGTGCGCACTGTTGCCAGCGCTCGTGCGATTGCCCGAGACAGAACTTTGGGGGTGAAACAGTGAAATTTATACGCGTGACACGAACATATTTTATTAATGCTTTAGGCACACGACCAGTGGTCGTGCGCCCTAAAAATGGTTGCCCCTATGACCGTGCGCTCGGGGAATCAACCTGCACCGAAAACATTTTTTTTAGAAAATTTCCGGAACGACACCGGAACGCGCACATTAGTTGGCGACTCACTCTGCCACTGAAGTAGCAGTAGATAACTATCACGTCGCACGCTACTACCATTCAAACTATGCCTAACCATTCGAATAATACCTTAACTTGAAAATTGGCAAACGGGCACACAAAGTCCCCCCCAAATCAAAAACCTCCTAACTCTCCCTCTCATTTTTATGGCTACGCCCGAACCAGAGCAACAATCAGAGCAAGCTGGATCGATCACAACGGCTTCACGCCGACAAAGGTTTGGATTTTAAATATGCTTGGCAAAGAAGCACCACAAGAACATTTGGGGGGTGCGGTTTAAGTAGGAAGAACTAAGCCCGCCATAGTCGGACCTAGCAAGAAATGTTTTAAAATTTGGTGACCCTCTTCCTGCGAACAACAAGGCATCTCTAACCTGGGCTAACCGGGATTTCAATTTCAGCAAATAAAATGGGTCTTCCCAAAGAAAACACTTGGCAAGGGCTCCGAAAAGAATACCACTTGCCTCAATTCACAGCGAAGCTTGGTGGTGGACTGCTTTCCTCCTCTTCGCACGGATCAAAACGGCTGCAACACCTAGAACATTGGCCAGACTCGGCAAACAGGGGGTAGGAGATGGCGGAAAACTTCCAAAAAGGCGTTCATCCGAAAAGAGTCATTTATAGAATCCTCCCAAAACTCCACGAAAATCAAGTTTGGGATTTCTTACAAGACGCAGGAATGATCAGGTCTCGACGAGAGCAATTTTCCGCTCCTTTCTTATCCCGACTCTCGGAATCGAATTCTTGAAGTAAGAGGATCCACGGAAAGACGCAGCTTGGCATCGGTTTAGAAAGGAGGTATTTCGGGAGTGATCGTGAAAACCGAAGGGAAGGTAGGCGGAATTTACTCAAAAGCGAAAATAACTGCTAAGAGCTCTCTCCGTCGTACAAGGTAGTTTTCTTGCCGGCGAAGTGAGAGTTCTTACTAGGGTAGAAGAATCGATGAAAGTTCTTAGCAATTTTGACTAATACTGCACCGACCGCATATATATCGCATACACATATATTTCGATGGTAAATCCCAAACTGGGGCGATATAATTAGGGGCGTTTATAATTTTGATATTATTAATTAAAGGCCTCGAAAAGATTACAACAATAAAGCACCAAATGTCTTTTTCGACAAGTGGGTGAAGGTTTAGTGATTTTTGAAAAGTCTACCTCAGAATTCGACGAAATTCCCGCATCGTAGCTAAATACACACGCTACGAACGCTTTAACGGTTGTTGGTGGCGAAGTTTTCGAAATTAACTTTCGACGATTTTTGCAGAACTCGAGTTACACCCAAACAAAGCCAAACACAAACATCCCCCCGAGAGGCCACACCGGGTCACCAAAACGACTCGGTTTGCTAGGGAGATCTTGCCAACCCTCAGGCTACCAAACAGGGCACTCTCCCAGTTCTAAGGAGCTAAATTTGTCCCTCGCAGCGTTTTAAAACTTTTCCAAATTTTCACATGGCAATTCAAGAGTCCAAAAACGGAAACGCGTCATCGTAAAAACGCCAAATATTTTCGAGAATATTTAAAAAATGGCAAGCATCACCGCTGAAAAAACGGGGCGTTACAGTCAAAGGCTCCCCCTAAAAGAAAGTTTCGTCCCGAAACTTTACGCACAACCCTCCTACAAAAGAAGGATTTGAAAGTAACCCGAAACCGTCGAGAAGTTACAAAGGGAAACATTGTGCCGATCAAATCAGAATTTGATCGAAACAGGTGAGGGGGAAGTACGCCCTCTTTTCATGGCCGACTCTAGTTTACTCCCAAGTCGATGCGCTCTCCAAATCCTGATTTTTCCATAGTTGGAATTTTCAACATCGGTATGGACTTCTTTCGCACTACCGTGACACGCTCTTGAGTATCCAAAATACGAACTGGCACCTCACTGACTATCGAAAGAGAGGTTATCCCGGCTCTAACTGGGGCACAACATCCAAGAGTTGCCCACTGCTGCGCACACACTTCCGCAATTGGCTAACATGAAAAACATTATGAACACCAGGAAGTTCGCTGGCAAATCCAATCTATATGCAGACACACCAATCCGCTCCAAGACCTCAAACGGGCCCACATACCTTGGGTCCAATTTCCGATTTTTACCAAATCTCTTCACACCAACCATTGGAGAAACCTTGAGGTATACATGATCCCCTACTTTGCAAAAACTCCAAAGCAGACCTACGCCGATTGGCGTTCTTTTCATACCTCTCCTGAGCTAACCGAAGCTTCTCCTGAATAAGCTTCACGGCGACTTCCATCTCTTCCAGAGCATCAGGACCCAACAAAGGCTTCTCACCAGCCTCAGCCCAAAACAACGGAGTCCTACAGCGCCTCCCATACAAAGCTTCGAACGGAGCCATCTGAAAGGGGAAGGGAAGCTTCATTTAAAACCTGATAACTGTTATTGTAAGCAAATTCCATGAGTCGCAGACGCTCATCCCACGCTCCTCCGTGGTCTAAAATATAGCACCGGATCATATCCTCAACAATCTGATTGACCCACTCCGTCTGCCCATTGGTCTGAGGGTGGTACGCAGTAGAATACCTCAGATCCGTACCCAAACCCTCCTGCAGACTCTGCCAAAAATGAGAAGTAAACCGGGAGTCTCGATCAGAAATGATGCTAACCGGCACACCG
Source organism: Platanthera zijinensis (assembly GCA_039513925.1). Taxonomy (NCBI): domain Eukaryota; kingdom Viridiplantae; phylum Streptophyta; class Magnoliopsida; order Asparagales; family Orchidaceae; genus Platanthera; species Platanthera zijinensis. The sequence goes on from CM077080.1 coordinate 161,630,729, forward strand.
TGGAGTCGGATGACTTCATTCAAGTACAACTCCGCTATCTTATTCATCGGGTAATCAATCTTATAAGGCACGAAGTGAGCACACTTCGTCAATCTATCCACTATAACGAATAAATCCAAACAGAATCAAATCCTCTCGGGGATTTTGGCAAACCCGTAATGAAGTCCATTTCTTTTTGTTCGTTAGATATACTCTCCCACTTCCAAGTCGGGATCTCTAGCGGAGTCAACTTACCACCAGGCCTCCCATGATCGGCCTTCACACGCTTGCAAGTGTGACACTCAGCAACATATCGGGCTATATCTCCTTTCATACCATACCACCAGGCAACTTGCCTTAAGTCACGGTACATCTTCGTAGATCCTGGATGGTAGGCAACGCTGGAACCATTTATAATAATCGAGCCTCACTGCAAATCATACTCTTTTTCAAATGTCCCCAACAGCGGGAACGCAAAACCTGCCGCGGTACTTCAAAGTACCCGCATCATCAATAGAAAAATCTGGCAACTCTCCCTTCTCTGTCCTGGTAAAAAGGTGCAATAGATCCGGATCGTCCTTCTGATGCAGTCTAGTCAAAGAAATCCAGGACGGCTCTGCCACAGATAAGCTACTCTGCAAACTACAGCATCCCACTGAAATATCCTTAAGGAGGAACTCCTCAACTAATCGATCGGCGGAGAGGTTAAAGATTTTTCCCGTCTTCCGGCTCAGGGCGTCGGCCACCACATTGGCCTTGCGAAATCCGGATGATACTGGATTTCTACGTCATAATCCGCCACATACTCAAGAAAAATTAGGATGGTTACCACCGCCGCTGACGCAGATTCAACTCCTTCTGCGTGAACACGTACTTCAGGCTCTTATGGTCAGTAAAAATCTTGCACTGAGCCCCATAAAGTAAGTGCCTCCACAACTTCAACGCATAGATAACCGCTGCAAACTCAAGGTCATGCGTTCCCCAGGATAATTCCGCTCATGAGCAGCATTTTCAACTGCCTTGACCCATAAGCAATTACTTTTCCATCCTGCATTAATACGCATCCCAGTCCTATATGCGAAGCATCCACATACACATCATAATCCATGCCCTCAGTAGGAAGGGTCAGAACGGGAGCAGTACACAATCTCCTCTTTAACTCCTGAAAAGCTTCTTCGCACTTCTCGCTCCAAACAAATGCCACATTCTTCTGAGTCAGCTTGGTTTAGCAATAGAATGTCGGAACCTGCAACCATACAGGCTAGAGAAGAGAAACCCTCCAAAAGTTCGAATCTCCCAAGTGTAATAGCCAGCCAACCCTAAGAAACTTCTGATCTCGAAACTTAGGAGTATTCGGCGAGAAAGAAATTTTTCTACTCCAATCCGTCACTGCTGCAATCTTTTCTGGGTCAACCGAGATCCCATCCTTGTTCACTACGTGGCCTAGAAAGAAACCTGAGGCAACCAAAATTCGCACTTGCTCAACTTGGCGAATAACTTGTGGTTCCTCAACTCTGATAGGACCAAACGCAAGTTTGGATGCTGCTCGTGCTCCTCAGCACTGCGAGAATAAACCAACACGTCATCAATGAAGACCACAACGAACTTGTCTAGGAAATCCTTGAACACCCTGTTCATCATATCCATGAAGGCTGATGGTGCGTTGGTCAGACCAAACGACATCACCAAAAACTCAAAGTGCCCATGCCTTGACCTAAACGCAGTCCGTGGAATATCTGCCTCACGGATCCTGAGCTGATGATAGCCCGAACGAAGATCGATCTTGGAGAACTCCCAAACCGTGCTACCACGCAACTGGTCAAATAAATCATCGATCCTCGGCAGAGGGTACCTGTTCTTGATAGTGACCTTGTTCAACTCTCTATAGTCGATGCAAAGCCGCATCGACCCATCTTTCTTCTTTACGAAGATAAAAGTAATAGATTCAAAACAGGAGCACCCCAAGGCGATGAACTCTGCCTGATAAAACCTTTAGCCAACAACTCATCTAACTGAATTCGCAACTCCTCTAACTCACGAGGGGCCATCCGGTACGGCGCCTTAGCAATAGGACGCATACCCGGCTCCAAATCAATAACAAACTCCACATCCCGCTCAGGAGGGATACCAGGAAGATCATCAGGAAAAACATCGGCGAAACCACGAACAATAGGAATCTCCTCCAAGCGTGGCACGCTATCAACGGTTCCAACCGCCGAGACTAAACAAACACAACAATCAGAAAGAAACAATCTCTGAACACATACCGCAGAGAGAACAGGAGAATCCTGACACGGATCAGCATACACGCTGCCGGGCTGACCGTCGTCCCTGATGAAGTCCAAGTGCTTTCCCTTGCACTGAATGACCGCATCATACCGAGAGAGCCAGTCCATGCCCAAAATGACATCGAAGTCCTCTAGATCAATCATCTTCAGATCCGCCAATCCCCCAACAAAACTGGGCAATCCAAAATACCCAAATCTGACAACACAGATTCACCAGAGGGAAACTTGACACGGAAGGAATCCCGAACATGATCTAGAGACAACCGATGACGCTCCATAAAGGCTCTAGCCACGAACGAGTGGGTAGCGCCGGAGTCAAACAGAACACGCGCCCAGCGGTTCTTCACCTTAAATTTCCCTATAGGAACGCACAAAGCTAAGGAACTAGCCCAACAGTACCGCAAATAATCTACCAACTAAACTACCAGGCTAGAAAGAAAACAACAAACTACTAACCTGAGATCACCTGGGTCGAAGTCTGAGCCTCCTCGGAAGAAATCACGTTCAGCTTCCCTTTTCCCTTGTCCACACGCTGAGGTGGAGGTAATGCCTGCAATGGAACTGCAGGAAGAGCTGACTGGACCTGAGGACACCTCGACTTAACGTGACCCTTCTGCCCACACTGATAGCAGACTCTATCCCTGGACCAACACTGGGCTACATCATGCCCGGATCGCTTGCAAACTAAACAGGAGACATCTCTCCCAGGAGCACCCTGAATAGCATGAACCTGCTCCTTCTTCTGAGCTGCCGCCTTCTTGAAACACCTCTCAACAGGATGGCCTGACCGGCCACAAAAACTGCACACCACCCTGCTCCTCTTTCCCGGAACAGCATCGGGTACCAGGGGTTTCTTCTCCTCTACCAACTTCCTCTTATCCTTCCTCCACTACTGGCCTCTGCTCTTCGCCGTCTCAATGGCCACAACCTTAAGAGCAGCCTCTACAACTCCAGCATAAGTCACTGACCCATAAGCACTGGCCAACTGCTGCACCTCACTCCTCAAACCACCGAGGAATCGCTTAACTCGATCAGCCTCAACGCTGACCAATCCAGGGGCAAAACGGCTCAACTTACTAAACTCTATCTCATACTCACCCACCGTGAGCTGCCTTTGCTTCAGATGGAGGAAGTCGTTCATGAGGCGGTCACGCTCGACCGAGGGTAAGAACTTCCTCAACAGCATCTCCTTGAACACTTCCCAAGAGCATCCGGCTACCAGGCTCTCCTTCTCTCTCAGCCACCAACTCTTAGCCAAACCTTTAAGCTAATAGGCGGCTATCATCACCCTCTGATCATCTGAAATCCCTGAGTACGAGAACATCTCCTCCATGGAGATCAGCCAGTCGTCTATCACCATGAAATCTGCCTTCCCATCATAAGTGGGAGGGCTCAGCCTCTGAAACTGCGAGATGAAGGCCATCTCTGCTGGCACCACCACTGGAGGTCTCAAGGGTGCAGGAGGAGGAGGAACAGCTAACCCCCCCGCAGGAACTTGTTGTAAATCGCACCCTGAGTCTGCCCTGCCACAACTGATAGGGACCACCAAAGTCTCACTGAATTTTGCTTAATGGGCTTGCACCGGAGGAGTCCTCCAACTGCCTAAGAGACCCATAGCTTCGCTACTCTGACGCAGACCCTCGATCACCGCATCGTTCTGAGCTCCAGAAGATTATGGATTACCCTCAGAAATTCAGGGGAGTCGATCGAGTTCCTAGCAGGACGCCTAGCCATCCTAAAAATGGTGCAATACAACGCAAATCAGATCCAAATCCCACGACTAGAACCGACTACCAGTACAGACAATACATATGTAGATATAGACTTAAAGCTGCTAAACTTGCTCTGAGAGTTTATCTTCTTCACAATAATTAGATGATATGCCCTAACCTAGGATGGTTAACCACAACCTCACTAACTCTTGTGCCTAGATCGGATGCATGAACTTATGTTAATTTGAAAACTCATGTGTGTACATATGTCATCCTGCAAATCTTTAGCTCGGCGCGTTGTGCTTATGCAATGTTATGATATGCATGTTTGTGTTATGCATTCTAAAAAGGCCCTAATGCATGATATGAGCGGCGTACACATGAAAATGTTATGCATCCCATACTACATAACATTTCCATGCAACGAAAAAGACTTGAATGTGCTAGTCGCAGTCATGTGGTGAGGTTATGCATCCTATACTACATAACCCTCACATGTAGCCCCTATGGTGGATCCATATACGAACACATAAGGGTTATGCATCCCATACTACATAATATGCCCCGTATGTTGACTTCATGTTATGCCATGAGTGTAGTGTTCGTGCTTTTGCCAAGACGTGCTGATGACATATCGGTGTGTGAATGACATGATGCTGAACTACTAAAAGCATCCAAGGAAGGTTGCCCAACTAACTTGTCAAGCAACCTCCCTCTGAGGAATACCAACTGTCACAACCCGCATTTTCTCCGAATTAAGAATTATCAGAGTAAGAGAAAACACGCGTCATGATGCCACATCAAGCAGGGGATAACTGCTGACGCTCAGGCAAATCCAACTACAATCTTTATGCAAGAAAATCATGTGCTTAATGAATAGAAAATCAGTTATGTTTAGAGTCTCGTATCCCTCGGCTCAGTGGATCATCTAGTCCACAAAAGAAAACTATATTTAAACGCTGCGGAAAAAATACTTTAATTAGGTTTTACACCCTAAAGAGCGCATAAGGGTCCCAAGAGAACCACTCATGCTATGCAAGACACTACACTTAGTTTATATAATATATATAAGAAAACGGTTTTCGTACGTGATTTGGAAAATAGTGATTAAGTTTACAAAACATGCTGATCATGAGCTTCATTTATAATAATAATTATAGTTTAAAAATAACTAGCAACCTAGCATAAAACCTTCTCAAAGCAAGTAGACTATCTCCAGAAAAATAAATGGTAGCAGCAATAGTATATATCTAGTACAAGGTAAAAACTACTAGTGGGCGCCAACAACCTGACACGAACCCACCAGCACATATATATATCTGTAAGAAAATACTGAAAACAACCTCACAAACAAGGTAAACAAAACTCCAAAGTCCGGGAGTCCACCAACAACAACACCTCCAACTAGCCACCAGACTGGCTACAGCTCAGAACCTGGGGTATTCCAAAAGAAAACAGAATACCTCAGCAAGCAAAAATCAAGGTAAAACTGCATGAAAGAGTCAACCAAAAGGACAAAAATAACAGGAAACATGCAGTAGAAAGAGTCACAACTGTCCAAAACAGGACAACAAGAAATGCACAACGTGCAAAGAAACAGTAACGACCCAGCCCAGGAACCACATCCTGCAGGGCCTACTAGGCTACCAAGAGCCAGAATACTGCAAACTACCAAAGAAGAAACTTCTAACACCCTACACTGCGAGAAGTGATAGTAGCAAAAACAACAACGAGGAACCGGATCGAAGGCAAACGCAGTCCCCCAATCCACCATGTTCAAGTCAAAAGCTCGAGGGTCAACACGTGAAAACACAAGGGTCCTTCCACCCGACATGCCCAGCCCGTACTAGGAGCAAGAAATCCATGGGTGGCCATTGCTATATCACACAACTCCACCTCCATAAAGAGCTACAACCACCACTACTAACCACGACCCACGATTCGGCCTTTAGGAAAATAAAGAAAACGGCCGACAAGGAAAACCCAGAAATACAACTGGAAATCCACTCGGAAATGAAATACAAGGTAAAGGAAGAGTGTTGAAATAAATCAACACGACTAGGCGTTGAGTGAAACCCACTCAGTGCCTACCTAAACTTTGGCGTTGAGTGAGCTAGCCTCACTCGCCGCCAAAATAATGTTACTACCCGCAAACCCACTAAAGAATACGGAGCTCGACGACAGTCGAACGACCAAGGCAGAAGATCCAGAACTCGAGTAGTTGCCTGCCACTTGAGTATCTAAACTCCCGCACTCGAAACCATCTAAATTCGCCTATCAAAAGAAAATATACAAAGCGCACGATCAGTGACGCACGATCAGTGGTCGTGCGCACTCATCGGCTGATGATCGTGCGAAACGAACCTGGAAAACCTGACAGAAAACCTAGCAACTGCGCACGATCAGTGTCGCACGATCAGTGGTCGTGCGCACTGTTGCCAGCGCTCGTGCGATTGCCCGAGACAGAACTTTGGAAACTGAAATTTATACGCGCACGAACAGAGGCACACGACCAGTGGTCGTGCGCCCTAAAGGTTGATGACCGTGCGCGGTCAACCTGCACCGTTTGGAATTTCCCGAACGACACCGGAACGCGCACGCGACTCACGCCACTGCAGTAGCAGTAGACAACTATCACGTCGCACGCTACTACCATTCAAACTATGCCTAACCATTCGAATAATACCTTAACGAAAATTGGCAACCACACCCCCCCTCCTAACTCTCCCTCTCGGCTACGCCCGAACCAGAGCAACAATCAGAGCAAGGGAAACAACGGCTTCACGCCGACAATTTGGATTCCAAACACCACAACATAGGGGGGGTTTCAGTAGGAAGAACTAAGCCCTATAGTTAGCAAGAAAAAAATGAGAACAACAAGGCCTCTAACCTGGGCTAACCGGGATTTCAATTTCAGCAAATAAAATCAAAGAAAACACTTGGCAAGGGCAAGAATACCACTTGCCTCAATTCACAGCAAAGCTTTGGACTGCTTTCCTCCTCTTCGCACGGATCAAAACGGCCGCAACACCTAGAACAAAGACTCGGCCATTAATGGCGGAAAACTTTCCAAAACCGAAAATTCCAATCCTCCCAAAACTCCACGAAAATCGAATTTCTTACCGCAGGAATGAAGGTCTCGACGAGAGCAATCTGAATCCACTCTCGGAATCGAATTCCGTCCACAAACGCTCCGGGAATCGGCGTCCGAAGGGAAGGTAGGCGGTTATTCTCCGTTTCTCTCGTACAAGGGGCCGGCGGTTTCTTACGGGGAAGAAGATGATGGCTTTTCTAATACTATATATATATATATAATTATATAATTATATTATTAATTACAAAATTACATAAAGCACCAAATCGACGCGAAAACCGAACTACCTCGGAATTCGACGAAATTCGCACCGTAGCTAAATACCCACGCTACGAACGCAACGGCGAAGTCGAAATTAACTTTCGACGAACAGAACTCGAGTTACCCCCAAACAAAGCCAAACACAAACATCCCCCGAGAGGCCACACCGGGTCACCAAAACGACTCGGTTTGCTAGGGAGATCTTGTCAATAGGCTACCAAACAGGGCACTCAGTTCTAAGGAGCTAAACCGTACTCCACACATGGCACAAGCCACGGAAACGCGTCATCGTAACGCCAAACGAGAATAAAAAAATAATCGCTGAAAAAACGGGGCGTTACAGGAATAGCGTGCTTTGATGCCATCTAAAGTCTTCCTTGAGAAAGGTTGATGATAAGGGTGGTTGTTGGGCACGTTACGAATCATTTGGGTGTTTGTGTGTGAGCAGATATGCGATTTGTCCTCCTATATGACAGGAGTTGCATCCATTGGCCCCTTGATGGAACTGGACTGAGAAATGCATGGACATGCTTGGTTGAGTCAATATGTGATATTTGACTCACCATTCTCTGAAAGTCTGTTCTAGATCAAGAAACTTGGATTGAGCTATTATGAGGGTGACACGGTCCATGCCTCTAGTTCTTTCCGGATGTAAGGGACAAAGGGACAAAGACAACGCTGGGACATTGTTCATAAAGGCTTATGAGTTATGAACTCTTATTGCTTGGGGAGTAATGATGCATTGCTAGATGCCGCTCATTGTTTGTGAGGTTTTTGGTTTGATACTTTCAAGATCAAGTGGGAGACTGTTGGAGTTACCATGGTGATCTAGAAGTGGTCAAACATGTAATCTCATTGCCAACGCGATATGAGCCTGCAGGGTCGCACACAAGAGCATGTAGAGAAATTGGAAGATTGATTGTGTTGGTAAAGGTTACCAATCACCATACAGAATGGGGTCAGGCAAATGTTGCCAGGGAGATTCGTCGAGGATGGTTCGACGAGAGTCGTCGAGTATGACTCGGCGACTAAGGACAATTCGTCGAGAGTCGACGAGAGTCATCGAGTATTACTCGGCGACTAAGGCCAATTCGTCAAGAGTCGACGAGAGTCGTCGAGTATGACTCGGCGACTAAGGCCAATTCGTCGAGAGTCGATGAGAGTCGTCGAGTATGACTCGACGACTAAGGCAAAATCGTCGAGAGTGGTCGAGTATGACTCGCCGACTAAGGCATAATCATCGAGAATCAAACTGTTCGATTCTCTCCGATTCTGCGACTCATTCTCTCCGATTATGTGATTGATTCTCGCCGAACCTGGAGGTGATTCTCGCCGAACGGTCCAGAAGCCCTATCCTGTGTGGTCTGCGGATAGCGATACCTTTGGACTGTTTATGCCTTTGGTATAAATAGGGGACTTAGGGTTTTGTGAAAAATAGATAGATCTGGATTTCTCCTGTAGCCGAATCGAATCCGACGGAAATGTTCCGCCGCTCGTTCGCTCCGCCGATTCCCGAACCCCGACGGACGGAAGTGCTCCGCCGCCTCTTCGCTCCGCCGACCTCCTCCTCTCCGGCGACTGTCGCCGATGTTGTTCTTCCTGGAATGGACCTATCAATCCGTGGAAGTGCAAGGTACGGTTAATATCCTTCGCGACCCTTCGTGCGACGAAGTTCGGTGTTCTCCCGCTCATATGGATTTCTGCAGAGACGTGGACATTATTCCACATAGAACTCGCCACCGACAAGGACTCAAATCTTAGAGCATCTCCGTTGAGTTGTGACTCAACGCCGCTAAGGTAATTTTTGCATAGTTGTTTGTTAACTTCTTGATTCAACTTTCATGGCCCGATCCCATCTCTTTTGGGTTGTTCTTAATGTTTTATTCCTTCCGTTGCGTGCACAAGCGTTGTGCCATCCTCATAGAGAAACCCAACAGGATTACCGTTTTTTTGTGTATATGTTCTCTCTCTTGTTGTCTTCTTGTCAGGAAGATGTGTGTGAGATATCTGCAACTGGGTCGAATTTCAAAAACAAACTCTGCAATAAATGTGCAACCGAAATCTTGGGAACAAAAAACAGTAAGAATGCTGTCAATTATTCTATTCTATGTCTGTCCCGATATATAAGCAATTAATTCCATGGAGGATATTAGAAATTAATGCTGCGAGTAACGGCTCTATTCAGATAATATAAGTGCATTGATTTACAAGGGAATTAATAGCCTATAATAGATAAAAAGTAATGAGACAGATAGAGAAAGGATAAATAAAAAAATGTCTTACAGTTTTTGTCGACCTTCGATCAGCTTTCGTCGACCTCTGATTAGCTTTCGTCGACCTGTAATTTTGTCGACCTATAATTTCGTCGACCTGAGCTCTGCAAACAACTGCACTGCATAAACTAAATGATTTTGTGCTCTAAGTTCGTTGACCTGAGATCAGCTTTGGTTTTGAGTGAATTATGTCGCTGAGTCCATTATGGCGCAGAGTGATTATGGCGCTGAGAGATGAAGTATTAGTCGACCTGAGAACAAAGATCGTCGAACTCAGTTCAGAGAATTTTATCTCTGAGTTAGTTGAGCTTATTACGACTATCTTCGACCTGAGATCGACGAACGTAGATCTCTTTTTCTAAATCTTGATTTCTCTAGGTCTTGAGTCTTTGGCAGTGATGGAGGCTGGTCCTTTAGACTGTTGACTCTAAGGACATGGCCTAAACTCTAGAAATACATAAACTTTGACCCTTCTATACAACATGGGTCACAACCTAAGATAACCTAGCCCAAATAACCTAGGGGTTCCAACACATGTCATATTTGATTACATCTTGTGTTTGGTAGAGTGTGCAGGTTTACATGTCCAAGAAATTCGAGCCCTCCTAAAGAACCTACCACTGAGCGGTAGTAGTTAACTCCGGGCGGTAGCCTGAATTAAATAGACAAGGTGCTCGGGAATCTACCGCGCCACGCTAGTCCCACCTCCCACGCTAGCTCGAGGAATTAATTCATCCAGGCTCTCGGGAACCTACCGAGCAGTTGCTAGCTTTATACCGCACCGCGCTAGCCACTCAACGATCGTTCACATGAAAGCATCGAGAATATTGGACTACCGCTGGGCGCTAGCTTTGAATCGCACCACGATAACGCACTAAGTGATCATCGAGAGAAAAGCATCGAGATGACTAGACTACCGCCGGGTGCTAACTTGGTACCACGCTGCAGTAACGAACTCAACGCTCGTCGAAATAGTCAAGATGACTGGACTACCCCCAAGAGCTACCTTGGTACCGCGTCGCGGTAACGCACTCAATGCTCATCAAAAGCATCAAGAAGACTGGACTACCATCGGGCGCTACGTACCTACCGCGCCGCGCTAGTATTGGAAAAAGAAAAATATTCGTTTTGAATATTTTTTCCAAATTTGGAGGACAGCTGTCAACATCGAGCGCGTGAACCTAACAGCGGGCGCTAGCCTTACTACCGGCGGTAGACAATATTACAAAGACGTATAAAAAGGCTCCTTGTTTTCTGTGTTCCCAAAAACCAAGACGAAAAGAGACTCAGTTCTGCGACTCCTAAGGTTCGGCCGCCTCTCTGTGGTTCGTTCCGTCATCTTCGTCGAAGGAAAAGAAGACCGCCTCCCTCACGTCCGTGCATGAAGAACTCCGGCGAGCCAAGAACTTCATCGACTACGAAGAGATGACCGGTTGCAAGCACACAAAGATCTCAAGCACCGGCTATGGATTGCTCCACGGATCAATCGTCAAGAGGGAGATTTTAATCACTTTAAATCCTTTAAATTTTTATTGTATTCTTTCTCTTTCTCTATTTTATGTGTGTTGAAGGAAATCAACCGGGGAAATTCGTCGGAATCAAGGGTAGGATTCCGTGAGAAAACATCCGGGGATTGGACGTCTAGATCAGGTGATCTAGCGGGGCTCTAAGACCCTTCCTTGCGTAGAGGTGAAGAGCTGGCTTGAAGACCTTTCTTGGAGGGAAAGGGAGAGAGCCAACCTGTCCATGGAGCGGGTCGGTATAAAAAACCAAAAAAAATTTTTATTCACCGCCTTCGATCTCCAGCATCACAGAGATCAAGTTTTATAATCTTTAAAACAATTGTTGATTTTACTTTCGAATGAAATTTATTTTCTGCCTATTCTCCTGTATATTACGTTGTGTGTGTGTTAGCCGGAAATTCTCTGAAAGTTGCATTGATTTCTAAGGAGGAATCTGCCTGGAAAATAAGATCTGCAATATACCGCCGTGCGTTAGCTACCTAACGCCCCGCAATAGCTTCCTGAACTAGTTTTTCTGGTTAAAAATAATTTGAACTTCTAGTAATCGTCGTTAAACCTTATTCAACCCCCCCTAAGGTTGGCCACTAGATCCAACACTTATATTAACCCAAAGTCCTACTGATTTTCTTTGAACTATACCAGTGTCATGGAGAGAGTGAGAATGGGCAAGCATATGGTCACCGACATTAGTGGATTCCTTTGGAGGTTATCCTGAGCCTCAGTCCTTGGTAATTCTCACCTCACCGTCTTGTCGTCTTTCTTCTACGTATGACCGAATGATTTGTTGAGATCCTATTTTAGAGTAAAAATAATATGTTGATACGCTCTTCAAAAATTGTAAGCTGTGTTGCAAAATTAGGAACGTATATACTTTATCTTGTATGTGCACGAGTTAATGATTTCGCATGGTACTTGATTTTTCCAATTACTAGGACAACTAGTCATTTTCCGTTTCATCACGAAATGATTTGCTCGGGACGAGCAAATATTTTAGTTTGGGGGTGTGATGAGTCTGATTTATATAGGGTTTTCCGGACACATCCAGACAAGTTTTCACGCACGTGCACTACATTTTTAGCATGTTTTCATTCATATTCTATTTGAATCGTTTAAGTAAACACAGTGCACTTTCTAGGCTCATTGGGGTGTGCAAGTATGAATCCCATTGTTAGGGGTAAGCAAATGGTGCTACCCATGCTTTTTCTGGATTATTTTGTCATAATTCTGCTTGTGTTGGAGGAGTGCTCCAGTTTGTGAGGTTTGTTTACAGATGGGTGCTTCCCTCAAGGCTTAAATTATTGCATGTTGACATCGCACAATCATATGTTTTCCTTGGTGCATTACCGTTTCAGTCATGCGATTGCTACAGGTTCATTTTGGTGAGCAGCCGTCGTGTATTTTTCTTTACGCATGATTGTATTCAATCGTGCGTGAAGGAAATGAATGATCTTCTTGTGTTGCCTGAAAAATTGAGTTATGTCCAGCTCCATGTCATTTATTCGCACACGAGCAGTTTCCTCGCGCGTGTTTAAAAATGCATGAGCTACCTGCCTTCCCAGGGTTGGCCCCATGTGCTATTATTATCGCACGATCATGCGTTTGCTCGTGCGTCTCTTAAATTCTGACCGTTTACTATTTAAGTCACAAGTATTCTGTAACACACCCGTCCATGACATGAAATATAAATAATGATCTGTCCGGGGCCCCACACCATATTCCACAAACAGGCAGCGGGATTACATATGAATATCAAAAGACTACACGCATCCTAACTCGGAGCATTCTACCGGAAGCTTCATGGGTTAATATTTGAATATAAGTACAACAGTAATGTCCACTATATAAACACGAGAATGTTTATTACAAAAATACACAAAAGTTACTATCGCTCTGTGATTGTCATTGTCACCTGATGACAGCCAACAGTAGTTTAAAACTGCTTTGGCCTTAAGGCCTTACATTTACTTTGTATAAGGTGTGGATTACATACATCAGCACACAGGCCGACCACACATGAAAGTAATAAAACTTTGCTTGGCCTTTGAGGGCTGGCATAGCTTTGGGGCCATAGCCCTCTACTTCCCTCTTGTCACTCTAGCACCTGTACAGGGACATTCCCCCACAAGGGCGGCAAGCAAGGCAACAGTCAACATTAAGCTGACCAATTTATAACGACCCTACCCCAATCCCGGGGCAGCGGTATTCCTTCCCTGCAAGCATATCATGTATACAAAGTGGCAATAATCATTCACCATAGACGCAGGCTTAACAACAACAAGCCCCATGCACTCAGGGCACATTATCGGTGCGCCGAGATTTCAGGCCCCACCACCATTCTCAGTCCAAGACTTGATGGCAATACTTGAGCATTTCTCTATTTTATTCCTATGAGTCGACAACATCAATGGTGTTCTATTACTTTGAGATCCAATCTAGTGACGTGCTCCAAGTCGATCGTTATAAGGTGGGTGCAGGTAAACCTTGCCCGTTGCTCAGACCGTCATGCGCAGAAAGCAAAAACCTTCATGGTAGTGAGATGATGCGGGTCGGCATTTCCTTTGTTCCAAAGCAGAATAGTTTAAGTTCCTGCTAACAAACAATATTGTCCCTCAGGTCTCCTAGAGATAGGCCTTACCATTAATAGCACATAGGTCTCCCAGAGACAAGCTACATAGCTCACTAGGAGATATCACCGGGCGACACTTACTATTGTCGCACAATAGGGAAAAGAGTTTCATTACTTCCCTAATTTGGGGGTGAAAGTGTCTAGTGTCAGCCTAATCCACCTATAGGGGGGTGAATAGGTGCAGTGACATCTTTTTCGGAATTAAAAATTACCTGCACAAATAAACAAACCAAGCACAGAAAACACATAGTAATTTATAGTAGTTCCCCAACCTTAGGTACGTCCACTCTCCCCTTCGCCTATCTCCCACACGGGGACGACTCAGCAACTCCTCCAAAATGAGATTGAAATCCAATCTCTCCACTCGGAGCCATGCTCCTACAACTCAGAAGGAACCCTTCCTACAATAAGGAGTCGACACTCCACCAAAACGGGTACAACTAGGAATAAAATTCCTTGCAAAAATTGAATGTAAATAAGAAATACAAATAATGCAATTTGGAGAACCCAAGGTCCTTCTTCGTTTGTTGAGAGCTTGCTTGAAAATGACGAAGAATCCACACTTTGTTTTTCTCTCTTGGATCAGATCTTGACTTTGATCGGCGGTGGCAAGCAAGTGCGGCGGCGATGCATTGTAGATCAGAACTTCTTGACGAAGCAAGCTAGGTCACCAATCGATCTCAGTTGGATCAAGCGTCTCTACCGATTCGGAATGGAGAACAAGTCTCGGTCAACGAATTGGAAGACAAAGGATCTCAAGAGAGAAGCGAGGGACCAGAGGCTTGCCTCGGTTCTGCCTTCGAGCGATTGACGGCAAGCTACGATCAGCTGCGAGAGGGGATCAACGGCGGCGAAAGCTAGGTCACGACCGAAGAATTTCTTTTCGTATTTCTTGATCCGTGTTGAATATGATTTAAACTTAGGTATATATACCCCAAAACAAACCCTAAGTAGCCATTGCGGGACCCACGAAGGAAGGAACGGAGCTTCGGTTTATACTGTGCATGGCAGCCCAGTTCGGTCCAGTGAAGCGGAGGAAATCTGCTAAGTAAGAATCGGCGGGTATCACCAACGATAACCGTCGACATTGGCGGGCATCGTTGGAGATGCCCTTCGATTTTGACTTGGATACTTTCTGACCATGGAGAATTCTGGATAAAGGAAGCTAGGGCGAATCGACGGCTATCGATGAACATGCCTGACGAAGTCGACAGGTATCAGTTACGATACCCGACGATGCCGTCGGGTATGACTCACGATTCCCGTCGAGTCTTACTTGGGAAAAATTCCCATTTCTTCCTTCTACTTTTTTGAGACTTAGGCTTTGACCTTTCTTGCTCCTTCTTCTGCTCTTGGTTTTCCTTGAGCATGTACTTGAAAATAAGTACACCCCAAAAGAGAGAGCATACATGAGTCAACACACTTGCCCACACAATGAGGGATTACGTTGCGTAGGCCCGTGTATATTTACCCACTGTACCCTGACATTGGTGTGTACTTGGCATGGAATAGTTGCAAGCATAACTTGAAAAGACATATCAAATACATCTCAATTCACCTTAGCTTGATCAGGTGCTTCTTCAAATCCGGGCTATTGTGGATGCAATACCCAACAATCTCCCCCTATTTGCTGCCTAAACCCTACAAGCTAAGGTGAACTGTATAGCAGAAATGATAACATAAAGCATAAAGAAAATGTGTTGGAATTCATTACCATTTCCATCATTGGGGCCACCTTGGGGCCACTTTAGCCGAGAGGGTAATCTCCCACTTAGCTTCCTTAGCCGAGAGATAGTTCTCCCCCTTTTTGGCTTCTGCAAATATGGAGCTCCCTTGGGGACATCATGCTCCCCCTTTAAGTCTGCATTCATGCATAGACTTGACTTCTGAGCTGTAGCTCCCCCTTGATCCAAGGTCCATGTGCAGCTCAAGCCTCTTCAGTCCATGTTCAGCATCCCAAGTTCAGTCTTGAAGAAGTTGAACTTGGTCTCGTCCAGCGGCTTTGTGAAGATATCTGCGAGCTGCTGATCAATGGTGACATAGCTGAGTGCAATGTCCTTGTTCTCCACATGCTCCCGGATGAAGTGGTAGCGCACTTCAATATATTTTGTCCGTCTATGCGATACTGGATTATTAGCTATGGAAATTGCACTCGAGGAGTCGCAATACATAGGAATCTCTCGATACTGTAGATTGTAATCTTCCAAGCTGGTTCCTTATCCACAGGGAGTTGTGCACAATAGCTTCCTGCTGATATATATTCTGATTCTGCCGTAGAAGTTGCGACGCAGTTCTGCTTCTTACTACTCCATGAAATAAGACATCTTCCGAGGAATTGACACGTCCCGGAAGTTCTTTTCATATCATCTCTGCTTCCTGCAAAATCAGCATCTGAAAAGCCAATAAGCTCGACATCATTGTTTCTCGGGTACCACAAGCCAATATTAGGTGTGCCTTTAAGGTATCTCAATATTCACTTTGCAGTAACGTAATGAAATTCCTTAGTGTTCACCTGGAATCTAGCACAAACACATGTGGAAAATATAATGTCTGGTCCACTGGCAGTAAGGTAGAGCAGGATCCAATTATGCTTCTGTACTTGGATTCCTCAAAAGGTTTCCCTTTCTCGTCCTTGTCCAGATACACAGTTGATCCAATTGGAGTCCTCATAGAGGTTGCACACTCCATTCCGAACTTCTTTAGAAGTTCATTTGTGAACTTCGTCTGGGAGATGAAAATTCCCTCTGCAAACTGTTTCACTTAAAGTCCTAAAAAGTACTTCAACTCTCCCATACTACTCATTTCAAACTTACCTTGCATGAGATTTGATAACTTCTTGCAAAGGTTGTTATCGGTTGAGCCGAATATTATGTCATCGACATAGATTTGCACTAGCAAAATCTTTCCTTTGACTTCCCTAAGAAACAATGTCTTGTCTATTTTTCCTCTTGAGAACTTGTTCTCAATAAGAAACCTAGACAATGTCTCATACCAAGCGCGGGGAGCTTGCTTTAAGCCATATAGTGCTTTATTAAGAATGTACACATGTTCAGGGAAAGTTGGATTAACAAAACCTGGGGGTTGAGCTACGTATACTTCTTCTTTCAAATTTCCATTTAGGAAAGCAGATTTTACGTCCATTTGATAGACGGTGAATCCTTTGTGAGCATCATACGCGAGGAACAACCTGATGGCTTCGAGCCTTGACACTGGTGCAAAGGTTTGATCGAAGTCAATCCCTTCTTCCTGTCTGTATCCTTGAGCTACGAGTCGTGCATTGTTCTTTATGATGACTTCATTCTCATCCAGCTTGTTTCGGAAGATCCACTTGGTTCCGATTACATTTTGTCGCTTAGGCCGGGGAACGAGCTCCCAGACCTTGCACCTTTCAAATTGATGAAGTTCTTCTTGCATGGCCAATATCCATGAGGCATCCTTATTTGCTTCGTCAAATTTCTTTGGCTCAACTTGTGATAGAAAGCTTAAGTGCAAAATCTCATTAATTGTACCTCTTCGAGTTCTGACACCATCTCGCGGATCTCCAATGATTTGATTGACGGGATGATCCCTCACGTGTCTGAGCTCTAGGAGTCTTGCATTTGTAGCTGCTACTGCTTCTGGCACTTCTTCTTCCTATAAAATTTCCGACTCTTGAGGGTCTTCCTCTCCTAATGAGGTAGGAGTGGAGATCTTTACAAACTATTGAGCGTCATCTTTTTCAGTCTCATTTAGACTTAAATTTTCCAGTTTGGTACCTACATCTCCAAAAGTACCACTAGACGAGCTGTTATGAAACAAGCTCGCTTCATCAAATACAACATTTATAGATTCTTCTACAACTAGAGTTTTCTTAATAAAAATCCTATATGCCCTACTATGGCTACTATATCCTACGAAAATACCTTCAAAACATTTTTCACCAAACTTAGTACGTGGATATTTCCCATTATTGAGTACATAGCATTTGCAGCCAAAGATCCTCAAGTAGGACATAGTCGGTCTCTTGCCCTTCAACAGCTCATAAGGATTCATTCGATGGCTTTTATTGATAAGCGCTCTGTTTTGCACATGACAAGATGTGTTGACAGCCTCTGCCCAGAAATATTCTGGTAGAGACGCATCATTCAACATTATCGTGCTTGATTCAATAAGAGTTCTATTCCTTCACTCTGCAACTCCATTTTATTGTTGAGTACGAGGGGAGGAAAACTCATGAAAGATACCCAAGTTTCCACAGAATTCGGTCATAGCACCAGATTCAAACTCTGTTCTATGGTCACTTCTGATTCTGACCACGGTGCAGTCTAGTTCGTTTTGGATCTGCTTGACGAACTTTGTGAATACCTCAAAGGTATCTGACTTGTGTTTCAGAAAGAACACCCACGTGAAACAGTAGTGATCATCAACAATCACAAAAGTATATGACTTGCCTCCTAAGCTGTGAACTTGCATTGGACTGAATAAGTCCATGTGTAGTAAGTACAGACACCTAGAAGAGTCCTTTTCTACAATGCCCTTAAAGGTAGCCCTTGTCTGCTTGCCCATTTGACAAGCGTGGCAGGGGCTCTCTTTAATGCACTTAATAGTGGGTGCATCCCTTACTAGATTTTTAGAGAATAACATGTTACGAGTTTTGAAGTTAATATGCGTTAATCTCTTGTGCCACTGATCACAAAGAGATGCACTATCTTTTGCAACTAAGCATACTGGCGTAGAAGAATCTAAGCTTAAAAAATTTAGACAGAAAATATTTCTGCTCCTGATGTCTGTCAATACCTTCTCCATAGAGGAACACGATATAATCAGGCATTTATCCTTGCAAAACTTAACATCGTACCCTTTATCACATAACTAGCTTACACTGATCAGGTTATGGTTTAACCCTTCAACATAAGCCACGTCGGTAATAAAGAATACATTGTTGGAAATCATACCAAAGCCTTTGGTGATTACACGATCAGACCCTCCAAAGATAACTTTGGCTCCATCAACAACATAGGAATAATCACGCAACAAGCTTCTTGTCACGATCATATACCGAGAGCATCCACTGTCCAAGTACCAGATAGGAGTTTTGGTGGCCTTTGGACATACCTGCAAAACAGAATCATTTTCCCTTAGGAACCCAATACGGTTTGGGTCCTAGATTCCATGTCAGTTCACTCCCCTTAGGAATGTTAACTTTTCGAGTGGCCTGCCTCGCTTGGTTAACTTGAGGAGCTTCATAAATCCTAGGATTGAACAAGCAATCCACGACAAAGTTGCCAACCCTGCCGCAACACCAACAGTTAAATCTGTTTTACCTTCTCCTCCCAGTCTCCTGCTTGACCCGTGAGATGGTAGGTCTAGCTGGGTCCTGGGCACTGGATGAGGGAGCGTCATGGTGACAGCATTCACATGATTTCTTCATCTCATTTTCCTTAGGTATAACTGGCTTGACTTTTGGTGCCTATTTCCTATAATGTACTGATGAAAAAGTACCATAAGGTTGCAGTGGGATTTCCTCATAGGGTGCATTGAAAACACTCTCGCCAAAGTTGCGGGGGAAGTTGCATCCAAGGTACTGGCTCTTAGGCTTTTCAACTGAGGGTCGGAAGATGTGCCCGTAGGAGGACTCAAAATCATGTTTATTGCAGGGAAATCTGGGCTTCCTAAATGTGGTCTGATTGAGTGGGGCCTTCCCTTTTTCAGTGGCAGAGGCTTTCTTGGCAGCCTTATTTCTTCTCTGAGCTTTGTTTCTCTTGGATTATCTACTAGGCTCAGACACATCACCCGAGCTAGCACCTTTAGCCTGAGCAGATAATTCATTAACCAGAGGAAGAATAGTCTTGGGCTTAGAGAAGCTTTCTACAACTTTCTTCTCGGGCGCAAGCTGTTCTTCCAGCTTCTTAATTGCTTCCTGCTGAAGGTCAAGGTGCCTTAGGGAGTCTGAGTGCTTAGAGGTTAAGTCGAGGTGTTCCTATCTGAGATATATCAGGCTAGTGATTCTTCTCGTAAGGAAACTCCCTCAGACTTAAGGGATTTGACCTCCTTCTTCTAAACCCTCAACTCCTTTCGACATCGATCAAAAGTATTGAGCAAAAGCTCATACTGTTCAAGGAGTTCAGCTTCACGAGCAGATGGGTTGTCCTCGTGATCATCTTCAGGAGACTCAGAGTCAGATCCAGAATCAGAATCAGAGAGAGGGGTGTGATCTCTTACCTTCCCAGTAAATGGGGTACATTCTCCTTCTAAGTCGGAGCGAGCCATGAGCCCGAAGAAGGCTTCCTCATCCTCACTGGATTCTGATGAGTCAGATTCACTGAGGGTCTTGTGCCTCTTGGTAATGTAGCTCCTCTCCTTTTTCTCCTTTTTCTTGTCCTTTCTCTTTTGAGGGAAATCAGCAATTACATGCCCTAGATTATTGCAACCAAAGCAAATAATATCAGCAGAATGATATTTGTTCGGTTTAGAATCATACCTATCCGAAGAATAATTCTTCTTATTTTGACGATCATCTGACTGATGTGTTCTTCTGGAGGAGGAGCCGTCTCCTTTTCTCTTATTTCTCATCCTAAGGAACTTCCTGAACTCTCGGGTGATAAGAGAGAACTCCTCTTCAGATAGCTCTGAGCCTGACGAGCTGGGCTCAATATCTTTTCTTTAGCCTTTCCCCGAGAACGGGCTGAGGCAGCCGCCTTGCCTTTCCTTGAGTCGTTTGCCTTCAACGCAACAGTCTTCTCTTTCGAGGAAGGTCTGTTGGCCTCTTCTTCAACTTTTCTGGTATTGAGTTGAAGCTCATAAGATAGGAGCTTCCCGAAGAGGATCTAAGGATCGGTTTCAACAAGTCTGCCAAACTCCCTGATCGCACAAATTTTGTTGTCCCATTCCTTAGTTAAGGATCTCAGGAACTTGTCGTTCAGCTCGCCATCAGTGAAATTCCTACCATAATTCTTCAGGCCATTGACAATCTTGAGGAAGTTCTCGAATGTGTCTGTGATCTCTTCCTTGGTCCCCTGTCTGAAGGGCTCATACATTTGGTTCAGAAGGGATCTTCGATCGTCCTTTACTTCATCAATGCCTTCCATCAGCACTATCAAGGATTGCCAAATGTCTTTGGCAGTTCTGCAGTGGATGAAGTTCTGAAGCATAGAATCATCAACGGCACTGACTAGAATGTTTCTGGCTTTCTTGTCCAGACCGTAGAGAGCCATCTCATCTTTGTCCAGATCCATGATCTTCTTAGGTACCTTTCTTGTAGGATCAATTGTAGAGGTGATTGTAGGAATTTGGGGTCCCTCCTCCACTATCATGAAAAGTCGGGGGTCGACTGCTTCCATGTAGTACTTGATCCTTTCTTTCCAGATAGGAAAGTTTGCCTTAATGCAAACGGGAATCTTTCCGGTGTTCTTGAACCCGTCCATGCTTGAATCTTTTGACACTAAGCGAAGGATTTTACTCAAGGTGTTAACCTTATTGACGAGTAACCTCCCTCTGATACCGTTTGAAAGTGTCTAGTGTCAGCCTAATCCACCTATAGGGGGGGGGGAATAGGTGCAGTGACGTCTTTTGCGGAATTAAAAATTACCTTCACAAATAAATAAACAAAGCACAGAAAACACACAGTAATTTACAGTGGTTCCCCAACCTTGGGTACGTCCACTCTCCCCTTCTCCTATCTCCCATACGGGGATGACTCGGCAACTCCTCCAAAATGAGATTGAAATCCAATCTCTAAACTCGGAGCCACACTCCTACAACTCGGAAGGAACACTTCCTACAATAAGGAGTCGACACTCCACCAAAACGGGTTGCACCCAACCCTTACAACTAGGAATAAAATTCCTTGCAAAAATTGAATGTAAATAAGAAATACAAACAATGTAATTTGGAGAACTAAAGGTCCTTCTTCGTTTGTTGAGAGCTTGCATGAAAATGACGAAGAATCCACACTTGGTTTTTCTCTCTTAGATCGGATCTTGACTTTGATCTGAGGCGGCAAGAGAGTGCGGCGACGATGCATTGTAGATCTGAACTTCTTGATAAAGCAAGTTATGTCACCAATCGATCTCAGTTGGATCAAGCATCTCTACCGATTTGTAATGGAGAACAAGTCTCGGTCGACGAATCGGAAGATAAAGGATCTCAAGAGAGAAGCGAGGGACCAGTGGCTTGCCTCGGTTCTGCCTTCGAGCAATCAGCGACAAGCTGCGATCAGCTGCGAGAGGGGATCGATGGCGGTGAAAGCTAGGTCACGACCGAAGAATTTCTTTTCGTATTTCTGGATCTGTGTTGAATA
This sequence comes from Platanthera zijinensis, assembly GCA_039513925.1. Lineage (NCBI taxonomy): Eukaryota > Viridiplantae > Streptophyta > Magnoliopsida > Asparagales > Orchidaceae > Platanthera > Platanthera zijinensis. Next base: position 161,652,763 of record CM077080.1, read on the forward strand.
TGATTTAAACTTAGGTATATATGCCCCAAAACAAACCCTAAGTAGCTGTTACGGTACCCACAAAGGAACGAATGGAGCTTCGGATTATACTGTGCATGGTGGCCCGGCTCGGTCCAGTGAAGCGGCGGAAATCTGCTAAGTCAGAATGGCGGGTATCACCAACGTTACCGTCGACATTGGCAGGCATCGTTGGAGATGCCCTTCGATTTTTGCTTGGATACTTTCTGACCATGGAGAATTCTGGATCACGGCAGCTAGGGCTGATCGATGGCTATCGATGAACATGCCCGGCGAAGTCGACGGGTATCAGTGACGATACCCGACGATGTCGTCGAGTATGACTCACGATTCCCGTCGATTCTTACTTGGGAAAATTTCCCATTTATTCCTTTTACTTTCTTGAGCCTTAGGCTTTGACCTTTCTTGCTCCTTCTTCTGCTCTTGGTCTTCCTTGAGCCTGTACTTGAAAATAAGTACACTCCAATAGAGAGAGCACACGTTAGTCAACACACTTGCCCACACAACCAGGGATTATGTTGCGTAGGACCGTGTATATTGACCCACTGTACCCTGACATTGGTGTGTACTTGGCATGGAATAGCTGCAAGCACAACTTGAAAAGACATATCAAATACATCTCAATTCACCTTAGCTTGATCAGGTGCTTCTTCAAATCCAGGCTATTGTAAATGCAATACCCAACAGGGGGTTTCCTAGATATTAACTCCAGTACTTTATTGCAGTCCCCTACACACCCCTAGACCCCAGATTTCACACGTTCACCTACATGTTTATCCACGGAGTCTTCTCCGGCATGCAAATCAAAACATCACCAATCCAAACAACCATTCTAGATTGGCTTCATACAAAATGCTTATTCTGTACTGCGCATTTTCGAATCTATATGCAAATTTATTGGGGACATCACGAATCAACCCGCATGGGATTCCGTTCACTCTTCCACCTTTTGGTGGGGGATTCTATGCACATGCCAAAAGAATGACTTCACATGTCCAAGAAGGAAGATCGTTACCCTTGTAGTTTTCTTTGGAGCCATAATGAAGCTTTTCTACCCGGACGGAGAGGAGCACTTCACTTCCCTCTTCGCGGATATAGCCTCGGCTCTTACTTCCGATTACAGAACCTCCTTCACCAAGCTATTGAAGCTCAGCTCCATCCCATAGCTCCAACCCTTAGCTCTTTCTCTCAACAATATGGATGAAAGAAGGAGAGGGAGTGAGAAGAAGAGAATGAATTCTCATTCCTCTACTCCTCTTCATAAGTGGCCTTGGGATTAATCCCAGCCATAGGATCATTTCATCAAAAGGGAGCAAAGGCCACGATTTTGGTTGAAAAATCAACATTAACACTATATCCTGGCAATAGCCGCTATCATCTAGGTGATAGCGTCAATACCCTCTTAGACCCCAATAAACAATCACTCATTGGCCGCCTACCGAAATTCCGATATATGTCTAGCAGATGGGCACTATCGCCTAGCAATATCCACTTTCGTCATTCTGATAGCTCACTCAAAGCTTTACGGCATCGAGTGCATTGAGTTCACTCAATGCTTCATGGCATTGAGAGCGTTGAGAGCCAGGGCTATCGCCGTGCAATACCCACTATTGCCACGCGATAGTCTCTTACTCAATTATTCGTCGAAATGCGTCGAGTGTGTTGAGCTCACTCAACGCTTCATGACATCGAGTGCTATTGCTATCGTCGCCGGCGATACCCACTATTGCCTGGCAATAACAACCAAAAGTTCTGCTGTCAAATTTGGGGTGTTACAACCTTCCCCTCCTTACAGAACTTTTGTCCCGAAATTTTATCCAATTATAAGGGAAAAACAACAACTTATATGCTGCAACATGCAACAAAATATTACAACAATTCAGGAAACTCATCACGCGTGGTGTACTCATGCTCCTATGTCCATTCTCAATGGTCACCATTGTCTCAAAGGATTTTGACCGCCCCAATTGTCCTTTTTGGAGCTACTCACTCTCTGTATCGTTGATTCAAATGGGCTTAACCTTCTTTGTCAGCCTTTATTTGATCGGTACTCGATCATCCACAATCACTTGTGTTGGCTCTTTCATCGCTTTACGCAGTACCGATATGTGTAACACATCGAGCAAGCCAAATAGCTCCGCCAAAAGAGCTAATCGATAGGCCAATTCTCAAATTCATTCAACCACTTTAGACGGACCAACATACCTCGGACTCAACTTTTTCACACGCCGAATCCTGGACACGCCTTTGAATGGCTTAATCTTCAAGTATACTCACTCACCAATCGCAAAATCTATGTTTTGGTACTTGGCGTTGTAGTACTTTGCTTTCCTATCTTGGGTTACCAATAGTCGTGCTCATATAGTACGTATGGTCAAATTTGCATTTTCGACCTCCTTACGCTTATATAGCTTTAACTTGCCTATCTTCGCCCAAGCTAAAAGTGTACGACACTTCCAACCATATAAGCTTCAAAGGGCGTCGTCTATATGCTGGCTTGATTGTTATTATTGTAGATGAACTCAGCCATATAGAGATGGTTTTCCCACCTCTTTTGAAATCCAGGACGCACATAAGGAGTGTATCCTCCATAGTTCTGTTGGTCCTTTCGGTCTAACCATCCATTTGAGGATGAAAGGTCGTACTTTGGTGTAGTTCCCAACCACTGATGGATTAATCTCCAATCATTTATAGTAAAATGCCAGTTTCTTTCACCAATGATGCTACGGGCACACCGTGCAATCGTACTATGTCGTCTATGTACAATGCAGCCAACTTTCCACGAAATCATCCTTTTGTTCGACATGAAGGGAGATTCTTTTGTCAATCAGTCAACGATCACCCACTCGGCATCGTTTCCACTCTGTGATCTTGGCAGTCTGTGCATGAATTTTATAGGGACCTAATCAAACATCCATACCGGATTGATTTCATAAACATCTTTATGCTCTCTAGGTGAATTGAGTATTTCATGAAGAGTGCTTCACGTATCAATTCCTCGCGTAGCTTACCCATATTAGGGATGTACCAATAACTGTCCTTATTCAAAAGGCCAGCATCCAAGGGGAGATGGGAATTTAACCCATCCTCTGTATAGCATTTCATACTCATTCATGTATCACTTCTAGACCCCTAGGATGGTTTTTTCATGACTAGTTCATGACAAAACCCTAGGAAACACCAAAAGGTTGGGGTGAACTTGGGAATTAGTGTGTGAACCATCTTGGCCTACAAATAGTAGAATTCCAATTACTAAAATATGGATGATCATATGGCTTCACCATGACTCCATAACCCCACCACAACATCACTAATCTATTTGAGGGCCCATTAGAGCCATAGGGACCCACTAGGGTCAACTAAAAAGGGTCAAGTTGACCAAAGTCAACTAAAACCCTAGTAAGGTCAAACTAAGCCCATACATGGCCAACTGACATGCCTTTAGCCAAAGGTCCCCACCTAGACCTTCTCAAGCCCTAAGGGAGGCCAATGGTTCACCAAGGACCCAATGGGGTCAACGAAAGAGGCTAAATTGACCCAAGTCAACCCTAGTCCTAAAAAGGTCAAAGTGCCCTAACTAAGGGTCAAGTAACCTTCAAGGTGCCCAACCAACCCTAGTCAACCCTTCCTAGACATTAGGGGAGGCCAATGGGTAACCAAGGACCCAATGGGGTAAACCCAATTGGTCAATTTGACCAAGGTCAACTCTACCCTAGTAGTAACTCAAACTAACTCAAATGGGCTAACCACAGCTCAAGCCCAATCCACTTGGGCTAAAACCTTATTTCCATGAATAATATGGGTTAGTGGGGTGCCATTAGGCAAGAGTAGTCATCAAAATTTGACTTGATGACTAGTAAGTTTTCAATTGGCCGAAAATAGCCTTTAATGACCATTGATGGCCATTAGTGCTAGGCCCTTCCCCTTCCCCATATGATCAACCTAAAAGCATCCCTAGACCCAGGGCAATCTTTTCCACACCTTACCTGAAGGAGCTGAGCAAGTTAACAGTGTTGTTGTTGTTGGGTACATTGAAAAATGTGTAGCAGATTTGATGAAGTCTCATCTCAGTCAATGATATGCATCATTTTGTATTTGATAGATGTTTGAGTTACATTGTGCAGGTTTAAGAATTTGAAGAAATTTTCTAAGTACAAGTGTAGACACTTATGAAGAAGTTGTGTCGACGCCCAGAAGCTGTGTCGACACTAATGAAGATGTTGTGTCGACACTCAAAGCTAAGTCGACACCTAAAGAAGGACATGTGTCGACACCCAGAATTGTGTCGACAATTGAAGCAGAAGTTGTGTCGACATTTAAAGCTGAAGTTGTGTCGACACTCAGGAGCTATGTCGACACTTGAAGCAGTTGTGTCGACATACAGGACTTGTGTCGACACACACTCAACGTCGTTTGACAAACACTCAACGCCATCTGTCTACAACAGATATGTCGAGACAAGCAGTTGTTGTATCGATACACAGGACTTGTGTCGACACATATAACAAAAGAAGTGTCGAGTATCAGAAGTATGACTGTGTCGAAACTTGGAGTATTTTGTCGACACCATGAAGACTTGTGTCGACACTTAGCCTATATGTGTCGACACATATGAAGCAGTCTGCTGAGTGATTTGTGCTGAGTTGGAATAACTTTGAAGAATCTACTGACATGTCTAGTGACTTGACAGTTGTCATATCCAACCAGTCTGACACCTTTGTCAGAACTGTATAAAGTTTGTTATAAACCCTATCAGCCAGTAACCGTGGAGAAATCTCTATATAAAAGTCAGATCTGTAACAACCAGATGATGATCAATTAAGAAAAAAAAAGGAAAAATGAGAGAATTTCTTCAACAAGAATAGGGGAAACCCTTACGAAGGTAGATCCAGAGTTCTCTGCAGGTAAGATTCATATTTCAATCTGAATTTAAGGAAGAAGCTGGCTGAAGATCAACTTCAACAACAAGAGAAGATCCACCTTATTTTGGTTCTATCAAGAAGCTTTGAAAAGCTAAGTCAGGTTGGATCAGAATGATCAGTTCATTCAAAAACTGATCAAGAAGGGTACACCAATAGAGAAATCTAGCTGGTGAATGTTTCTATTTATTAATACATTCAATTTCTTGTAAGATCTATTATTAGATCTTAGTTGTAAGCCTGAAATTAAAAAGGATGAGGTAGGGTTGATATCCTGAGGTGTAGGACTTGTGATAAGTCTGAGTTGTAAGCCTAGTTATAAAGGCCGAGGTAGGGCTCATGTAAGACCCCATTTTTTTTCTTTTTAAATACCGGGGTCTTAGGCCCAGGATCGCCGCTTTGCGGTGACACCTTCACGCTCTGAAGGGTAATCACCACAAAATGCCGATTCTGCAGGCCAATTCGATCACATAAAGGTAGCACAATAAATAAAAAGCAAGTCCTCATAAATCACATGTAGAGAAATAAAAGTCTCCACGAAGGGAGAGCTCACAGAAATAGTATAAAAGGTACTGAAAGTAAGGGCTTATGCCCAGTACATCATAATCCTCACTACAAGTCACTCAAGCGGAAGCAAACTATAACATCTACTATAAGTCAGGACTCACAATCCCAGCTGGCTGAACTCCTAAGCTAGACTGCCCTATCTCCAATCGGGCCGACCTCCGGGGCTGCTCCTCCATGTTGGGCTCCACGATCCCCTAAATGATGTGGTCTAAAAACCGTTAGTCATAATGACAAAGCCATATCATACCCTACCCCTTCCCCCATGGCTCATAAGTATCGAGCGGAGAGGAAGAAAGGGGAGGACATGAAGGTGGATAATAAATCGAAAGCAGGTGACAACGGACCTATGCTAACAATTCTATAATACATGTGGCAGTAAAGTAAAGTATGAAAAAATAACCTTAACTTATGTGCGGAAACGCATAAGCAAAGGGATCTTCTGTAGGGCTCCCATCGTATAAAGTGTCCCATACCACTTATACGTTGGGGTGTCGGTTATCATCAGCAATATAGATATATAAAGAATTTGACCTTAATTTATAAACTTGCCAACACAAGCTTATAGACCAAGGGGTTGTTTTGTAAGGCCTATTGTAGAAGCGTCCCATTCCACTTATACATTAGGTGTCAGGGGTTAAATGAATCGATTATGCCATGACATGCTAGTGGGTATGATGAATCATGCAAATGCAACACACACACCCGACTCTGTGTACACAGACCTTTAGTTCCCCCTTTCAGATTCGTTACCTCCCAGGATACCTCCGTAGTGGAAGATGGAAGTGGTGGGTTGGGCCTCGCCCACCTCTAAACCAGTAAAGAACTATCAGTCAGACATATCGTACGCCTCAATGCTTGGTGCACGAAGCGGACTCCTACTACACTTGCCCAGTCAGCGTATTGGTGTCAGTGCATCGACCCTCCAATACCGAAGACCCACCACCTTAATCTTTCCAGACAATGCACATGCAATTTTTATCATATCAAACCAATCGAGCCGAAGCTCCCCGGACCATTCCGTACATCTCTTAACCAATCGAGCTGAAGCTCCCCGGACCATTCTGTCCGTCTCTTAACCAACTGAGCCGAAGCTTCCCGGACCATTCTGTCCGTCTCTTAACCAACCGAGCCGAAGCTCCCAACAATCTTCCGGTGCTAACAGTATTTGTGAAACGTGCAACCCTAATTACTAATTTACTCTTATCAGTTTTTTAATACAGTTTACGTTAACCCAGGACTGCCCCCGGTATTCCCTGTGAAGGGCTCTCAAAGGGCACTAGGAACTATGATAGTAGCTGAAGCTCATCATTCCCTTTCGCAAGGCACTTATTGTTATTGGTTGGTTCCCTTAACCCATTCCCTTCTCATATTACAGTGGGCTTATCCTAGGGTGATTTTGACTCTTCCTCTCCTCGGGGAAGACGATCTTTCGTCGAACCCGAACACCTTTAGACTCTAGCCAAACCACTTCTCACTACTCTTCCTATCCCTCTATAGTGAAATCATCCACATTAGTCCACCCAGCTAAAATGACTAACTCCAACAACTATCCCAGATCATGTCCTATTGCAATTTAACAATTTGCTATATGCAGACCAGCCTAGGCTATATGTCAAACCGGATAGGAGATAATCTAAATAATCATCCAAATGCCCTAAATTATTTTCTGGGAACTTATCATGACACAAATAGACTAAATCCAGAAAATTGTAATTTTCCTAATTTATCTTGCATGTAATTAATTTTCCTTAAAGCTTTTAAGGGCTACCAATTGAACATGAAGTGCACTTTTCAGGTATGTATAAAGCTTCATAAAATCATGATAAATTCTAAATAACAATTTAACAGTAAAGCAAAAATATAACAATTTTTCCAGTATTTTAGGGACTCTAATTTTATTTTGATAATAAATCCTATCTCCTTCCATTAATGAAGAAAGTGCAGAAGATAATCATCCAAAAATTCTCATTTAATCTTCTAGAGCAGATACTGTCCTAAAAACATCAGTTGCTAAATTTCATAATTCTTCAATGGGGATTTAGTTCTAGAATAAATAATTACCAAAATCTCAAAAATCTATATTTGTGAAACAAGTATGGTAAATATTCTCCTAAAAATCATGACTAAAATTATAAAATTAGATATTGATCTGAAAACATCATTGGCAAGGTTTCATAATTTTACATTAGGTAATTTGCTCTAAATGAGTTATTGACCATAATTGCCTTTTTGGAACTTGTGAAGGAAGTAGTAGATATAACCAACTAAAATTTGTAACAAAATTCAGGGATATTCATTTAGATTTAAATCATCTGCTGACCAAGTTTCATCAGATTCAAATGAATAGAGTAATCAAAATAATTAAAATACCAGTTTGAGCAAATTGATACCTAACAAATAAAGTACTTGAAATATAATCCATAAAATCCTAATAAAATTACTAAGGGTTCTACCTAGTCTAAAACTTACTCCACCCAAGTTTCATAACTTTTAACTAAGGTTTAGTAACTGTTTTTTCATAATTGAACTTCTACCCTAAAAATAGGGTTAGGGTTTAGAGGTGTTTACCTACCTCCAAATCCTCTAAGATTTCTACCAGAGAACTTAGTATTCACTACCTTCAAGTCTACTGAGTTACAAGGTCACACAAGGGCATTTTCCCCTATGCCCTTGACAACACTCAAAAAACCCTTCCTTAGGGTTTGAGATTGAACCCTAGGGTAAATCAACCCTAAATCACACCATTTTCCTTAAGAGGGTGACATTAGCCATGCCAAGTCAGTATCAAAAATTTCAGCCTCTATTGAGGTGATTTGACCACTCAAAACCCCAAGGGGGTGTTTGGACCTAAATAACCCTATAAGGGTCAACCTAGGGTTGGATAAAAACCTATTCAAAACATCTCCAAATGAGATGAAATTTTTACCATAGCCTTAACATGCCCTCGAAGACTACCCACCTAAATTTGGGGGGGATGTTGAGGTGTTTATGACACCTAATTAATTTATACATGGTTTATTAAAATTTTCCAAAAACAATAGAAACAAATTCTCCAAAAATTCCCATTTTTGGACAGGCCCTAGGTATAGCTAATGTAGACCCCCTTACCAAATTTCAGCTCATTTGGACAAGGGATGAAAGGTGGGCATCCATTTGAATCGCAGGATAGACCTAGGTATAGGTCCCACCAAAATGGGTGCTGTTGTCAAACCACTTAACCAATCGAGTTGAAATAAATTTTAGAATATTCTAGACTCGAAGGGCTACAACTTCTTTAACTGGCCATTTTTCCAAAACAGGCCTCTAAGTGCCTCAGTTAATAGAATCAAAATGAGCTTGATAAAAGTGATTAATCACTATATATTATCTATAGATATATATCAGATTTAATATTTTGCACTATTCATCTTCTCAAAAACCTTAAACCAGCAACCTAAAAAATGCTTAAAACTTGTAGCTTTGCTTGAGCCACCGCCGACCATTTGGCCACCTCCCTGGCCAGCCATCGCCACCACTACCTCTATCGAGGTGGTGGCTATCGGTTGGCGGTGGTTTGGCCGCCAGAGGTGGTGGTTTCCGGCGAACCCGACCACCATGAATTTCGGAAAAACCAATGAAAACGCTCACCCGATCCAGCTCTATTGAGCCCGATGTCTCTCCTAATAATTCCTAAGATCTATCCATAGATGAATAGGTAGAGGGGGACCTTATTCGCGATTTGGAGTCGAGCCGATCTTCTGGATGCCATTTCCGCGATGGTGGCATCGCCGGAATTCCTCAACAGCAAGGTAATAAGCTCTAGCTTTGTCGGGCAAGGGTGAAAACTTCCTCTCTTAGTCTAGGGAGTTTTTAAAAGGGAAGAAATGGGGATGCGGGTGGGTATAAGCTGTCCAGCCATTAATGCTTCCTTAAAAGCATGCTTCGGCCATGGTGGAGGGGAGATGAAATGGCTCAAAACAGCTAAGAGAAGGCTTGAAACTCCTCTCCCCGAGAGGAGTTGAATCCAGTCATTTCAAGGGGGAGAGGATGGAGCCGAGCTTTAAAAGCCATTAATGGCCATGCAAACCGACGCTCGGCCATGGCTGGAAGAAAGAAGAGATTGTTGCCACGTGGCACAGCCAGTCCATATTGTTGATGCACGAGAGGTCGGCGATCCAGCTGAGTTGAGAACCAAGGGCGACCTTGGCGGACTGAGGTCTGGAATCCGGCCAAGGAGGAACAAGACGTCTAGCTGGATATGTTGTGGATTCTGGGGTTAACAGTGCTGACTGTTAATTCAAAAGAAAGGAGACAGGTGAGAAGAAGCACCTCCACCACTGGGTGCAAGGAAGATAAGAAAAGCAAGGATGGAACTTGTCTTTTCAAAGAGAGAAGGATGATGTCATTTGAGCAGCAAGAAGCAGACCATTGTGGCCATATCCACTGTTGAGTCGATATCTCTGCAGGGAGCTCCTGTACACAGTTGCTGTGAATCCAGCATCAACTCCAGGCCTATAATATTGAGATAAGTAACATTCTTATATACTGTAAGTCAACTAGTTAAATCCCCATTGCTAAGAATCCTGTCTCTCATAACAGGACTATGAATAAGATTAAGTATCATTTAATTAGGGAGCATGTGGAAAACGAAGACTTGTGTCTTGATTTTTCACCCACAGACAAGCAAGTGGCTGACATCTTTACTAAGCCACTAGATGAAGTCAAGTTCAACACCCTCAAGTTTTATTTGGGTATATTGAAATTGGTATAGCTTCAGTTGCTCCATGTTATATTTCTGTTGCAGAACTCACCTCTCTTGCAGGTAGATAAGTCTGACATTTGATATCAATACTCTCAAATGATATTAAGTGGTTTCAAGACTAAGATGGACTCAAGTGTCAAGTATAGGGAATGACAGCAGATGCTCTAGTTGAGGGGGAGCAAGTCAAGATGCTGCTGTTAAGGGGGAGAAAATTCATAAGTTATATGAACTAGATCAGCTTCCTATTAAGTAGAAGCCAGCAACTATAATGGATCAAAGATCATCACAGCTGATCAGAAGGTCTCAATACTATGCACTGTCTGAGGGGGAAATCAGCCGTAGTGGATGGATGCTGCTATGTAGTTACTACTACTACTGTAAAGACAAGTTGTTGTAAGACAAGAGGAATAGCCAACACCACCCATACTACAGCTGCATGAAGCCTTAAGTAGTATAGGAGTGGCATTGGCTCAAGTGAAACAAGGTTAGCAGCTAACTCATGTGGCTGTAATGATATGGTGTATAAATGTATCAACACCAAAGGTATGACTCCTAGTCAAATAGTTTGTTCACTATGATAATTTATCAAGTCACATCAACACTGGATTTTATCAAGTGGTATAACATCAAGACATCTCCCTTGATGCTATCATCTCCCTCATTAGGAAATCTTTTTTTTGAAGAAGACAGAAAGGGGGAGAGATAGGAAATACCTTAAATCCTAAAGGGGGAGGAGCAGAAGATCTGTTAAGATCCTACAGAGAGAGGTAGGCTATACTCGTCTACCCTAAAGGGAGGTGTAGAGTAATACTAAGTAGAGCAATTGCAATACTGAGTAATTACAGTGTCATAATGAAAGGGGAGATTGTAACGCCCCTGATTTTCCAAGGTTTATTTAAATTCCTTTAGTGACATAATTTAACGCCTGGGCGTTACTTTGACACTTGATTAACGAGTGTCATTGTTGGAGCGTGGCTTTTTGCACAATGGCACCCGGTGTTTTGACTTAGAATATTAGAATGGCTAATTTCTTGTGAGCTTTGATATTCCCTTGCGAGGCGGGGTTTGTTTTGGAATACGATGGAGCCTTTTTCGGAATGTTGTGTTTTAACTTCGGGGAATGTATTCACGAGTTTGGTTTGTCGGATTTTGATTTCGACTTGGCCTTTGGATTTGTAGCATTGGTATTTAGTTACGGTGTGATTTTCATAGAAATCTGAGTTAGTAAGAGTTTTGGTCAATCAGTCGTTTTAATTATAATATTAATATATTATATTGTTTAGCCTCTAAAAATAGCCTTGCGATTAGACGTAAACCTATTCATTGTCTCCTTCTCGAAACTGTCGGCTTGTTGCGAAAGAGCGAGAATGGCATACAATTCAAAGCTTTCAGTCGCCGATTGCAGGAGCTTTGGTGCTCGAAATCATCGTCGGAGAGTAGATCCGGATAGCTCTCACCAAGATCTACGTTTCTACGGAGAGTTTTTCCAATTTCATGAAATTTTTGGTGTTAGGAATTTCGTTTTGAACCTCATTTGTCTTGAAGAGTTTCAAGATTTGTTTTTTAGGTGTTCTTGTAGCCAGATCCGGGAAGAGGAGTGGTTGTGTGTCCGAATTTTGGCAAGATCGAGGCAAATGGTGACTTCTTCCCCTTGCTAAGTTTTCCTTTCATAGTGTATTTCCTGCTTCTATCTTTTACTCCTTAGTATTTAGGAGTATCGCCAGGTTCGGCCCTTGTCGACCTGCTAGTCAATGTAGTTTTCCAGCGTGGTTTAGCCTGATTGATTCTATAGGTGATAGCCAGGTGTATAGATTATGGGATAAATCTAGTAAGGTATTTTTGTCACACTAAACTATAAGACTAGGATAATCTGTCGAGTATAGAACTATTGACTTAAGCCAAATTTTCATTGTATAATCATTAACTTGATTCAAATTCGTCGAATATGAGTAGGTTGAATTTGTCAGATATAGGCTGAGATTGGTCTAAGTAAAATTCGGCGAGTTTCAGTTAGAGAAAAGTCAAATTCATCGAGTATCCGATGTAATTTCATCGGGTAATGATTGGCATTGAGTTAAGTCTAATTCATCAAGTGTTAGGCGTTGAGTCGACGAATATCAGTTTGGCATTGAGTGATGTAATGGACTAAGTTAAAATCGTCGAGTATCAGGCATTGAGTTCATTGAGTATAAGGCTTGGCGTTGAGTGACTGTTTAGACTAAGTCAAATTCAACGAGTATGAGGCTTGGCGTTGAATGGATTATGCTTGGCGCTAAGAGCGTTGAGTGATCCTTCAGTCTAAGTTAAATTTGTCTAGTAATTCAAGTTGGCGTTGACTGCGTCCAGTGATTTTTGGCGCTAAGTCAAAAGGGATGAGTGCGGTGAATGCACTCAACGTGGAGTTAAGTGAATCAGCGTTTAGTGTAACCCTAACGTTGAGTAGCTTCAGAGCTTAGTCAAATCCATTGAGTGCACTCAACACGGCGTTGAGTGGACTCAACACGGCATTGAGTGGAGGTAATATCGCTGAGTTTAGCTGGTTAGCGTCGAGTGCGTTGAATGCACTAGACGTGGTGTCGAGTGTACTCGACGCTTTTCCATCGAATTTGTATTTTTATGCCGATTTGCCGTGTATATACTGCATTCATCGAATATACTCGACGAATCAGCTTGGACTTAGAAATTTCTCGCCGAATTAAGTTGAATTCGATGAGTTTTATTTGGATGATTTGTTACTTGAGTGTTCGTGGGTGTTAAGTGTGGCTTTTGGTTGGTAGTGGATACAGGAGCTCAAACTTAGTTCCAAATTATGAATCATTACACTACTAGAGTTATTTTGTACTGTGGGGTTAAGTTGGATAAAGTGGCCTTCACCACAGTACCTTGTTTATATGTTAGGATTGATGGGTTGAGTTGGATATTGAGGCCACTACCCTCGTGTCTTGTTGAGACAATTGGACTATCGGGTTATGTTCGACAATGTTGCCACCACATCAGTACCTTCTTGAAATATATTGAGTCTGGAAGTTTGGGTTGGACAATGTGGCCACCGACGCTGGTGTTGAAACCAGTAGAACTAGTTTCTCCTAAAAGCTCGGATCTAAGGCTGCAACCTACGCTTACTTTCTTCGAACCACGCTCCCAACAAGACACTTAAAGGAACAGACCGGGGGATTCAGCTCGGAGGTCCCACCGCTCACCCGGAAGAACTAGAATCCTTCCCCTCCCTAGCCAGTGCTGAGCTAGGTGTCTGAGTGAGAAGGAAAAAGAAGGTTCCACACACACTCTTCTCAGACACCTTACCGGTCTATTTATAGGCTTCAGGATTTGAACTGCAAATAACCAAAGCAAGCACCTGTGAAATTACATGAATACCCTGGGTTGGGTCTGCCAACAGCCAAACTCCGCTGTTCTGAAGGGCTATGAGCAGACCACCGAGGGTAAAAGAGTAAAAAAGGCCAAAAAGGATGAACCGCTTGCCAACTGAACCGGTTCCCACCCAATTGCTGGACCGGCCTTATCTCTTCCTGCCGACCCGATGCTTGGCGAGAGGACCACCTTGCGGCTGAAAACACCACCTCGCAGGCGAGACCCTCCGTCGGCATATAGAAAATCTTCCTTTGACCCCCACCTGTCAGGCGAATGGACTCAACTTTGGCTCCTCCTGCCTAGCGCGAGCGGACCCATCTTTGGGCTCCTCTCGCCTATTGCGAGTGGACCCACTTTTGGGCTCCTCTCGCCTATTGCGAGTGGACCCAACTTTAGGCCCCTCTAGCTTGGTGCGAGTGGTCTTTGCTTTGGGCCCCTCTCGCCTAGGGCCTTATCTCCTCTTGAGGATTCTTCTAATCCGCTCTCTGCTGAGTTCCCTCCTGTGAGCCCGAGGTTGTACACAATCCCCGCTCTTTTCGGGGTTGTCCAAACTCGAAAAGAAAAGTCCAACCGAGGCTCACGTCATCTCAGCGATTTAATAGCGGAATCTTTTTGAGGTGGGATTCCCCCCCCCCCCCTGAGTCTATAAATACTGGGATCCTTCCCAAGAGCAACAGGCCTCCTCTCTTCCTGTTAGCCACCTCCACTTCGCTGTTATGTCTCTTAGCAAAAGCTTTCGTGATCGTATCGCGCTGGTGCGCCAGCAGAACAAGGCGAGCGCGGCTGTCTTAAACCTAATTCCCGCTCGTACTTTTTCCTCACCACCACCCTCTTCTTCTCGCCCGAAGAAGGCGAGAACAACTGATCTGGTTCCCCTGTCGGGAGGACCTTTACCGAATCCCCCGGAGAGACGTGATGGCCGCGGAACAGAGACCTACTGTGGTTGGTTCGAAATGGTCAGATTCCGCGGGCCGGTTAGAAGATCGAGTTTTCTAACGAAAGGAGGCAAGCGCACCTATCGCAAGTAGTACTCGGTATTCGGGAAAATATCGAGGTCGTATTATTCTCGGGGACGCGTTGATTATATCTACTCTTCCAGGAACACTATTATCTTACTAACAGTAAGGTGGGATTTTTTAGTTTAACTAAAACGGAAAGAAAGAAAGCGGAATTTTGCTAAATTAGTTCGATGACGGGTTAACGCTCGGCATCGAATCGGATTAAGACCAAAATAATTCTTAATAATTATTAAACTTTGTTTTTAATTTAATAAAAGGCACTTGGCCGTGGAGGTTCCAAAAACATGAGCTCACCTTGGTCTAGGGATATCGCTCACCTGGGCGCTAAGGCTATTCGACCGAACGTTAGTCCGACGAAGGATTCCCCTTAACGCCCGCATTACGCTAAGAACCCCGCTATTGGGTGGGGAACCCAATCCGGGAGAACTACGCTTCTCCTCTTTCGAGGGGGCGTACGCAGTTCTCTTTACCCAAGGGGGATCGGTCCATACGTGCAGCCTCTCGGCGTCGCGTATGGATAACGGAAATAGAGCCCACACATCGATTATGTGGTCCTATGCGTCGTTAACCCGGGGTAAACCTTAAGTCCTTAAGTTAAATTAAAAATAAAGTTTTTTAATTATTTCAAATCATTTTTTATGTCCCAATGCTCTTCGATGCCGAAGGCTAAAAGAGATTAGCCACTCATCGGTATGGGGACGGCTTTATGTTTTTAGGTGAAGTGTGAGTGTTAAATTAAACACTGAATAATTATAAGAGAAAACACGAAAAATAGGACAATTAGATAAATTTAAGGCTAATTGATGCAGGCACTCACGCACACTTCAAAACCATAAAGAAAATTAAATAAAGCAAGACCTACTCAAATGAGTAGGCGGAAATAAATGCACACACGCACACACTCTACAGAATTGAAGAAAGCGATAAATAAAGCGGTAAAATTATCTCCTACACGCACGCACTCTACATAATTGAGAAAGCGATAAAATTGCAAGTCCCGGCTCAAATGAGTGGGCGGGAGTAAATCTATCTCATACACACATGCACTCTACTTGAAAAGAAAACACACGCACACACTCTACAGAAAAGAAAACACACGCACCCACACAAAGTTTTCCTACTCAAGTGAGTAGGAAGAAAATGAAAGCAGTAAAAAGACAAGTCCCACTCAAACGAGTGGGCGGGAAATGAAAGCAAAGCGCCATTTAACTCTTAACGAGTAGGCGGAAATAAATGCATACGCACACACGCACTCTACAGAAATGAAATAAAGCAATAAAACCTAACTCATACACGCACACACACTTGCAGAAATAAGAAAAACAAAGTGCTCAGAAAATTTAAACGACTGTATTTCTACCGCTAGAATGCGGTAGAAATGCATAAAAAGTGAAAATAAAAATTAACCGGAGCGAAATTTTTTTGCAAATAAACGCAAAATGGAAGTGCTCGAAAAATTAATACAACTGCATTTCTACCGCTATAATGCGGTAGAAATGCATAAAAAGATGAAATAAAAATTAACCGGACTAAAAGTTTTGAAATTAAAAAGCTAAAATGAAGTGAGCGAAAAATTATAACGACTATATTTTCATTCTTATATTTTTATAAAAACTCCTAAAAAGTGAAAATAAAACAAAAAGGACAAAAAGTTTTACAACCCTAAAGAGCCTAAGTTAAAAAATAATAGTTTTAGATGAGTTTTTATAAAGCCTTATGAATGAAAATATAGGAAAAAGGAGAAAAGCTAAATCTAAAAAAGTGCAGAAAATGAAATTTAAATGGACGGCACAACGGCTAGAAATGCCGATAAACTCTAAATCTAACTAAGTTACGAAGGCTAAAAAGATAAAAACATAAAAGAAATACAAAAAGATGAACGAAAAATTGCTTAAGTAGGCGCATTCAATTGGATTATTCATACAAATTAAATGAGAAAAATTCATATTTTATTGAAGTAAAAACCCTAATACAAACTAAGAGAGAGAGAGGGGGGAGAAATTCTCCTTACATAGGTATGGAATCCAATTGGGCAGCACCTCCCCTAAGCAAAGTGGTCAAAAAAGTGGACAAAATAAGCTTCCTGGAAGCTCTTATTTATAGGCAAAATTTCGGGTGGGTCACGCCCGTGACTAGGGCGTGACAGGGGGGCGTGTCGACACTATTCATGAGCTGATCGGGTGACTTGACTGGAAGGTTGACTTCGGCTGAAAATGTGGCGGTCACGCCCAAGGTCACGAGCGTGACAAGTGTTAGTCACGGGCGTGACTGGGGCGTGTCGGGGAGGTCGATCTGGGCGCGGTCCGGCCGCAAAGTCGCGCGCGTCATGTCGGGCCAGGTGGCTAAGTCACGCCCGTGTTACGCCTTGACACGGGCGTGTCTTGGGGCGTGTCGAGCTTGGTGGATCATCGCCGAACGTCGAGCTGGCAACCTGTGGCCGGCGATCGTCGGGGGGGCGTGACACGGGCGTGTCGAGTTTGGCACGGGCGTGTCAGTCAATTTTTTTGACTTTTCTGGAATTTTTCTGGAATTTTTCTGGAATAAAAATAAGGCTAAGTTAGAAATAATATTTACAAAAATAGGCAATTTATTGAACAAAACTTAATAAAAAGACAAAAAATAAACAAAATTAACTTAAATAAAATACGAAAATATAGGTATATTTACAACTCATCAAGACGCATCCCCCCTACTCCATCGCTTCCCCAGGAAAAAGATGTAAGGTCCTTGTCCACCTCCCCTGTTCGCTATCTATCTTTCATTGCTCCTTTCGCTGTTGGTTTTCAGAAAAATCACGCACCCCACGGTCAGTCTGGTAGCGCACAAACTCGTCTCGCCAACCATCGTCTAAGCTCTGTCTCGCCTCCTCCCTCTACTCTTCCCTCTACTCTTGGTGGGAAAGATGGCGAGCCTTCCCATATCGCTGGGACCTCTCGCCACTCTGGTTAGGAATCTTCTGCCCTTGGTTCTGGCCTCTCTGGCTGCCCGCCTTTGATTATGACCCTCATTCTGTTTTTGGATTTGCAGATGTGCGAGTAGACTCATCTGCCGAAGACTCGCCTACTGAGGAGCGCCCGAGGCGAGCGGTCTCCTCGCCTCCTCCTCCCATGGACGAGATCGAAGATTACCTTGGCGACCCTATGGATCCGTTGGCGATGAAGAGTAGGGTGGCTGAGATGTTCCGGAAACACGCGATCATGATTCAAGAGTTGGGGAAGGACAAGCAAACGGCTGACCGGCAGATTGATTGGTTAGAGGTGGAGGTTGCTCGCTTGACCTCTGAAGTTGATGCTGACGTTGAGATAGACGAGACCGACCCCCAGGCAATTCTGAACGAGGTCGACCAACAACTCCGTCTCGCGCGCCGTGGCGTGGATGCGGCTCGCGCTTTTCACCTCCCCCACCGTCCTCCCTGCGCGAGGTCTCGCAGTGGGGGGCGCTGGCGGTGGCATAAGGATTGAATCCCTCGCGCCGCCTTGCGCCCTTATTTTCTTTGTACTGTTCTTCGTTTTGTAATAATGTTTCCTCTCGCGGCTACCGCCCGAACTCTTTGGATCTAAAGAATAGGTCTGCTTAATAACCTCTTTTAGTAGTTCCTTTGATAATTTTACCTCTAGTACCGTGCTTTTCTACACTGTGACTCGCGCGTCATATCTGTGCTTAAATCATTACTCTCTTTTTTTTTCTTTTTATTGTATTTTTATGGTACTGTCTCGTCCCTGGCCTGGGACTTACGTTAGGTTACACCAATCGAGACTAGGAGAGAGAAAAGGACGGCCGCCTCTTCCCCTTCCTTTACACTATATATTTTTTGCCTCTTCGTATTTTTCTCTTTACCCAACGGGCTATAAATACCCCCTATCCCTGGGGCCCGGATCATGCTCTCGATTTGTCTCGGCGCCCTAAACCTTGCCTCTCTCTTCCTTCCCTCGCGAGCAGATCCTGTCGGCGCTTCGTCTCGCCTATTCTTCTCGCATCCCCCCTTCGCTCCCTTTGCCCAGAATGGGGAAAAAGAAGGCTGAAGAAGGCGAGGGGCGAAGCCGATGCGGGAGGCGGTTTGGTGACCATGATTTTCCTCCCGGCCGGATTTCCGAAGAGGACTACAACGCCTTCACTCGCGATTTCTTGCCGGAGGGTTTTGAGTCACGCCCTCCAAGGGTGGGTGAGTCGATCAACACTTTTTATCCCGGTGAACTCGCCTTCCCTGTCCCGCATTTCGAAGCGGGGCTGAGGTTGCCCCTCTGGCCAGAAGTGAAACAGGTTCTCAAGTACTTCGGGACTGTTCCTGCGCAACTGAACCCAAACGCTATCTCGGTACTCGTTGCCTTTGCCTGCTACATGCGCCGGGAGCGATTCGAGTTCAGCCTAAATTCCTTCCGCAAGTTTTTTGTTTACCATGCCAACGCCGACGGCGTTTCCTATTTCACGTGGCAGGGTCTCAAGGTTTGCGAGACGCCTAACAAGAACCATCACTGGCTTACTCGCTTCGTCTTTATCCGCGGCAACCTGGGTGGCATTCTGCTGGCGCCCGTGTCACCAGCCGAGGTGTTCTATACCACTCCCCAGGTTAGTGGCACGGACAAGCTTCTCTGCGACTTTTTCATTGGCAAGAACTTCGAGGTTCAGTTCCTGAGGCGGGGCCTCGACTCCCTCCTCCCTGTGCTTCCAGGCGAAGGTAAATGCCGGGGCCCTTTATTTTCATTTAGGTCTAACGAATAGTTTTTGTAAACGCATCGTCTCGCCTTTTCCAGGAGAAAGAAATGTTCCCGTTCGCCCGCCTTACAAAAGCAACATCAAACCTTCCAAGGATGTCGCCCTCGCCACGATGGCAGCTGAGGCGGCGAGAGAAAACCTACCCCCTCCCTGAAGAAAAGACCTTCCGAAGGCTCCGCCCCATCTCGCCAGAGTCCTTTAAAGAAAACAAAGGTCAAGAAAGGAGCGCCTCTTCCCTCTGGAAAGGCGAAGCAAGTTCCTGCTGAGATGGTAGACGTGTCGGGATCCTTATCCCCCATCTCTTTGGGGTCCCAATCTCCCCAATCCCCTTCTCGGCTTCTCGGTCAGCGGACCGTCTCGCCGATTGGTGGGACGGGTCAACCTGATTCTCTTGCTGACAACCTTCCCTCTAAATCTCCTACTCGTGAGGTGGGCTCTTCCAGCCGCCCGGCTCCTTCCACCCATCTGAACTTCAATATGGGCCCTGTAATCCCGGATACTGCTGGCGAGCCAACCCTGATATGGGACAAGGAGGCGAACCGGGTCTCTATCTCTACCCTCCTTCCTCCCTGGATAGAGCGAGACCAACCTACGACTCATGCATTTTCTCTGGGCTTTGGCCTTTATGGTGGCGCAGAGCGAGAACCTGCCGCTGAGCCTCCCTCGCGGGATTTGATCCTGAGGGCCGCGCAATCCCAGCTGCGCTCGCTAGAGCTCTCGCACCAGGTCTCACGCCGTCTGATTTACAATAACAAGAGCTGGAGGGATTCAGAGGCGAGTCTGGCGGCCGAGCGCGAGAAGTCTATGGATCTTGAGAAACGGTTGGTCGTGGCCGAAAACCTTCTCGCCAAAGCTCGGGGTGGTGTGGTGAGTTTCTCCACTCTCGCATCCTTCCCTTTCTTTGTTCACCTTCAACTCCCCCTAATAAATAAACCTCTCGCAGGATGCCGAGACGGCCGACAGGATGCACTCGCGCATAGCCACTCTGGAAGGGGAGGTTAAAGGCATGGAGTCCGAGATCACTCGACTTCAGGAGGCTGCTCTCTCGCCTTCTCGCGTGGTGATTCCCCAACCTCCTCCCTCTCATTATTCTCATGCTGAGGTCATGGGACTCTGCAAAGACGCCAATATCCGGACCGCCGAACTAATCGTGAAGATGATGAAGGAGATGGAAGTTATCAGGGAAGGCTGCGAGGAGGTCACTGCCCGCGACCTGGTACCCGAGATTTATGGAGAGGAGGAAGACGGCCCGTCCTCCAGCGCGGAAGAATAAAGGAATTATTTTACAGTTTTTTTTTGTATACTCCTCTTCTCCTTTTTTTTTTCTTTTGGGCACTTATTACTGAGGCATTTTTGTATTACGGCCTCTTTTTGCGGGTGATACATATTTTGTTTTTAGGACCTCTCGCCTTTCTTTTCATCTTTCCTGTATGCCTACCTTTTCTTTATTTGCGGAACGAGATTACGACTTATCTCGCCTACCGATGGAGGGGCTAGCTTTACTCGTGGCGCGAGTGGGCGGACCCTCGGTGCTCTCGCGCAGGGATTGTATCACTCCTTCTCGCCTTGCTTCTGGGCACCCCTAGCGCGAGCGGGTCTCGAATCACTATTATAATTAGCTTCGTTTGCGAGACGAGGATACTCTTGTTCTCGTCCTTTGGTCGAAAGGCAGCCCCCTTACTCTATGTGCGAATAGTCATGTCTTTGCCATAGTCGCGCGGGGGTTGAGCCTCTTCCACTCGCCTTGTCCCTGGACATCCTTGGCGCGAGTGGATTTTGAGGGACCGACTCTTCCCTCCTCTTCTTCCTTTGGGACAAGGACCTTGCTTTTGCTCAAATTATGAAACTCCCATCCATATGCTGCCCCTTTACCCAACCTCCGAGTGAGCCTACAGACCTGCCAGTTCGATGGTAGCCTGGACAGCGGGTCTTCTCGGGGTCTCCTCTCCAAAACCAACTCCAACCACCGAGTGAGCCTACAGACCTGCCAGCTCGATGGTAGCCTGGACAGCGAGTCTTCTCGGGGTCTCCTCTCCAAAACCAACTCCAACCACCGAGTGAGCCTACAGACCTGCCAGCTCGATGGTAGCCTGGACAGCGGGTCTTCTCGGGGTCTCCTCTCCAAAACCAACTCCAACCACCGAGTGAGCCTACAGACCTGCCAGATCGATGGTAGCCTGGACAGCGGGTCTTCTCGGGGTCTCCTCTCCAAAACCAACTCCAACCACCGAGTGAGCCTACAGACCTGCCAGCTCGATGGTAGCCTGGACAGCGGGTCTTCTCGGGGTTTCCTCTCCAAAACCAACTCCAACCACCGAGTGAGCCTACAGACCTGCCAGCTCGATGGTAGCCTGGACAGCGGGTCTTCTCGGGGTTTCCTCTCCAAAACCAACTCCAACCACCGAGTGAGCCTACAGACCTGCCAGCTCGATGGTAGCCTGGACAACGGGTCTTCTCGGGGTCTCCTCTCCAAAACCAACTCCAACCACCGAGTGAGCCTACAGACCTGGCAGCTCGATGGTAGCCTGGACAGCGGGTCTTCTCGGGGTCTCCTCTCCAAAACCAACTCCAACCACCGAGTGAGCCTACAGACCTGCCAGCTCGATGGTAGCCTGGACAGCGGGTCTTCTCGGGGTCTCCTCTCCGAAACCAACTCCAACCACCGAGTGAGCCTACAGACCTGCCAGCTCGATGGTAGCCTGGACAGCGGGTCTTCTTGGGGTCTCCTCTCCAAAACCAACTCCAACCACCGAGTGAGCCTACAGACCTGCCAGCTCGATGGTAGCCTGGACAGCGGGTCTTCTCGGGGTCTCCTCTCCGAAACCAACTCCAACCACCGAGTGATCCTACAGACCTGCCAGCTTGATGGTAGCCTGGACAGCGGGTCTTCTCGGGGTCTCCTCTCCAAAATAAAAGCTTCTTGCTTTGAGAAGACGGCTACCTGAGATTGCTTTGCAGGACCAGAAGGCCTCGCCCGACTTGCTAATATTGAAAAGTGAGAGAGAAAAACAAAGAACCTACATCTCCTTCAGAATAGATGATGATCATACACAGTGGTATTAAGGATAGAATTGCTTTAGATCATCGCCGCTTCGGGCGCGATCGAGGGGCGACCCGTTAACATCTTGGAGGTGATACCCTCCTGATTTCAAAACTTCTTTTACAATAAAATGACCTTCCCAGTTGGGGTTGAGCTTCCCTACCGAAGCCCCTCTTCCTGCAGCATCCACTTTCTTGAGGACCAAGTCTCCCTTCTCAAACTGCTTGACCCTGACGTGCTTATCAAAATATCTTGACATCCGGCGCTTGACCTCCTCCTGTCGGATAGATGCCAGCTCTCTAAGCTCCTCCACCAAGTCGAGGGAGAGCCTCTGCTCTTCCCCATTATCTACCAGCCACTCCTCATCTCCCCTCCTTGCCACAGTTACCCTAGGTGACTCAACCTCGAACTCAACAGGTATGCCGGCCTCAGAGCCATGGGAAAGTTTGAACGGCGTCTCCCCCGTGGCGGAACTTGGCGTGGTCCTCAAAGCCCAGAGGACGGAGGGGAGCTGCTCCACCCAACTTCCCCTCAAGTTTTCTACCTTTTTCTTTAAGAGATTCACGATGACCTTATTCGCGGCTTCCACCTGCCCATTGCTTCGAGGATGATGCACTGAAGCAAACCGAAGGTCTATACCTAGTCGTATGCAGAAATCCACGAACTCTCTGCTGGCAAATTGCGGTCCGTTATCCGTGACAATGGCCAGAGGGAGCCCATGCCTACAGATGATTTCCCCCATACGAAGCTTTTGACCACCTGAGACGTCACCTTTGCCAATGCCTTCACCTCCAGCCATTTTGAGAAATAGTCTACCATGACCAGCAGAAACCTCCTCTGGCCACTGGCTTGAGGGAATGGACCCACCAGATCTAGCCCCCATATGGCGAAGGGTCATGGAGCCGTAATCGTGCGCAACCTTTGGGCCGGGAGGAGCTGAAGAGGAGCAAATTCCTGGCACTTTCTGCACTTCCTTGTGAATTCCTCGGCATCCTTCCTAAGGGTGGGCCAGAAATAGCCTTGCCTCAACACCCTTCCTTTCAAGGTCCGACTCCCGGAATGGCTGCCGCACTCTCCAGAGTGAATTTCTTCCAGCACCCTCGCGACCTCCTTCTCGGATACGCATCGAGCCAACAGCCCCGACAACGTCTTACGGTATAAGATCCCTTCTTTTAGCAGGTAGTACGCCGACTTGTACCTGACTTGCTTCTTCTCGAGGTCTCCCTCAGGCAAACGTCCCGTCGTCAAGTAGGTGGCAAATGGATCCATCCAGGATCCCTGCTGATCTACTTCCATCAGTTCTCCCTCTTCGATGGAGGGCCTAAAGAGCTCTGTCATGGTTCCTCCGGCCCGAGGACCGTGCTTGGCGAGCAGGTCTACCCGAGTATTTTCCTCCCTTGGGACGTGTTGAACTGAGAAACTGCGGAACTGCCCAATGATCCTCTTTACCTTTGTTAAGTACAATTGGAGGGTGGGCTCTCTTACCTCAAATTCCCCTTTTATATGCCTTGCCACTATCATAGAATCTGTGGAGACCTTGATATCTTGTATACCGAGCTCGCGAGCTAACCTCAGCCCTGCTATAATGGCCTCGTACTCCGCTTGATTGTTGGTGAGGGTGAAATGAACCTTCAGGGCCTGTTCGATCCGTGTTCCCTCAGGAATTACCAAAACCATCCCTCCTCCAAAAGAATTCTTTCCCGAGGCCCCATCTACTAGCATCTCCCAAGCTACTACGGGAGACATCTCGGCCTCCTTGACCTCCACCGTGTAATCCACCAAGAAATCTGCTACAGCTTGCGCCTTGATAGCCAACCGAGGAATATAAGAAAGGTCAAACTCACTGAGTTCTATTGACCATTAGCTAATCTCCCTGAGTGCTCTACCCCTTCCAAAATACGGCGGAGAGGGTGATTCGTCACGATCTGGATGGAATGGGCCTGAAAATATGGCCTGAGCTTTCGGACTGAGATAACGAGGGCAAAGGCTAGCTTCTCTAGGATAGGGTACTTTAGCTCTGCCTTTTTGAGGACTCTACTTACATAATAAATCGGGAATTGCTTTTTACCTTCTTCCCGCACGAGGACCGAACTCACTGCCCCTGCTCCTACTCCTAGGTACAAGAATAGAATTTCTCCTTCCCTCGGACCTTGGAGTAGCGGCGCCTTGGTGAGCTGCTGCTTCAAGGCTAGAAAAGCATTCTCGCACTCGGAGGTCCACTCGAATTTCTTTCCCCCCCTCAATGTTCGAAAGAAAGGTGAGCATCTCTCTCCTGCTCTAGAAAGAAACCTACTGAGCCCTGCCAACTTGCCGATGAGACGTTGGACCTCTCTGGCATTCGTCGGAGACTCCAGTTCTAGGATAGCCCTTACCTTATCCGGGTTAGGCTCTACTCCTGCTGAGGTGAGGAGATGTCCTAAGAACTTTCCCCTACTAGCCCCGAATACGCACTTCAATGGATTGAGCCTCATCTTGTACTTCGTTACAGTTGCAAACGTTTCTTCAAGGTCCGCAATATGAGACTTGAGATCTTGGCTCTTGATCATCAAGTCGTCCACGTAGACTTCGAGGTTCCATCCCTTTTTCTCTCGGAAGATCCGATCCATCATCCGTTGGTAGGTTGCCCCCGCATTCTTCAACCCAAAAGGCATCATGTTAAAGCTGAAGCATCCATCCTCGGTGATAAAGGTGACATCCTTGATGTCCGGTGGGTGCATGCGTATTTGATGGTATCCTGAAAAGGCATCTAAAAAACTCATTAGTGAAAAACCGACGGCTGAATCAACCAGCGCGTCGATTCGAGGCAGAGGGTAACAATCCTTGGGACATGCTTTATTCAAAAGAGAGAAGTCAATACACATTCTCCACTTCCCTTCCCCCTTCTTTACCATCACAACATTGCTCACCCACCCCGGATACTTGTTTGCTGATATGAACCCCGCCTGGAGCAGCTTTTCCACTTCCTCCCTGATAGGCTTGGCCATCCTGGAAGCGATGGCCCTTTTCTTCTGCTGGATGGGACGAACCTTGGGGTCAAGGTTGAGACGATGGCATGCCACATCTGCGTCAATCCCTGGCATGTCGGCCGCGCTCCAAGCAAAGATATCAATGTTTTCCTGCACGCATTTTTGGATCTCCTCCTGGTCCTCAAGACCAAGCTCTCCGCTGATTCTGATCTTTTCTTTTCTTC
The DNA here is from genome assembly GCA_039513925.1 of Platanthera zijinensis. Classification (NCBI taxonomy): domain Eukaryota; kingdom Viridiplantae; phylum Streptophyta; class Magnoliopsida; order Asparagales; family Orchidaceae; genus Platanthera; species Platanthera zijinensis. Next base: position 161,678,339 of record CM077080.1, read on the forward strand.
CTTCTTTTGTTAGGATGTTAACCTCCTGTAGCTCGACTGCAGCCTTCAGCCTCGAGGGCTCTTCTTCTTCCTCCTGATCTTTCGGAATCTCCTCTTCCTCTCCCAGCCCCTCCTCCTGGTTTCCGAGCTCTTGCTCTCCACCCTCTTTTTTCTCCACTGCCATGTCTACTTTTTCTACGAACCTCTCCTCTACCCGCACCGGGCCTCCTCCTAGCACTAACTCTTCCATCTCTCCTATCTTTCTTTTCCTTCCTCTCTCCTCTTTCCCTTCTCCTCCGACCCTTAACTCCCCTGCCATTACTGGCTCCTCCACAATGCCACCTCCCAACTCCTCAACTCTACTCTCCTCTTCCCCTTCTCCTCCGACCCTTAACTCCCCTGCCATTACTGGCTCCTCCGCAATGCCACCTCCCAACTCCTTAACTCTACTCTCCTCTTGTTCCTCCCTTTCCAGTCTTCTCTCTAACTCCTCCGCATCCCCCCTCCATGAGATAGTGTTCACTGCCGTCACATAACACTCCCGGGCCGCCTTCGGATCTCCTCTCACCCTGATCTGGGTCCCTCCCGAATTGAGTTTCAAACATTGATGAAAAGATGAGGGTACACATCTAAAGGCACTAATCAAGGGGCGCCCGAAGATGGCGTTGTAACTGCTGGGAGCGTCCACTATCACAAAACGGCAGTTCCTGGACATCCCTCCCAGAGTTACCTGGAGACCGACTCCCCCCTCCACTTCCTTCCTTTCTCCTGAGAATCCGAACAACGGTTCGTCAGCTGCTAACACCCTCCTGGCTTCCACCCTCATCTCATTGAATGCCTTTTTGAAGATAACATTAACCGAGCTCCCATTGTCCACCAAGATCCTTGATACCGTGAAACCCTCGATAGCCGTCCGAATCACCAGCGCATCGCAGAATGGGTCTTCGTGATCTGGCAAGTCCTTCCTAGAGAAGGTGATCTTCTCATCCGGGGGTGGGGCTTGCGACGTCGAGGCGACACCTCGACGGTACATTGTATGAAGGCTGGCCTTTCGTGTAGCCTCGATTCCCACCCCACCATGAATCACCCCGATCCCCCCTTTATCCCCCACATCTGACCGATCTACACATCTATCCTCCTCCCCCACTCCGGTCATCTCTACTATCCACGCTGGTGGCTGCTGCTCTCCCGCTCCTCTTCTCCCCTTCAGCTCTAGAAATTCCGGACAAGTAGCTGTCGCGTGACCTTCCTCCTCATGGAAGTCACAGAATGGCATAGCTACTTCCCCCTCCTGCCTCCCTTCTTGGTGATTCCTTCTCCTCCCTGCTCCTGCTCCTCCCCTTCCTCGCTCTCTTCCCCTTCCTCTTCCCCGGCCTATTACCATAGCTTGTTGAGGCGGGGGTGGGAGTGGCCTAGGACCATGTCTCCACCCCAGCTGTGGTAACCTTCCTGCTCCTCCGTAGTAGTAGTTCCTTCCTCCCGGAGGAAGACCTCTCCCTTGCCCTTGAACAGGGCCTTCCGGTTGCTTCCAACCCAACTCCTGATGTGCCGGCCCTTTTGGCTCCTCCCTTCTCCTCCCTTCCTGCTGCCTCGTTCCTCCCGATTCCCTGGATTCTACCTCCGCCAACCTTGCTAGTTTCTTGGCAAAAGCCGGGTTTGCTGCCTCCATCGCTATCTCCTTGGCTGCCCTTTCCATCAACCCTTCAAAAGATAAGGGCGCCTTCCTGGTGAGGCTCATTTGAAGAAGCCTTCCCTGAGACCCACAGTAAAGGCCATTTGGGGAGCAAATCCCGGCACCTCCTGAATGCCCAGGATTTCCTCTTGGAAGCGATCCACGTACTGGGCTAAGGACTCGTCTGCCTTCTGCTTGATCAGGAAGATGGACTCCGAGTTTTTCTTCCTCTTTTTTGAGGTCGAGAAGCGCAGCTGGAAGCTCCTACTCAAATCTTCAAAACCATATATTGACCCTGCCGGGAGTTGATGAAACCAGTCCCGGGCCTTGTCCTTCAAGGTGATCGCGAAAAGGCGGCACTTGAATGCATCCGTCATCGGCCTGATGGAGACCACATCTTCGAACCATTGCAAGTGTTGGAGGGGATCATCCTTCCCCACATAATAAACCATCTCAGGCTCGCGGAAACCCTCCGGGACGGGAGCCGAAAGGACCAGCTCGCAAAAGGGGGACCCTCTCGCCAGGGGTCTCGCCGTCTCCACTCGCGCGACGAGATCTACTGGCGAGACGGCGTTCGCCGGGCTGGGGAACAACTCCCTTCCTGCCAGATCTCGCCCGTTTCCTTCCACCACCTTCTCCTTTCCAGGCCGCCCCCCTGGCGCATCCTCGCCCACCCTTGCTGAGACGGCTCCTTCCTGAGGCGAGAGGCCCGCCCCCTGAGGTAGAGGGGTCACGCACTCACCTCGCTGCGAGATCTGTTGCAACATCCCCATGATGCCCCCGATGGACGCCATGAATTCTTCTCTTCCCACATATCCTCCTGGGTTCTGGGACCCGCCCTCATCTCCTCCGCCCCCATCTCCTCCTCCTAGATCTCCTGCCATGAGATGATCCAAAGTTCTTCGACGCAGGCTGCGATCCACGCTCACCGCACCAAAAATGTTGAAACCAGTAGAACTAGTTTCTCCTAAAAGCTCGGATCTAAGGCTGCAACCTACGCTTACTTTCTTCGAACCACGCTCCCAACAAGACACCTAAAGGAACAGACCGGGGGCTTCAGCTCGGAGGTCCCACCGCTCACCCGGAAGAACTAGAATCCTTCCCCTCCCTAGCCAGTGCTGAGCTAGGTGTCTGAGTGAGAAGGAAAAAGAAGGTTCCACACACACTCTTCTCAGACACCTTACCGGTCTATTTATAGGCTTCAGGATTTGAACTACAAATAACCAAAGCAAGCACCTGTGAAATTACATGAATACCCTGGGTTGGGTCTGCCAACAACCAAACTCCGCTGTTCTGAAGGGCTATGAGCAGACCACCGAGGGTAAAAGAGTAAAAAAGGCCAAAAAGGATGAACTGCTTGCCAACTGAACCGGTTCCCACCCAATTGCTGGACCGGCCTTATCTCTTCCTGCCGACCCGATGCTGGTCGAGAGGACCACCTTGCAGCTGAAAACACCACCTCGCAGGCGAGACCCTCCGTCGGCATATAGAAAATCTTCCTTTGACCCCCACCTGTCAGGCGAATGGACTCAACTTTGGCTCCTCCTGCCTAGCGCGAGCGGACCCATCTTTGGGCTCCTCTCGCCTATTGCGAGTGGACCCACTTTTGGGCTCCTCTCGCCTATTGCGAGTGGACCCAACTTTAGGCCCCTCTAGCTTGGTGCGAGTGGTCTTTGCTTTGGGCCCCTCTCGCCTAGGGCCTTATCTCCTCTTGAGGATTCTTCTAATCCCCTCTCTGCTGAGTTCCCTCCTGTGAGCCCGAGGTTGTACAGCTGGATCATTTCTCATAGTGGTAATGATTCATATGAGTAGAGTTATTGAATCTCCTTCCTCATATTGTACAGATTTATGTTATTCTACTTACTTTTGCATATATTCTCGAAGCATGGCTTTGTTTCGCACTTAGTGCAACTTTCTTACTTTTGAACTCAATAAGTAATCTTTTACCATAGTCATATGATTAATTTGCTCAGTTTTGTCAGTTTCCTCATGATGGGTTGGTAACCCTTTATTTCTTTTTGGTTAATTTATAACCTCTTTACTCTTATTAGCCACTTATTTTTATTATTGATGAGGTGTTTTTTCTTTGAATTCCTCAAGTTTGGAGAAGTAGCTGGATGAGCAGCTAGTGTTGGTTTTTGACTGGTGGCTGCAGTTCTCTCTTTTCCTCACCAATTGTGAGATAGTGTGTTGTTTTTCTCTTGTTCAGACATACATATATTTTAGTGGGTTCGTGTCAGGTTGTTCACACCCACTGGATTTTGTTTAATCTTAAGTACTTGCTAGCTGTTAAGCCTTTTCCTATATGATTGTGTGGATTTACTTACTCTCTGGGAAAGTTTTATGTTAGGTTATATGTTATATATTTTAAATTATAAAAGTTTTACATTAATCTCATGTATATCATTTTCTAAAAGCTAAAGTCACTATATCTTTTGAAACGTACAAACTAATATTTATACTTGTACTAAATCTGGAGTCTTGCATACCATGAGTTGTCCTAGATAGATGTTTTTACTCATGTAGGATGTCAAATAATATAAACAAACTATTTTCCGCATCTTATAATTATAATTTCAATTGTGTGCTAGTTGATCCACTGATCCTAGGGATACGACCATCCAAAACTTAACTTAAAACATGATTTTCTCACATCATAATGATGCGTTGGACAGCAAGTGTACCGGTCGCACAAGTAATATAAAATGGGCGAATTTCCCCAAGTATCGATCTCTCAAAGAACACAGTAAGGTGGAGTTAATTTTTAGAACTTGAGATTGAAGTCCTTAGGTCGGTGTTAATGATGAGGGTTTTGATATTACGATAAAAGAAAATAAAACACTAACGACTACTCTTATGCAATGTCGCTATGCATCGCTTCGCCTGGCGCGATGGAAGACTACACTGGCCGCTATGCACCGAATCTTTAGGCGGATGGACGAGTAGGCATGTGAAAGAACCAAAATTTGAGGGTCGTAAGCACCTCTTCTCTACGCACGCCACTAGCAATTGCTAGTGCAGCAAGAACAGATGGATGGTGGATGGACAAATAGGCGCACCTCAAGAAAATAACGAATACATACAATCGCATAGACATGATTAAATATAAACATTTTACAAACTACAAACACTTCATCAAATACAAGCGTTCAACTAAACTATCAACAACAAGAGAAGAAAAGTGTGCGAAATCGACCGGATCCGAAGTCTTGCCAAGGGTTCACAGTTAGAATTTCCGAGATGTCAATCCGCGTCCAAGCTCGGTCCTTAGCTACGTACGGGGTAGAAGAGGATGTCACTCACTCCCAATGGACCCGTCTTCTTCGTGTCACGAGACAGTGGAGGATGGCACAACTTCCCCTAGCTTGATGGAGAAAGCTAGGTAAAACCCCTTCTTGAAGCTCTAGGATGAAGGAGGAGGCTGAAAGGAAACTCCGACTAGAATATGGCATTGAAAGCTTGCCCGGAGCCTCTCCAATGGTGAGGAGGAGGAAGGGCGGTGGAACCCTCGGAGCTGGACGAAAATGGCGGGTGGAAAAAGTAATGTCCTGATCTGGAGAAAAATCTGCTCTTAAATAGAAAAAGATCAAAAAAAAATGGTCACGCACGGTCCCTCGCACGACCGTGCGCTAACCGTGCGTTATTAGCTTGCCAATCTTGATCGCGGAAGAAGATGCGTTGACCCGTGCATTTTACTCGGGCACGGGCGATTCCTCCCGTGCATGAAGGAAATCGCACGGGTAAACCCAGAGCGCATAAAACAAGGTAAAATAGGGAAATCGTGTGTTTTACTCGCGCACGGGTGCGTTTGTCCGTGCGTGAAGGAAACGCACGATTTACCCCAGAATACAGGAAAATAGAGAAAAATGTGCAGACAGTGCGATTCCTTCTCGCATAGTTTGGCTGAAATCGTGCGGGAACAAAACACATGGGTAGAAATAGAATTCCCCGGAATTGCTGTGTGAAACACACGATCGAACTAGAACCATGCACGAAGAAATACGCACGACCGTGTGTTTTACACAGAAACTGGAAACGGACTTCGGGATAACCCGACTTCCTACACAACAATGAATCCCACTGGGGAACCAGCCCCCAACACCAAAAGGAATCAATAACTACAAAAAGAGTCATGGGGAGCACCATGTGCTTACCCCCAACAATAGAATGCGCAATTGCACACCCTCGGGCCAAAATAGTGCACTTATGAGGAAATAAAGCTAGAAGAAATATGAACGATATAGAACTAAAAGTGAAGTACAAACGCGTGAAAACTAACCCAGATGAGTCTGAAAACCCCTATATAAATCGGAGTCATCACACCCCCAAACTTTCCTGTTTGCGCATCTCGAGCAAACAAAATCAATGCAGATAGGGAAAATGATTTAACTAACAAGGAAATTGCGATACAGAGTACCATGCAAAGTCGCATGCTCGTACGCATACAAATATAATAGAAGAAATTTTTAAGTATGCAAAACAGTTTATACTTTTCATAATGCGTATCAAAATTTTTTTATTACTCAAAAATTGAATCACGCTGAATCATCCGGTCACACATAGGAAGAAAGTAGGCAGGCCACTAAGGTGAGCTTTGCCAAAGACCAGGGATCAGGATCACCTCCAAAGGAGTCCACCAATGTTGGAGACCATACGCTTGCCCATTCACACTCTCTCCACGGTATTAGTTTGACTCAAGCGTGAATCCGTAGGACTTAGGATAATCATGGGGCTTGGATTACGGTGAGGTAAACAAGGATAAACAGGAAGGCTATGCACCTAACCCAAATGAGCTATCATAAACAGAATGAATCCAACCGCTAACCACAATATATGCAGGTACACCACACCCCCTAGACTTAACTTTTTAACATATGGGTGTGTGCACCGCATACTCCAAATATAATCATATCTCCAAAAGGATTTTCAATCAAACTTTTTCTACTTTTCACTTTTTTCCTTTTTTACAAACATTTTCTTAATTCATCTTTATTTTAACAATATCAGCAAATCTAAACTTTGGAGCACATCCACATAATCACAATGAATATCACCACATCAACACCCCAAAATGATAATATAAAACACTAGAGCTCGACTTCGGTGTGTGACTAGGATCAGCTATGAGGCTTTGGTTAAATAATGGTGGAGCTGAATCAAAAGAAGGGTAGGCATAACGGGGCTAGCGAGGCTAAGATGTTAGGAATGGTACAAAGCTCAACCGGGCCAAAATGATGGCCTACGTCACGCTCATGCTAGACTAACCAAGCACCAATGCTTCGAGAGTAGCTTGGGGTAAGTTCTTAGCCACCGAGAAAGATAATCCTTCCTCCTAACTCGAGCAAAACGAGGCTAGTGGCGGCTACACACATCCCTACACTACCGTTTGATTTACACCGGATTCACCAACTTTTGAGTAGAATAAAAAGTATTTACGCAAATAGAAAAATATAAAACTATAAGCATACACAAAATTAAACCTACTCGAATTTCTACACGAGACGAGAGCAATTGACTAGGAGCACAGCAAGGTCAACATTTTTCTCTATCTCACAATCCTATACAGCACAATAATTTTGCCAAATCATACCAAAGAAATGTGTTTAACTCGCGGCACGCTAACCGCTAAGCACGCGCTCATGTGGGTGCAGTGGTGTGCGATGCAATGAACTAATCAAAATAAAACTATAAAAGCTTCTAGTACGCAAATGAAATGTGCGCACGCAAAATGTAACAATATTGACTCTCCCCCAGACTTAAACAAAACTACACAACATATGATATAGACATTTAAATCAGATAGAGCTAAGGGAAGAGGTTACCAAATACTCAGCTAGTGAGCATACCAGAAGATGCATGAAAAACAAAGGCAGCCCCGCCTTACGAAGAATCACAACCCCGCCAATATGAAGTTGCCATGAATACCTGCAGGGGGTGAGCTCCGCAAAAACAAAAGAAAAATACAAAAAAAGAAATGTTAAAACTAAAATAAATATGAAAATAAAAGTGTAGAAAATAAGATAACTACTGGGACTATTGTCATCCCAGCATGACTTATTAAATTCTATACAGTTCTAGCTAATGGGTTTATGAAATAAGAAATGCACAGGTAATTGTTCCATTATCCGTTGCGGCAGCGGGTACCGATACGGAGATAGAGGAGTTACACCTTTGCCTAAATAATCATACCTGCTCCTCGCAGGCAGAAGAAATAAGAAGTAAGAAGAAGAGGAGCACTGTTCCTCAATCATCTCGCCACAAAATATATCCTTGCCTAGTAAGGTATTGTCTACTACATGGAGACGGACGGAGGAAAAAGCAATCAACGGAGCTTCCTCAACAAAGGAGGAATCAACTTCCTCGGGAAAGAGGATGCTATCATCGATGACTAGAGAAGAAAGATCCAATTCCTCCAGAGGCACCTACAAAGATTCAACCCGTACGGGCTCAGATACAGAAAGGGGATCATGAAATAAAAGTGACGAAGAACATAAGGAACTAATCGGGGAAGTGATCCCAGTCTCACTCCCAGCAGGATCTAAGCAATGATCACTGTCGGCGTCATATGTGTCATGGCGAGGGGAATCTGAGAGCTGCAGATCCTCGGTGGTGGTTTGGACGTCCTCATCTAACAAGGAAGTGGAAACTTCCTCATCAGAAAGGATCTCCTTATCAATACACCTCAGTTCGTCATCATGTTCCAAGACGTAATACTCTCTATTAATGAGAATAACGTCCTCGTCACACCATGACGCAACCTCATACTCAGAATCACAATTAGGCATAGCATCATCAACTAACTCACAAGAAAGAGGAGTAGATGATTCTTGCAAAGAGAGCAGAGGAATGACAGCATCAGAGAAAATATGTGTGGGTTCCTCCGGGGGTGAATCAATAAGAGGGGAAGAGGGCATGGGGGAGATGACACTACAATGTCATCACACCGATCAGTAGAAAGTCTGATGGGTATAGCCGCAGCAGTCCCCCATAGACAAGGTGGTGCTGCGAATATATCATCAGAATCAGAAGGGACAGCCATTTGAGAGGGTGATAGAGTGAATCGGATACCCGCTTAATCATCCTCCTCCAACTGGCGCTGAAATTCTGCGCAATCTTTCAACATGTGGTTGATGCTACGACAACACAAACATCATTTTCCATTACCCCTCGGTGCAGGTGGTACCAGAGAGGAATAAGAAAAAGATGAAGGCATAGAAGAGAAGTGAACATAAGGCTCGGGTATAGTGTATGAAGTACCATAAGAGGACGGTGCTCCATACACTTAACCATAAGAATTATGCTCCCAATCTTCAGTGGGGCACTCATCACTACCATTCCTATAATCCCCGCACCATCGGCAATGGATATTCGTATAAGAATACATGGTGCAACAAAAAGAATTCACCAACAGAAAGTTTCTAAGCAATAATTAACTACACACCATAGATAAAAGAAAAGGAGTGCCTGCAGCTGAAAAATTAACACTAGAAAAGGAATAAAGAAAAATAAGCAACAAATTTAAAAACTAAAGCAAAGAATAAACATGATATGAACAAATGGAAAAGGGATTCTATCCCTATCTCCCTCTCCAAAAACTCACAGGACTGTGTTCCCTGGCAACGGCGCCAAAAACTTGATGCGTTGGACGGTAAGTGTACCGATCACACAAGTAATATAAAATGGGCAAATTTCCCCAAGTATCGATCTCTCAAGGAACACAGTAAGGTGGAGTTAATTTCGAGGAGGACTGGATATTGAAGTCCTTAGGTCGGCGTTAACGATGGGGGTTTTTATATTACGATAAAAGAAAATATAACACTAACATCTACCCATATGCAATACCTCTATGCATCGTTTTGCCAGGCGGGATGGAATACTACACGGGTCATTATGCACCGAATCTCTAGGCGGATGGACGAGTAGGCAGGCGTAAGAACCAGAATTTGAGGGTTGTAAGAACCTCTTCGCTACGCATGCCACTAGCAAATGCTAGTGCAGCAAGAACAGATTGATAGTGGATGGACAAATAGGCGCACCTCAAGAAAATAATGAATACATACAATCACATAGACATGATTAAATATAAACATTTTACAAACTACAAACACTTCATCAAATAAAAGCGTTCGACTAAACTATCAACAACAAGAGAAGAAAAGTGTGTGAAATTGACCGGATACGAAGTTTTGCCAAGGGTTCACGGTTGGAATCGCCGGGATGTTAATCTGTATCCAATCTCGGTCCTTAGCTACGTCCAGGGTAGAAGAGGTTGTCACTCACTCCCAATGGACCCGTCTTCTTCGTGTTACGAGCCAGTGGAGGATGACACAACTTCTCTTAGCTTGATGGAGAAAGCTAGGTAAAACCCCTTCTTGAAGCTCTAGGATGAAGGAGGAGACCGAGAGGAAACTCCGGCTAGAATATGGTGTTGAAAGCTTGCCCGGAGCCTCTCCAATGGTTTGGAGGAAGAAGGGCGGCAGAACCCTCGGAGCTGGACGAAAATGGCGGGTGTAAAAATTGATGTCCCGATCTGGAGAAAAATTCGCGCTTAAATAGAAAAAGATCAGAAAAATTGTCACGCACGGTCCCGCGCACGACCGTACGCAAACTGTGCATTATTAACTTTTAGATCTTGATCGCGGAAAAAGATGCGTTGACCCGTGCGGAAATCGCACAGGTAAACCTAGAGCGCAGAAAATATAGTAAAATAGGGGAACCATGTGTTTTACTCGCGCACAGGTGCCTTTGCCCGTGCGTGAAGGGTACGTACGATTTACCCCAGAATGCAGGAAAACAGAGAAAATTATGTAGACAGTGCGATTCCTTCTCGCACGGTTTGGCCAAAACCGTGTGGGAACAAAACGCACGGGTAGAAACAGAAGTCCCCGGAATTGCTGTGTGAAACACACCATCGAACTGGAACCGTGCACGAAGAAATGCGCACGACTGTGTGTTTTACATAGAAACTGGAAACGGACTTCGGGACAACCCGACTTCCTGCAAAATAATGAATCCCATTGGGGCACCAGCCCCCAGCACCAAAAGGAATCAAAAACTAATAAAAGAATCATGGGGAGCACCATGTGCTTACCCCCAACAAAAGAATGCACAATTGCACACCCTCGGGCAAAAATAGTGCACTTATGAGGAAATAAAGCTAGAAGAAATATGAACGATATAGAACTAAAAGTTAAGTGCAAACGCGTGAAAACTAACTCAGATGAGTCTGAAAAACCCTATATAAATCGGACTCATAACATAACTTAGTGTTTTTATAAACTGTTGGGATTGGTGTTTTCCTAAATGCCTGAAGTTTTCCCATGCACGGCATATCATCACGACATGTATTTTATCTTGCTCCGATGTATATTTAAATTCGGAAAAAATACGGGTTGTGACAGTTGGTATTAGTGTGATGGGTTGTTTGAAAATTGGTCGAGCAACCATCTCAAGTTAGTTTTAGATGCCTTTTTCCATTTCATACACACACCGATGTGTCATCAGTACATCTTGTTTGAAGCATGAACACTACACTCATAAGCATGACAAGAAGTATATGGGGCATATTATGTAGTATGGAATGCATAATATGTGTTTGTATATAGATCCTCATAGGAGGCAATATGTGACTGTTATGTAGTATGAGATGCATAACAATCATCATATGAATGCACATTAGAATTTTTTCTTTTCATTGCATGCGATATTATGTAGTATGTGATGCATAATATTTCATTTGTACGTTGCTCATAACATGCACTAAGGCCTTTATTAGATTGCATAGCACCACATGCATGATATAACATTGCGTTAGCACACATGCCAATAAAAAGATTTATATGATGACATATGCACACACATGGTTTTAAGTCAAAAAAAGGGAATAATAATTCATGCATTCATGGTTTAGGCACATGAGTAAGTAGGATGACGGTATATTATCCTATGTTTAGGCATAACATCATTAATGAAATTCCTAGAGAAAGTTAGCACCTTAAGCTAGGATTTGATTAGTTTTTTGTTGTGTTATTAGAATGTCGAGGCATCCTACGATGAGGCCGACTCCCCAATCTGAGGGTGTGTCAATTGGAGCTCAAAATGAGGTCGTGATAGAAAGACTGCAATAGAGCAATGAGGCCCTGTCTTGGCAGATATTGGAGATGCAGTCACAGATCCAGGCCTTGTTTTCCATTGTTTCCCAACAACCTAATAGAGTGAAAGACCCTACTGTGGGTCAAGCTATTCTTATTCTCCCTGCTCCTCTAGTACCCCTAGCTGTGTTGCCACCAGAGATGAACTTCATCTCACATTTCTAGCGATTAGGACCTCCTACCAATGATGGTAGAGTGGATTTCATGGCATTGGACGACTAGATTATATCTATCAAGGGGATGTTCTCTTACTCAGGGGTTTCTGCAGACCAGAGAGTGATGGTTGCTGCCTACCAGCTGAAGGGTCTGACTAAGAGTTGGTGGTTGAGAGAAAAGGAGAACTTAAGTATCGATGTTCATGGAAATCCTTCATGGAGATATTGTTGAGGAAGTTCTTGCCATCGGTCGAGCAAGACCACTTGATGAATAATTTCCTTCATCTGAAGCAAAGACAACTCTTAGTTAGTGAGTGTGAGATTGAGTTTTGCAAATTGAGCTGGTTTGCCCCAGATTTGGTATCCTCGGAATCTAGTAGGGTTAAGAATTTTTTGGGTGGTCTGATGAATGACATCGAGTAGCAAAACAATGCTTATGGATCATAAAGTTATGCTAAAGTGGTAGAAGCCGCTCTAAAAGTCGAAGCGATCGACAATGCTAAGAATTGAGGCCAGCAAATGAGGAAAGATAAGAGGAAGTCTGAAGAGGGTAAGAACTCTAAAGAATCTGGTCCTGCTTCAAGTAAGAGAAGCAAGGAGGTGTGCAGTTTCTGTGGCCGGTCGGGCCACCCATTTGAGAAATGTTTCAAGAGATTAGGAGCTCAGAAGAAGGAGCAAGTGTATATTATTCAGGGCACTCCCAAAGGAGATCTGGTATATACTCCATGCAAGAGAAAGGGGCACGATGCTGCCCATTGCTGGTTTAAGGATAAGGCATGCTTTCAGTGTGGATAGAAGGGGCATGTTAATTTAAAGTGCATGTAGTCTCAACCCACGTTGCAGCCAGTTCGGCTTCAGGGTTTGCCGCCGCAGCAGCATTTGGACAAAGGGAAGGGAAAGCTAAATGTGGTGACCTTGGAGGATGCGCAGACGTCTACCCAGGTGATCTCAGGTTAAATCCTAACTTAGTTTTGTTTTCAGCTCATAGTGGTAGTTTTGATGTTGTTCGATTAAAGCGATTTTATAGGGAGGTTTAAGGTAAAGAATCGTTGGGTGCATGTTCTTTTAAATTTAATTGCTACCCACTCGTTTGTGGCTAGGGCCTTTGTAGAGCACCATCGTTTGACTCTCGATCAATTTGGTGATGTGTTTTATGTCAAGTTTCCCTCTGGTGATTTAGTGGTGTCAGACCATGGTATCCTTGGTAGTCTGATTCTCTTCGGCGATTTCCTAGCTATTGTTGATTTGAAGGTGATAGACCTGGAAGACTTCGATGTGATCTTGGGCATAGACTGGTTGTCCAGATATGACGCAGTCATTCAATGTAAGGGCAAGCACTTGGACTTAAAGATGGACAACGGTCACCCCAGGAGTTTTTATGGTTATCCGTGCCAGGATTCCCTGATTATTTCAGTGGTATGTGCTCGGAAGCTTTTAGATTCCGGCTATTTTGCTTATTTTGTTTCTATTTTGGGAACCGTTAGTAGTTTGCCACACGTCGAGAATTTTCCAGTGGTGCATGAGTTTCCGAATCTTTTCCCAGATAATCTTCCCGGTCTTCCACCTGATGGAGATGTAGAGTTTGTTATAGATCTTGAGCCGGGTACTTGTCTTTTTGCTAAGGCATTGTACTGTATGGCCCGTAGAGAGCTGGAGGAGTTGCGTACCCAGCTAGATGAGCTTTTGTAGTGGGGATTTATTAGGTCGAGTTCTTGACCATGGGGTGCGCCCGTGTTGTTGGTAAAGAAGAAGGATGGATCCATGAGGTTGTGCAATGACTATAGGGAACTGAATAAGGTGACTATCAAAAACAGGTATCCCTTATCGCGAATAGATGACTTATTTGATCAATTGTGTGGTAGTACTGTGTTTTCGAAGATTGACCTTCGTTGCTACCATCAGTTGAGGATTTGTGAGATGGATATTCCACGGACTGCTTTTCATTCTCAGTATGGACATTTTGAGTTCTTGGTGATGTCCTTTGGTTTGACTAATGCACCCTCTTCCTTTATGGACATAATGAATAGGGTGTTCAATGATTTTCTAGACTATTTTGTGGTCGTGATTATAGATGATGTATTGGTTTATTCCCACAGTACTGAGGAGCATACCTAACACTTGCAGTTAGTTTTGGCTGGTTTGAGAGAGCATAAGTTGTATGCCAAGTTAAGTAAGTGTGAGTTTTGGCTACCCCAGGTTTTCTTTCTGGGTCATGTGGATAATAAGGACGAAATTTCTATTGACCCAGAGAAGATTTCTGCTGTAATGGATTGGAACAAACCTACCACACCCAAAGAGATAAGGAGTTTCCTAAGGTTGGCAGGATATTATAGGAGATTTGTGGAAGGTTTCTCTACGATATCTACGCCGATGACTAAGCTTACGTAGAATAAAGCAGCATTCATTTGGAGCAATAAGTGTCAAGAAGCTTTTTAGGAGTTGAAAAAGAGATTATGTACTGCTCCAGTTTTGACTTTGCCTACCTAAGGAGTAGAGTATGTCATTTATGTGGATGCTTCGCATGTTGGACTTGGTTGCATTTTGATGCAAGAAGGAAAAGTGATTGCATATGGGTCGAGGTAGTTAATGACTCATGAAAGAAATTACCCTACGCATGATTTAGAGTTTGTCGCTGTGATTTATTCTTTGAACCTGTGGAGGAATCTGTTGTATGGCGCCTTGTGCAAGTTCTATAAAGACCAAAAGAGTTTGAAGTACGTTTTCACTCAAAAGGAGTTTAATTTGTGCCAGTGAAGATGGTTAGAATATGTCATGAATTATGATGTTAAGATCTAATACCATCTGGGCAAAGCTGACATGGTAGCCGACGCACTGAGTAGGAAGACTGCGCAAATATTTGGACTTTCATTGGAATCCTTGGTAGAAGGGTTTAAGTTAATGGGTATCTTGGTCGGAAGTAGCGACTCGTCGAGCAGTTTGGACGTACCAGATCCTTCATTGATTACGATTACAAGGCTACATCAAAAGGATGATCCTGATTTACTGCACCTCTACAATAGAACTGAGAAAGGGGAGTTACCAGGCTTTCATAATGATGACGCAGATACTTTGAAGTACCGCGGTAGATATTGTATCCCCGCTGTTGAGGATATCTGAGTAAAGCTGTGTAGTGAGTCTCATGGATCCAGTGTTTCCTACCACCCTGATTCTACACAGATGTATAGAGATCTGAAGCAGATTGTTTGGTGGTATGGTATGAAGAAGGATATAGCCAAGTTTGTGTCTGAGTGCTTCACTAGTAAGCGAGTTAAGGCCAATCATGGAAGGCCTGGTGGCAAGTTGACGCCATTAGAGATTCCAAATTGGAAATGGGAGAGTATTTCCATTGATTTTTTACTAGTTTGCCAAGATCTCCCCGAGGGCATGATTCTGTTTGGGTTATAGTGGATAGACTGACGAAGTATGCTCACTTCGTACTTTTCAAGATTTATTTTTCCATGAAGAAAATAGCAGAGTTATACCTGGATGAGGTTATCAGGCTGTTTGGAGTGCCGATGAGTATTGTATCAGATCTAGACTTTAGGTTTATGTCTCATTTTTGGAAAAGCTTACAGGAAGGATTAGGTACCGATCTGAGGTATTCCACCGCTTATCACCCACAGACAAATGGTCAAACAGAACGAGTTAATGAGATTGTGGAAGACATGATAAATGTTATATTTTGGACTACGGGGGAGTGTGGTATGAGCGACTAAGATTGATGGAGTTCGCTTATAACAACAGTTATCAAGGGAGCTTGTCGATGGCCCCGTTTTAGGCCTTGTATTGGAGACGTTGCATAACTCCTTTATTTTGGGACGAAGTTGGTGAAAGACCATTGTTGGGTCCTGAAGCTTTAGAAAAAATGGATATTTCTATGAGACATATTAGAGAAAATTTTTATATAGCTCAGGAGAGTTATGAAAAGAACACTAATTGGCAGAGGACCGATTGGGAATTTGCTGTTGGGGATATGGTGTTTCTTAAATTTTCCCCAATGTCTGGAGTTAAGAGGTTTGTTAAGAACCATAACTTGGATCCTAGGTATGTGGGACCCTTCGAGATTATTGAACGTATTGGAATGTAAGCTTATAGGCTAGATTTACCTGCAAGTTTTCCTGGTGTGCAGGATGTGTTTCACGTAAGACAGTTGCGGAAGTGTGTGCTTAGCGACCCAAAGATTCTTAATGATATTCCCTAGTTGGAGGCTAACTTTTCTTATGTTTATATGCATGTTCGCATTCTGGATACTCAAGATCAAGTGTTGCGAAGGAAGACCATACCAATGGTTAAAGTTCTATGGCAGAACCAAGACGTGGAAAGCGCGACTTGGGAGTTGGAGTTGTCTACGAGGGAGGATAATCCTCACTGTTCTCCTAATTTCTTTCAGTATGTATTTCCATTCTATAATCTCTGATTATATTCCTTCTATAGTGGAATCTTTTGTGCGGAAAGTTTCTGGACGAAACTTTCTTTAGGGGGAGTGGTTGTAATGCCCCTGATTTTCCATGGTTTATTTAAATTCCTTTAGTGACGTATTTTGACATAAGGGCTTTACTATGACGCTTGATTAGTGGGTGTCGTTGTTGGAGCATGGCTTTTTACTAACTGGCACCCGGGTTTTTTACTTAGAATATTAGCTTGGCTAATTTCTTTTGAGTTTTGATATTCCCTTGTGAGCTGGGGTTTTTTTGGAACACGGCGGAGCCTTTTTGGGAATGTTGTGTTTTAACTTCATGGATTGTTTACAAGAGTTTGGTTTGTCTGATTTTGATTTTGATTTCGTCGTTGGATTTGTAGCGTCGGTATTTAGCTACTGTGTGATTTTCTTAGAAATCTTAGTTAGTGCGAGTTTTGGTCAATTAGACGTTTTAATTATAATAATAATATATTATATTATTTAGCCTCTATAAATAGCCTTGCGATTAGACGTAAACCTATTCATCATCTACTTCCCAAAACCATCGTCCTGCTGTGAAAGAGCGAGAGCGGCAGACACTTCTAAGCTTTCGACTGCCGATTGTAGGAGCTTTGGTCCTCAAAATCGTCGTCGGAGAGTAGATCCGGATAACTCTCACCAAGATCTATGTTTCTTCGATGAGTTTTTCCCTTTTCGTGAAATTTTTGGTGTTAGGAATTTCGTTTTGACCCTCCTTTACCCTAAAGAGTTTCAGGATTTGTTGTTTAGGTGTTCTTGCGGCCAGATCCCTGAAGAGGAGTGGTTGTGAGGCCAGATTTTGGCAAGATCGAGGAAAGTGGTGACTTCTTCCCTTGCCAAGTTTTCCTTTCATGGTGTATTTCCTGCTTCTATCTTTTCTCCTTAGTATTTAGGAGTATCGTAAGGTTCGGCCCTTACTGACTACTTGTCATTGTAGTTTTTCTGCCAGGTTTAGCCTGGTTGATTATGTTGGTGATAGGCGGGTGTATGGATTATGGGATAAATCTAGAAAGGTATTTCCGTCACACTAGACAGATATGATAGGATAATCTGTCGAGTATAAAACTGTTGACTTAAGCCGAATTTTTGTGGTATTATCGTTAACTTAAGTCAAATTTGTCGAATATGGGTAGGTAGAATTCGTTAGATATAGGCTGAGATTGGTATAAGTAAAATTCAGCGAGTTTCAGTAAGAGTAAAGTCAAATTTGTCGAGTATCCGATGTAAATTCATGGGGTAATGCTTGGTGTTGAGTTAAGTCAATTTTGTCGAGTATTAGGCGTAGATTTGATGAATATCAGTTTGGTGTTGAGTGATGCAATAGACAAATTTAAAATCGTCGAGTATCGGGTGTTGAGTTTGTCGATTATAAGACTTGGGGTTGAGTGATGGTTTAGACTAAGTAAAATTCGTCGAGTTAGAGGCTTGGCGTTGAGTGGATTAGGCTTGGAGCTGAGAGCGTTGAGTGATCCTTAAGCCTAAGTTAAATCTGTCGAGTAAACTCGATGAATTCTTCCAGTAATGCTAGTTGGCATTGAGTGCGTCTAGTGATGTTTGACGCTAGGTCAAAAGCATTGAGTGCGCTGAATGCACTCAACGCGGCGTTGAGTGAATCAGCATTGAGTGTAACCCTGGCATTGAGTAGCTTCAGAGCTAACTTAAAAGGGTTGCGTTGAGTAGACTCAACACGGTATTGAGTGGAGGTAATATCATTGAGTAGTATTTTAGCTGATTCGTCGTGTATCTACTGCATTCATCTAGTATAATCGACGAAACATCTTGGATTTAGAAATTTATCGCAAAATTAAGTTGAATTCGACGTGTTTGAGTTGGAGTGATTTGTTATTTGAGTGTTTGTGGGTGTTAAGTGTGGCTTTTGGTTGGTAGTGGATATAGGACCTCCAACCTAGTGCAAAATTGTGAATCATTATACTGCTAAAGTTATTTTGGTATGTGGGGTTAAGTTGGACAAAGTGTACATCACCACAGTACCTTGTTTATATGTTTGGATTGATGGGTTGAGTTAGATATTGAGGCCACCACCCTAGTGTCTTGTTTACACAATTTGACTATCGGGTTGTGTTGGACAATGTTGCCACCACCCAGTACCTTCTTGAAATATGTAAGTCTGCAAGTTTGGGTTGGACAATGTGGCCACCGACGTTGGACCATTTCACACAAATGGTAATGATTCATATGAGTAGAGTTATTAAATCACCTTCCTCGTATTGTACAAATTTATGTTATTCTGCCTACTTTACAGATATTCTCGAAGAATGACTTCGTTTCGCACAAGGTGCAACTTTCTTACTTTTGAAATCAATAAGAAATCTTTTACCATAGTCATATGATTAATTTGCTGAGTTTTGTCAGTTTCCTCATGATGGGTTAGTAACCCTTTATTTCTTTTTGGTTTATTGCTAACCTCTTCACTCTTGTTCGCCACTGGTATTTTTATTCTTGCTGAGGTATTCTTTCTTTGAATGCCTCAAGTTTGTAGAAGTAGTCGGTTGCACGGCTAGTGTTGGTTTTTGACTGGTGGCTGCAGTTGTCTCTTTTCCTCACTGATTGTGAGGTAGTGTGTTGTTTTTCTCTTGTTCAGACATACATATTTTTTAGTGGGTTCATGTCAGGTTGTTGACGTCCACTGAATTTTGTTTAGTGTTAAGTACTTGTTTGCTGCTAAGCCTTTTTCTATATGATTGTGTGGATTTACTTGCTCTCTGGGAAGGTTTTATGCTTGGTTGCATGTTTGATATTTTAAATTATAAAAGTATTACTTCTATCTCATACATATCATTTTCTAAAAACTAAAGTCACTATATCTTTTGAAACGTACAAACTAATATTTATACTTATACTAAATCTAGAGTATTGCATACCATGAGTTGTCCTAGATAGATGTTTTTGCTCATGTAGGATGTCAAATAATATAAAAAAACAATTTTTCGCAGCGTATAATTATAATTTCATTTATGTGCTAGTTGATCCACTGAGCCGAGGGATACGGCCATCCAAAACTTAACTTAAAACTTGAATTTTCTCACATCATAACTTAGTATTTTCATAAACTGTGTTTGGATTGGTGTTTGCCTGAACACCTACAGTTATCCCCTGTACGGCATGACATCACGACACGTGTTTTCTCTTGCTTTGATATATATTTAAATTCAAAGAAAATGCGGGTTGTGATAGAGATTGTGGACATTACATGCCCGGAGGGCAAAGTGGAAGCAGTACTTGACAATGACTAGGTCATGTTAAGTCAGTTCATGTTAATTGGAAACATTCAAGTAACATGAAGAGGGTAATGTTGAGTCATTGAGCAGTACTTGACAGTGAATAGGTCATGTTAAGTCAGTGCATGTTACTTGGAAACATTCAAGTAACATGAATAGGTCAATGTTGAGTCATTGTATGTTATGTCTCCACCCTAAAGTGGGTTGAGAAAAGTCCTCCAATTCAGTGTTAAGCATTGAGGTGTGCTGAAAGCTGCTTCAAATTTGAAAGTGGTATGAGAAAGCTTACAACTGCCTCTCAATTTATATGACTTATATATAAATGCTTCATAGTATTGTTGGGTGTTCTGCCTTCTTCAAATAGGGGGAGATTGTTGGGAATATTGCCCTCAATGTTCCTTAGATTTGATTTGAAATGGAATCACCATCAACACTAAGAGCATAGTTATATTAGATGTTGGTTAAGCTCACCATGTGTAGGATGTTCTTTGGAACAAGGTTAGACAGGTTGTCTATGTGATGGTGATAAGTGGTCACAAGGTAGGTAGGGGAGAGATAGAAAATTTGTCTAAGTCCACAAGCGGTTAGTGAGGACAACTCACTCAATGCCAGATGCAAAGAAATGTGGTTAAGTCCACAGGCATTGAGTGACGAAAGCCCACTCAATGCCAGGTGACAAAAAGCACTGAGAGAAGACAGGACAGTCAAAGCCCTTCAACATTAGCAAGGCAGGAATGTGGCTAAGTCTACAGGGATTGATTGAAGCCTGTTCACTCAATGCCATACAGCAAGAAGGGTTGAGTAAAGTCAAGTCAGTCAAAGACTCACTATTTACAAGGAAGAAAAGTTTCTAAGTCCACATGCATTGAGTGAAGGAAGTTCACTCAACGCCAAACTGCAAAAATCATTGAGTAAAGCTCAGATAGTCAAAGCATTATCTTTGACAGTAAAGAAATCTTGTTATGTCCAGAAGAGTCGAGTGATGAAGGCTCACTCAACGATTAAGATGTTAAGACAACAAAAGTCTAGATGGCGTTGAGTGATGAAGACTCACTCAATGCACTCAATGCCTAAGCTGATAGAAAATCTGTCTAAGTATAGAAGTGTTGAGTGAATTGTATTCACTTAATGCCTCATCAAGATAATAGGATAAAGCAGAAAGCGTTGAGTAAAGAAGCTTCACTCAACACTTTCTTTCAGGAATGCGACTAAGGGTTTTGGCATTGAGTGATGAAAGCTCACTCAACGCCTAGTGATAAAAAACTCTCTAAGTACTTTGGCATTGACTGATGAAGGCTCACTCAACGCCTACTGGTATAGAATGGATGGCCAAGGAAAAAAGCATTGAGTGACGAAGGCTCACTCAACGATCTCAACGCCTGAGATACAGAAAGATTGACTAAGGCCAAAAGGGTTGAGTGAAGCTTCTTCACTCAACGCTCTCAATGCCTTAGTAAGATAGAAATCTGTTTAAGTGTTTTAGCATTGAGTGAAGCTTGTTCACACAACGCCTATACTAAAGTGTTTGAATTTGACTATGTCCATAAGTGCTGATGTCATCAAAATTAAAAATATTATGGGATGGCTATAGTACGGGACAAACGACATCGCATGCCTACTGTACGACTTTTGGCTATTAAAGCAAGATTATATATGCCAACTCATTGTGTGGGTCCTGCAAGTCAAAGAGTCGTTGATCGCTGGAATAGAAAAGACGGAGATCAAATGAAGAAATTAGCTTTTGCAAAGATAGATGGACTTAATCTTCTTCCTTACCATTGTTGTAAAGCTTAAAGAAGGATGTTCAAATCATCTTATCTGAAAGTTCTAAAAGAAAGCTGGTGCCATTTTCACCTACACCAGCAAGGTCGGAGGAAATCTCTGAAGAAGAAGCAACAAAGGTCTTACCCTAGCTGCAGTATTTGGAAGCTCAACAAAGAAAGCTCTTGTCATCTTCACCACCAACAATAAGATCAGAGTAATTTCTGAGAGAGAAAGAGGTAGCAGCAAAGGGCTAACACTAGCTATAGTAGAGTAAGTCTAATAACTTCAGACAATTTAGATTAGTGAGCTTTTTATCACTAAGTTAAGAAGAAGAAACGGAGTAAGCGTAGTGGCAGTGACTTCACAGTTCAAGCAAGCCTTATCCTTAAGATACAATCATGAGGATGTGAAGAAGATAGTACTGAGCTTCTGGTTCAGTCCAGGAAGGAAAGAAGAAATAGTGGAGAGTTCTGCAGGTTACTTCAAGCACAAGCAACTATTTATTGAAGATTTACTCTTGTTGCTGTGAAGATGATATAGCTGAGACTTTCTCTGTTCAGGAAGTAGAAGGCTCCGAGACTATTTCCCTGGAGTCAAAGTTAGGTTGTGTTCATATAGTCCAGGAAGGTAGACTCAAAGATCATATCTCTGTAGTCGTATTTCACCAACCCACTTTCATCCTATAGGATCCTTTTAGATCTAAGTTGTAGGCCTGAATATATAAAGGCCAAGTGTAGGATTTGGTTGTAGATCTGAGTGTAGGGTCTGTGTGCCTAAGGTAAGGCTTTGGCCCGAGAGTAGGATCCAGTTTGGACCTAAGGTAGGGCTTTTGAGCCTGAGGTAGGAAGGTCATTCTCTCTGAGGTAGGGCTATCCTCCATAGCCTAAGTGTAGGACTTATGCTCAAGTCTAAGGTAGGTGATCTTTGGATCACTAAGGTGTATGATCCAGTCTTGGACCTGAGGTAGGGCTTTGTGCCTGAGGTAAGTCTTGGAAGATACTGAGATAACCTGCGGGATCTGTGTTGTAAGATCTTAGGAGCCGAGATTTGGAGAAGTTCCTTTTCTAACAAGCCTTCATAAAGGTACAAGGGACAATAGACGTACCCATAATATGGGGAACCACTATAAATTCTGTGTGTGCTCTTTGTGGTGTGTCTTGAAAGTAGAAAACAACTAACTCTCAAAGCACTTAAAGAAGGAAAACAAAAGGATATTCATAGAAGACTAGAAAACCTATTAACCCCCCTCTAGGTGTTTAGCTGCCCTTGAAACTAAAGGCTTTCAGGCCACTATGACATTATCAATCTATATGTCCCGGTTTGCCGCAAGTGTAATAGTGAATTAGGGCTTTACACCTAGAGGATTCCCTAGAAGTCACCAATGAACAAGCTAGTCCAGCAGATCTGGGCTTTTTGTTCCACCTTAAGTACCCAGTCTTTGATGAACTTGGTACTTTGAATTTTGAGCCCTTTACAGACGAGTCCTTCTTACCTTGAATCCACTTCAGATCCTTCTCCAGATATAGGGTTATATTGACTAGGGAAAGAAAACTATGTATCATCAGTCCTGCAAGGAGCTCCCTCAGATCGCCACACAGTCTTTAATAGAACCAGTTGGTCTTGTTCTCCTCATCAGAGAAAGTTGAGTAAGCATAATGCCCCAATCTCGTGAACTCATATAGGTAGTCGTCTACACTTCTCTCGCCCTGATATAGTCTTTGAAACTGATTCTCCATAGCTATTTTCTATGTTGAAGGGACGAATCGTGCTAGAAATAATCTCGAGAACTCCTCAATCGAGATATCAGTGAGTTGTCTTTTAGCAAAGTAATGAAGCTCTAACTCATCCCGCCATAATCTTGCTTCGTTGTCCAGAAGGAAAGTGGCTATTGTACCTTCTGCCACTCTTCAGTCTCTATTACTATCATGACTCTCTTAATCTTAGAGAGCCAGTCAACTTCTTGCATTGGGGTTCCAATCCCAACAAATACTGGCGGGTTGAAGCTCATCACATGCTTCAACTGCTTTTCTACAACTCTCCTCTACACTAAAGGCTCTGTCGCTACTTAATCTGCTATTAATGGTTTCGCTGCGCCAAGAGGTATGTGACCTAATACAGGAGCAGGAGGCTGACCTAATGGTTTCGCTGCTCCTAGGTTGGGTATTGATCATAGCGAACACCGCTTCAGCTACCATTTATATGGTTTCAGGAGAAGGAGGGGTCACAAGTGCGTCATTAGGTGCACTACTCTCTGCATAGTACGGACGTTATGACTACTCCGCACCACTACTAGTCACCTATAATCGTAAAACACACAATTATGTGACAAACAAATTGGAAAAAATAAATTATAGGAACACACAAGTTGCTCAAACATGTGTATTTTCATTCCTAAGTGGACATTCATGGGTTCTTTTCATTTTATAATGGTAACGCACACACATGTGCTCACCACCCCTTAAAAGAATTCGTCCATGAATTCGAATAAGTAAGTCCAACACCAGAGTCAGATATCAACTTGTAATGCCCACATCCATCATATAGCATATAATAGAAGGTCTGACCGGTACCCAATGCCAAATACTAACAGTTAAAGGAGTTACTAATTGAAAACATAATCTGTTGGAAACCTACTTGTGATTTGGTCTAGGATCACTATTAAGATTGATTAGATGACCCAACATGTATAGTGTAAGGTCATAGGATGTTTCTATGGTCAAGGTCAGCCACATGAATAGATTGTTGGAACCTACCTTTAGAAGACTTCAGAGACAGAAGACTTTAGAGAAAAAGCAGTTAAAAGTATGCAGAAAAAGTCGTTCGATGAAAGCTTAACTAAGTTTGATGATCATCGATCTAAGATCGATGAACTCAGAGTTCCTTCATTGAGTTGAGCTCGACAAAATTCAAGTAGAGGTCGACGAACTGCTTTCTCTACTTTGAAGTTCAGCTCGACGAAGGACTTACTCAGTTCGACGAACTTGGAGCTCAGATTGAAGAAGTAAATTATTCAGTTCAACGATCTTGGAGCTCAGCTCGACAAAAGAGAGTTATCAGCTCGACGAACTTGGAGCTCAGGTCGACGAATATTTGTTGTGTTAGACTAACTCCTTCCAAGTTCAGTTCGACTAATTCTCTGCAATTTTTAAGTTCAACTAATGACAGATCGATTTCAAATAAATTCAATTAAGTAATACTCTGATAATTAATGCATAATATTCCAAATGAATATGGCAGTTACCAGGCAGCATTAATTATGGATTTCACAGAGTTATTACCATACCAAATTACTGGGATAGTTATGGAAATGCATTCAAGACAAATTGAGCCGTTCCTACTCCTAGAGATTATGCAGACAATTTCAAGGAAAGATTTTAAAATTCAAAGGTTTGAAATTTGCAATCATATGTGTACTCCTTCAGAAAATTATAGATGCTAATGAATGTAGAATAGAGTACTAAAAATAAGTGAAGAACAAATACAGTTTTACATACAGAGTTCTTCATCATCTACTTCAAGCTTTCAAGAGATAACAAATTAAATATCAGTCTGAAAGTTTTGCTGAAGAGAAACATCAACTTTAAAGGCCTTCACCCTGAAGCAAAGCTTCCATCTCCTAATCATCTACATAACTCAGGAGGATCTTTGACATCATCAACAATCCACTAGTCTTATTAGAGATTTGAGATAGAGAAGACAAAATCATTTTCATTTTTTTTTCACTATATACAAGGTTTTAACTCCCTTCAAAAGTTAACCTTTTGGTTCACAAGTCAACTGATCAAAAGACTTGAGATTAGTTTTTGGGCACCTGATCAAAAGCTCAAAGGGTTTCTAGATCTCCCTTATAAAAATAGATCTCCTGGTTATAGGGCACCTGATCAAAAACCTGTAGTGGATTCCTACCAGTGTGGTAGAAGAGTGGATGTACCCAGGTTTATTGGGGAACCACGATAAATTCCTTGTGTCGTCTGGAATGACTTTACTTGTTTTATTTGTGTGTTGTGATTTTTATTTTTCATATACATATATATCACCAACTTTAAGCCGCTATAAAAACAAGTTAATAATTTTTAAAATACTCTTTTCACCTCCCCTCTAAAGTTAAATTATATCTATCCCTCACTTTCAAATGGTATTAGAGGCAGGTTATTTGGTTTCACAGGCTAACAGCTAAACCAAAAGATCTTTGATAGATCTTATTTACTCTAGTTTTTTTTCTCTTGCACAAAATAAAGAGTATTCAAGCACCAGACCTCCAGTGTGCAACCTGAATAAGTTTGCACTTTAGAAGGCAAGGATAAGAGATAACATGAATTCTATTGATGAGGACATCTATAATTCTATTTTGATAGGACCACCACTACTAGTGGAAACTACAAGTGCTAGTGAAGTTCCACCACCTGAGTGGACTGAAGCTCAGAAGAAGGCCAAGATTGTTGATGCCAAAGCAATGAACATTCTGGTCCAGACTATGTTAGATGACATATTCTACAAAGTTACTGAATGCACTTCAGCAAAGGCAATCTGGGATTCTCTCAATACTATGGTAGCAGGATCTGCAGATGAAAGAAAATATAGGAGATCACATCTGATCTCTCAGTATGAGAACTTCAAGAAGGAAGAAGCAGAAACAGTTGCTGATATGTACGATAGACTCAGACTCATAATAAATGAGCTGAAATCATTGGATAAGAATATCATATTGATAGAGATAAATGACAAGATCCTTCTTTGCTTCCCAAACACATGGTATTCAAGGATCTGGCCAATCAAAGAAGATAGAAGCCTCAATGAAATCTCTACAGAGACCTTGCTGGGCAAGCTCAAATCTTATGAGCAGCTCATAAATACTAGAGAAGCTGAACAAAGAACCTCTTCTTCATTAAGGAAAGAGCAAAGCATTGCTTTTAAAGCAACTGAAGAAGAAGCCATTCCAGACAATAACGAACTAATGAGTCTCTTGGCTAAGAGATTTTATAAGATGGAAAGGAAGGACTTTAGGAGAAGATCAGCCAGAAATGATGATAAGTTAAAGTATGACAAGACTCCTACTAAAGAGATTGTCTGTTATAGGTGCAGGGAACTTGGATATATACTTCAAGAATGTCCAGAGAACCAGAATAAAGAGAATAAGAAGGAGAAGCACTCTAAGAAGTATACTCACAAGCCATCCTCCAACAAACACAAGAAGAAGGAGAGGGGCTTTGTTGCTGAAACATGGAGTGAATATGAGGAATCTTCATCCAGCTCCAGTGAGGATGAATGGTGGATAGAATATTCGCAAAGAGAATAAAAAATAACTAGCAATCCAACAAGGCAAGTATACCTATTGAATTTTAGCTAGGGGACACAAGTTTCGTATTTAATTAAGGGAACCGTTGAGTAATCTTTCTCAAACGAAGACTATTATCTTATCGAAGGATTATTTTAGGGTTTGTTAAAAGAAAACTAATTGCGATAAAAAAAGGAAATATTTGCACTAATAAGAGAACTACTTGCAGCTAAATAAAGATCGACTAAAAATGATTACAACGACGGGTTGAAACGATGATAAAAAAAGCACTCGATCGAGAATCACCTCGGCCAAAGTTGATAAAAAATGTGATAATAAACTCTAACTTAGTAAGGCAAAGGTCCTTGACCGTGGAGGTTCCAAAAGCATGAACACGCTTCTCTCGAAGACGTGCCCACCTGAGTTTAGGAAGGTCCGACCGAACTCTCGTCCAAATCGGAGGCCTAAAACTCGCTTTACGCTTTGAACCCCGCTATTGGATTTCGCTTCAATCCGGGAGATTTAACATCTGCCTCTCTCGAGGGGTGCGTGTAACTCTCTTTACTCATGAGTGTTCACTCCAAACTACGAGCCTCTCGGCTAGCTAAGAGTGGAAACAAAGATGGAAAATATATATCGATGATGTATCTCCAAACATAATTATTCAAGAGTAAATAAAGGTCTAAACCTTTTCAAAGAAAAAGAAAACTAGAGCATCATAACTTAATCAACTCAAACCTCGGATCATTAAGATCGAGTATAAGGAGGATTAGTTACTCATGGTGAAGTGGAGGAAGAGAGATGAGTAGGAGTGCATGAAAACAAAATAGAGACAAGTTAAAGTAAACAAACTTTATATTAAATCCAACAGAGAGCTACAACTTGAAATATAAAAATATTACACTTGGAGGAAATGAAAACTAAGCTAGCACTAAAACTGAAACAGAAACTAAACCAAACTATTACAGAAGAGTAAAACTGAAAATAAATAGAAAAATTGAAATGAGAACAGGAGAGAGGAAGAACACCAAGCGAGAATTGAAAATGGCAGCACTTCCCCTCTCCCAAAATTCTATCTTCTTTCTTCAAGGGGGGGCTCTATTTATAGATTTTTCAAAGAGCAGGAAATGAATTTAGCCATACACGGGAGTTGACCATGGTATGACTTCTGGCGGGAAATTATGATTGCCTAAGTACGTGTGTGTGCATTAATGACGACAGCAGGCTTTTGTGAAAAAGCGGGACTTGTGCACTAGCAGTAGGTAAGCTCGGCGAACTGGGAGAGAGAGCTCGACGAAATCACAAGAGAAGGAGGGAGAGCTCAACGAATGCTGAAAAGAGAAGGTGGACGGGAGGTGGATGAACTCTGGACTGAAGGCGAGGTCGACGAATTTTAAGGAGTTCGTCGAACGCAAAACTGAAGGCTGAGCTCGACGAAATGGCGGAAAGAACCGTTTGTCGAACGCAGAAAATGTGGTGGACGAATGTCGAACTGAGAAGGGGGGATAGCTTGAAGAAAAGTCTAAGCTCGATGAATTCTGGCGAGCTCGATGAATGGTGAGGTCAACGAATGGCTGATCTAGACGAAATTAGAGGAGGAGGGACGGGAGGTCGACAAACTCTGGACTGAAGGAGAGTTCGACGAACGTCGAATGCAGAACTGAAGGCTGAGGTTGATGAAATTGAAGACGTTTATCGAACGCAGAACTGATGGCCGAGGTAGATGAAATTGAATACGTTCATCGAATGAAGAACTGAAGGCTGAGCACGACGAACTGGGGCTGAAGGAGAGGTCGACGAACTCAAAGACGTTCGTCGAATGCAGAACTGAGGGATAAGCTCGACGAACTGGGGCTAAAGGAGAGGTCGACGAACTTAGGCGAGCTCGACGAACGGCTGAGCTCAACTAAATGGTTGAGCTCGACGAAAAGCTGAGGTCGACGAATTTGCTGAAAAACCTTCAAACTCGGAAGGAAAAAAAGAAAAAATTAGTGGTATTAAAATATATACAAAATGAGGTCAAAATAAAACTTTAAAAACATTATTTCTATAATAAAAACTTGTAATTACCCTAGTAGTTCAAGCTATAGAATGTATTATCAAACTCCCCCAAGCTTAAGCTTTGCTTGTCCTCAAGCAAAAATATGAAAACTAGCTAACATAAAAGTGACTAATCAGGAAAATTCTAATTATGATAACACAAGTACAATGCAAAATTCTAAGTAGGGAGAAGGTGAAACGTAAACCTAAAATAATTACTTAAACATGGTTTAACTTTTTTAAACTTTACTAAAAAAAAGACAATTCATCCAAGATTTTAACAGAATTCTTTAAATAAGTTAAAGCAAGGCAACAAATGAAATAGGGCATTGAGTTGTTACTAGATTCTAAGAGGCATTTTATACCCAAATCAATCAAAGAAAAAAAATCTAAATTCAAATCTAAGACTTAATTAATCTACTTTTCTTCTTCACTTAGCTAAAAGAAAACCTAGGAGCATGAATCAACAGGACTTATTTGGAACAAAATGTTTTGTTTAGGCATATAATTAGGAATGGAATTAAAAGATAAACAAGGAGGCTCAAAAATCACACAAAACCAAAATAAAGAGTTTCAAATTTTCAAAAAAATAACATATATATATATATATATATATATATATTTTTTGAAAACAAAGGCCAAAAATAATTTGTCTTTTCTTTTTGAAATTGGCCACAAAATTAAATATTTCTTTTGAGCAAATTGTTCTTAAATTTCTCCAAAAATCACAAAACAACCCTATCACAACATGAAATTTTATGAAACTCAAAAAGTTAGTGTGATATGATAGGTTGGAAAATTTGGCTTTGGTGAAAAATAAAGTGATAAGTGGAGTTATCTAATGGAATAGGAAAAAAAGACTCAAAAGCGGCTAACTAGGGGAATAATTTTTAGTTGGCGAGAAGGCTCAAACAAAAATAAAGATGGCCTACATCATATTCATGCTACTAAAATTTGCCTACAATATTAGTTTTGAAAAAATTCAAAGAGTAGGTCCTAGATATTAAATAGAGACTAATGAACTTATTTTGAAAATAAGAATAATACGAGTCTAGAATCATTCACATCTACTACACTACACAAAGTTTACATTACAAAAAATATCTAAAAACAAAAAGTAAAATAGTGGATGAAAGGTTTTTAGGAAGTAAAGAAAATAAAGAACGAGAAACCATAATAGAAATGCGAGTTTTAGAAAAACGCTTCACGTTCACATGCTACCGTGAATTAGGAACACAACATTGCCAACATTTACATGTGAAACATAATTAAAAAGAATGATTAGAAAGATTATTAATAGCTAATTTGTTATAAAAAATTTTGAGAAAAATAAAACAAAAAATAAGGAGAGCTAATGAAATAACAAAATTCATTTAAAATATTAAAGTAAAAACAAATAACATAATAATTTTTTTTTTTTTTGAAATATTCTTTTTTTTTGGATTTCTAAAGATACTATCTTTTTTTATTATTTTTCTTTAAGAAGAAAAAGGTGAAAGCACTTAAAAAAATTTTGATTTTGATTTTTTTTTAGAGAAACAAAATAAAGAAAATGGAAGGAGGAAATCCTCCCCCAAGCTAAAAATGGACATTATCCTCAATGGAGAAAAGAGGGAAAGGAGAAAGAGAAAAGATAAATATAAGTACAAAATTGAAAACAGGTATTTCCCCGGATTTGCGAGTCGCAGAAGGTTCCGTGATGATGCTACCCCATGCTTGCGCTTTAGAACTTCATAAAATGTCTTCTTTGGACTTTGTGATGGATTTAGTAGCATTAGAGTAGCTGATCGCAGGAGCTTTAGCTTGTCGAAGCCATCAGGGGCAAAAGTGTAAAATAACGAAAATAAAAAAATAACTTGGGTTGCCTTGCAAGAGTGCACTTTGTTTAAAACGTCGTTTGAGCTCGACGCAACAAAATAATATTGTCCAAAAACAATTTGTCCAATAATAATAATAACAAAAATAATATTCAAAGTTTTTAACAAAAATAAAGTCTTAAGCTAGTTAAAGTTCATGCAAAATAAAATTGACATTGTTCGGACTGACATCATCACCACAGAAATAAAGTTTAAGAAACTGCCCATTCACTTTAAAATCACCCTTATCAAGGTATGAAATTAAAATAGTGTCATAAGGAAAAAAACTTCTTTAACAGTAAATGGCCCAGACCAACGTGATTTTAACTTGACCGGAAATAAATGTAATCGTGAATTATATAAAAGAGCTTGGTCACCAGGCTTGAAGGTTTTTGGGTGCCTTAAGTGCTCGTCGTGAAAACCCTTCGTCTGCTCTTTATAAAATTTATTATTTTCGTATGCGTAAGAGCGCCACTCGTCGAGTTCATTAAGTTGAAATTTTATAAGGTCGCCGACAGAGTGGGGATTGAAATTAAAAAAACTTAAGTCCCAAAAAGCACGGTGTTCTAATTCTTTGGGTAAATGGCATGATTTTCCATAGACCAACCGATACGGCGTACATCCGATGGCGGTTTTATATGCTATTCGGTAGGCCTATAGAGCATCGTCTAATTTAGTTGACCAATATTTTCTAGAGGTGGAAACAGCTTTTTCTAAAATTCTTTTTATCTATCTGTTCACTACTTCGACATGTCTGTTAGTTTGGGGGTGGTAGGTAGTTGAAATATTATGCGTAACGCCGTATTTTCTAAGATTTTGGAAAACTGCGCGTTACAAAAATATGAACCCCTATCGCTAACGATGGCTCGTAGCGTATCGAATCGAGAAAATAATTTTTCAAAAACGTAATTACGACTCGGGCGTCATTTGTAGGAAGAGCTTGGGCTTCAATCCATCGTGAAACATAATCTACAAGAACTAAAATGTATTTGTTTCTAAAGCAAGAAGGAAGAGGGCCCACCAAATCAATTCCCCAGAGGTCGAAAACTTCGCACTCAAGGAAATAATTTTGCGGCATTTCATTTTTATTTGGAATATTTCCCGACCGTTGGCAACTATCACACCTACTCCCAAAGGATTGCGTGTCTTTAAACAAGTTAGGCCGGTAAAAACCCGCGCAAAGCACTTTGTGGGAAGTGCGAGCAGCATGATAGTAACCACCAGTCGGTCCTTCATGCAAATGTTTTATAATATCTTGTCCTTCTTCAAAAGAGACACATCTCCTTATCACTTGGTCTGCCAAAACTCGGAAAAGATACGGGTCCTCCTAAAAATAGTTCTTCAACTCAGAAAAGAATTTCTTCTTTTACTGAGAGGAGAACTCTTTTGGGAGTATACGAGCCACTAAATAGTTGGCAATGTGTGCAAACCAAGAAGAAGGGGACGTGTTAATTAAAAGCAGCTTCTCATCGGGGAAGAAATCATTAAAAGATTTTTCATCTAATTTTTCTATATAAGATTAATCTAATCGTGAGAGATGGTCAGTGGCCAAATTCTCGGCTCCTCGCTTATCATGAATTTCTAAGTAAAACTCCTGGAGGAGTAAGACCCAGCGAATCAGGCGCGGCTTGGCATCCGTCTTAATAAGAAGATACTTGAGGGCCGAGTGGTCCGTAAAAATTATAATTTTGGAAAGCGTAATATAAGGACGTAATTTATCAAAAGCTAAAACAATAGCTAGGATCTCCTTCTCGGTTGTGGTATAATTCTCTTATGCCAATGTAAGTGTTTTACTTATATAATAGATGGGCTGAAAGTTTTTAGATATTCGTTGTACTAGTACAGCTCCCACCGTGAAACAACTCGCATTGCACATAATTTCAAAGGGAAGGTCCCACACTGGAGCTATCATAATAGGGGAATTAATTAACTTTTCAATTATTGTTTCAAAAGCAGATAGACAAAGGTCATCAAAAATAAACAAGGCGTCTTTTTCTAGAAGATGAGTAAGGGGTTTGGTGATTTTTGAGAAGTGTTTTATGAAGCGGTGGTAGAAGCAAGGGTGTTCTAGGAAACTTATTATAGCTTTGACGTTCATAGGCAGTGACAGCTTCTCGATAACTTCTATCTGAGCAATGTCTACTTCAATTCCTCTCGCAGAAATCTTATGACCCAAAACTAACCCTTACCTCACCATAAAATGGAATTTTTCCCAATTTAGGGCAAGGTTAGTTTCTTTGCATCTTTCTAAGACTTTTTCGAGGTTTTCTAAGCAACTATCAAAGGCATCGCCAAATATGGAGAAATCGTTCATAAACACCTCCATAATGCTTTCTACATACTTATCAAAGATAGCGAGCATACATTAATGGAATGTAGCTGGCACATTGCACAACCCAAACGACATTCTTCGGTAATCAAAGGTGTCGAATGGACAAGTAAACGTAGATTTCTCCTGGTCCTCGGGAGAAATAGGGATTTGAAAATACCCTGAGAGTCCATTGAGAAAATAGTAAAAGCTATGACCGAATAATGGGTCTAAAATTTGATCGATGAATGGCAAGGGGAAGTTGTCTTTGCGGGTTGCATCATTTAACTTACGATAGTAAATACACATTCTCCAGCCTGTCACCGTCCGTGTCGGGATTAAGTCATTATTCTTATTACTAACTACAGTTATCCCTCCCTTTTTGGGCACTACCTGGATTGGGCTAACCCACTTACTATCTAAAATAAGATAGATAATTCCTACATCTAAGAGTTTCAAAACCTCGCCTTTTACGACTTCTTTCATGTTCGAATTTATACGGCGTTGAGGTTGGATTGAATTACCCGAATTATCTTCCATTAGGATTTTGGGGTGCAGAAAGATGGGCTTATACCCTTGATATAAGATATCTGCCAGGCAATAGATCGGTGATGTTTACGTAATACAAGTAGGAGCTTATCATTTTGCACTTCAGTCAGGTAGGCATAAACAATTTTTGGTAGTTTAGAGTCCTTTTTCTAAGAAGGCATACCTAAGATGTTCGAGTAGTTCCTTTAATTCAAGGATAGGGGGTTCTTCATAAGACATTTTGGAAATTCTGTCTTTTTCAAAAACAATGTCTTCGTAGACTTTTTCTTTACACGAAAAATTGAATGGGGTGGAGCTAATGGCCATGGCAGCTTCTTACAGAGATTCAATTGGAAGAGTAGAGGAAGAACAAAAATCCAAAAATTTATTTTCACTTTCAAAAAGGCAGTAGGAAGATTCATCACTTAAGGGAGCTAAGAAGAAATAGGAGTCGTCATTCTCCAAGGTATTTTTCATCGAAGGGGTGATAAAGAAGGTCACTTCATCGTCGCCTACTCATAGGAAGAGCTTACCATTGCTTATGTCAATGATAGCTCGGGAGGTGGAAAGGAATGGTCGGCCAAGGATCAAGGGAACCTTGACCTCTTCTTTGATGTCCAATATGACGAAATCCACTAGGAAGAAGAATTTGTCGACTTTAACTAAGAAATCCTCCACGATTCCTAACGGGTATTTAGCTGATATATCAGCGAGTTGGATACTCATGCATATGGGGTTGAGGCTACCAATTCCTAACATCTTGAATAACTAGAGGGGCATCAGGTTGATACTCGTACCTAAGTCGGCCAATGCATGCTTGACAAAAAGATCACCAAAGACACACGAAATAGAAGAACTACCCGGATCACTAATCTTCTTTGGTAAACCATTTGTCAAGATCGCATAGCACTCAGCATTTAGCATGACATGCGATAAGTTTTCTAACTTCTTTTTATTAGTCAGGAGGTCCTTAAGATACTTAGTGTACTTCGGCATCTGGGAGATTGCTTCGTGGAAGGGCATATTTATCTGGATTTGCTTAAATATTTCTAGGAAGCGAGTGTATTAATCATCCTGACATTGCTTGATAAATTCAGAAGGGTATGGTGGAGTTGGATCATTTTTAAAGATGGATGGTGGAGTTAGATCTTTTTCTTCAACAGAATGAGGGGTGATAACTTCTTCTTCAGTAGAGAGTGAAATGATAAAAAATTTCTCGGCAGATGGTTGATTTTTTAAAATGGCGGTGGAGCTTGCCTCACGCTCTTCGCTAACCACACAAGAAACTTGCTTCTCACTCCGAAGAGTTATAGCTTTCGCTTTCTCTCTCGAGTTGGGCTCGGTGTTGGTAGGAAGAGACTAGGTGGGTCGCTCAGAAATAATTTTTGTGAGTTGTCCTACTTGATTCTCTAAACTTTTAACAGTCCTGGCTAGGTTTCTTATAGTAGCATCATTTGTGTTTATATATTTTGAAAGTAACTCCTCCAAGCTTGGAGGTTTTGTACAATTTTGAAGAGGTGGAGGTGGTGCAAAAAAATCATTTTGTGGTGGCGAGCGCATTGCGTTCGAGGGATTACTCCACGAAAAGTTTGGGTGGTTTCGTAAAGCGGGATTATAACTATTCGGAGAAGCGAAACCCGGAGAAGGAAAATTAGCAGTAGAAAAATTATGAAAAGCGTTTCTAGGCATATTATTACATAATCTAATTGTTTGGGAGCAGGAGTTACAGATTCCCATACCTAAGGGGCGGGGCAGCAATAATCTCCGTTAACTTTTTACTTAATACTTCCACTTGCAGAGCTAGCTGGGAGACGTTATCTACTTCAAAGATACCTGCAAGATTGTTTGGGCGGGACTAGGACAATTCACTTGAAATGTGTTCATGGTCATTTCCTCGAAAAGTTCAAGAGCTTCTTCTAGGGTTTTGTGGTTTAAGGTACCACTAAAAGCTGTGTCTATCATTTGTTTGTGCTTTGATTTAGCCCGTTATAAAATGTCTACACTTGTAACCATACAGGAAGCGCGTGATCGGGGCATCGTCTTAAGAGTTCTTTAAATCTTTCCCAGGTTTCATAATCTATTTGTCTAAAGGCAGAAATATCATTCTTAGGTTTTGCGTTTTTAGCTGGCAAAAAATACTTCACCAGAAATTTTTAAGTTAGTTGATCCCAGGTGGTGATGTTGTTTTTTGGTAGAGTGTTAAGCCATTGCTTATCCTTGGTTCTTAGGGAGAAAGGTAAGAGTCTTAGCCTAATAGCATGATTTGTAACATCATTGATTTTAAAGGTGTCACAAATCTCAAGAAAGCTAGTTATATGCGCGCTCGGATCTTCATCTTGAAGTCCATCATATTGCACATACTGCTGCACCATTTGAATTATGCTAGGCTTAAGTTAAAAATTATTATTAGCTATACCAGGGCGAACTATGCTTTATTCTGTACCCTCTAGATTCGGTCGTGCATAATAGGACATTGGCCTATGCAGGGCTTCCTCTACGACGGGCTCTTCCATTCTTATGGTAGAAAATGATTCGGAATCCTTAATCGGTATTTGGAGAGTAGGGCCTTGTAAATCGCGATCTTCTCTAAAGAGTACGCTCAATTTTGTGGTCCAAGTCCAAAATATCCGACGGATTTCCGCAGTTCATGCACTAGCAGAAGAGAATATGAAGAAAGAGAAAAATAAACTAAGAAAAAGAGTTACTTTTTTTGGAATAAAATTTTTTTTATGTTCTAACTCCCGAACTTCCCAAGGGCTACCCGATAAAGGGTTTGCAAGGTACTAGACAAGATAGTGGTACTTAAGCCACATTGCCCTTTTCGAGAGAGTTAGGTGGTGTAGAAAAATTGTGATATGGGTTTCTATTAAGAGCGTTAATATTTTTTTGAATTTTTAATTTTTAAGAAAGAGGGTGAGAAAGAGAAGTGATAAAAGTAATAGGTTCGTGTTTTAGAATTATCAACAAATGTTGATCCCCGGCAATGGCGCCAAAAACTTGGTGGACAGAATATTCGCAAAGAGAATAAAACCGAAATAGCAATCCAACTAGGCAAGTATACCTATCGAATTATAGCTAGGGGACACAAGTGTCGTATTTAAATCCGGGAACCGTTGAGTAATCTTACTCACACGAATACTATTATCTTATCAAAGGATTGTTTTAGTGTTTGTTAAAAGAAAACTAATTGCGATTTAGAAAGAAAATGTTTACGCTAAAAAGAGAACTACTTGCAGCTAAATAAAGAGCTACTAAAAATTATTACAACGAGGGGTTGAAACGATGATAAAGAAAAGCACTCGATCGAGAATCACCTCGGCCTAAGTTGATCGAAAATGCGATAATAAACTCTAACTTAGTAAGGCAAAGGAACTTGACCGTGGAGGTTCCCAAAGCATGAACACGTTTCTCTCAAAGTCGTGCCGACCTGAGTTTCGGAAGGGCCGACCGAACTCTCATCCAAATGGGAGACCTAAAGCTCACTTTACATTGTGAACCCCGCTATTAGATTTCACTCAAATTCGGGAGATTTAACGTCTTCCTCTCTCGAGGGGTGCATGCAAATCTCTTTACTCATGATTGTTCACTCCAAACTACGAGCCTCTCAGCTAGCTAACAGTGGAAACAAAGATGGAAAATATATATCGATGATATATCTCCAAACATAATTATTCAAGAGTAAATCAAGGTCTAAACCTTACAAAGAAAAAGCAAACTAGAGCATCATAAATTAATCAACTCGAACCTCGGATCATCAAGAAAGAGATAAAGGAGGATTAGTTACTCATGGTGAAGTGGAGGAAGATAGATGAGTAGGAGTGAATGAAAAAAAGAGACAAGTAAAAGTAAACAAACCTTATATTAAATCCAACAGAGAGATACAACTTGAAATATAAAAATATTACACTTGTAGGAAATGAAAACTAAGCTAGCACTAAAACTAAAACTAAAATTAAATTAAACTATTACAGAAGAGTAAAACTGAAAATAAACAGAAAAATTGAAATGAGAAAAGGAGAGAGGAAGAACACTAAGGGAGAAATGAAAATGGCAGCACTTCACCTCTCCCAAAATTCTATCTTCTTTCTTCAAGGGGAGGGGCTCTATTTATATATTTTTCAAAGAGCAGGAAATGCATTTAGCCATGCATTAGAGTTGTCCCTAGTATGACTTCTAGTGAGAAATGATGATTGCCTAGGTATGGGTGATGTTTAGTAATGGCGACAGTAGGCTTTTGTGAAAAAGCGGTACTTGTCCTTTGGCAGCAAGTAAGCTCGACGAGCCGGGAGAGAAAGCTAAACAAAATCAAAGGAGAAGGAGGGAGAGATCGACGAATGCTGAAAAGAGAAGGTGTACGAGAGGTCGACGAACTATGGACTGAAGGCCATTTCGACGACTTTGGAGGATTTCGTCGAACACAGAACTGAAGGCTGAGCTTGACGAAATGCAGAAAGAACCGTTCGTTGAAAGTAGAAAATAAAGTCAATGAACATCGAACTGAGAAGGGGGAGAGCTTGACTAAAAGACTGAGCTCGACAAATTCTGTCAAGCTCAACAAATACTGAGGTCGACGAATGACTAAGCTTGACGAAATTAGAGAAGAAGGAGTGATGGGAGGTCGATGAACTCTGGACTGAAGGCGAGTTCGACAAACGTCGAATACAGAACTGAAGGCTGAGGTCAACGAAATTGAAGACGTTCTTCGAACGCAGAACTTAAGGCTGAGGTCGACGAAATTGAAGAAGTTCATCGAACACAGAAATGAAGGTTGAGCTCGACGAACTGGGGCTGAAGGAGAGGTCGATGAAATCGAAGACGTTTATCGAACGTAGAACTGAATGCTGAGCTCGACGAACTGGGGCTAATGGCGAGGTCGACGAACTCTAGAGAGCTCGACGAACAGCTGAGCTCGACGAACTGGTTGAGCTCAATGAAATGAGCTCGACGAAAAGCTAAGGTCGATGAATTTGCTGAAAACCTACAAACCTGCAAGGAAAAAACGAAAACATTAGTGGTATTAAAAAAATATACAAAACGAGGTCAAAATAAAACTTTAAAAACATGATTTTTATAATAAAAACTTGTAAATACCCTAGTATTCTAAGCTACAAAATGTATTATCAATGAAGAAAAAGCTAAGGCTAGAGAGGTCTGCTTGATGGCAATCATTGCATCATGCAGCCACTCTGAAGCTGAAATTTCTGAAGTTGAATCTGAATCAAAAGAAGATCAGGTAATTTCTTCTTTTGATTTTACATCAGAACAATTCAAAACTGAATTTAAACTATTATGCAATGATTTAATCAAATCTGAGAATTAAATCAAACTTCTCAGAGAAAAATTAATTGAATATGATAATTTATTTTCTTAAAATATTAAACTTAAAGATGATTTAGACAATGCTTCAGAACAAATAATATCCTTAAAAACTAAATTATCTTAGTCTAAGGAGTTTGAAGAATCCCTTAATGGGAGAAGTATCAAACTGATGAATTTCACAAGTACAGTAAATGCAAGGCTAAATGGCAAACTGGGCTTGGGAGCTTCATCTAGTCAGCCTCCTTTGTTATAGAAAAACATATTATCTATTCCTGTAAAGTTTGATTCTGAAAAAGGAAAATGAAAATTAGAAGATGTAAATAAATAAACTGAAGTTTTTCACAAGACTGAAAAAAAAAGTAAAATTTTCATAAATATTATGTTCAACATAATTCGTAGAACAGAGCTCGACGAAATAACTATTATTCGTCGAACTAAGATCGATGAACTATGAACCCAGAATTTCAGTATAATTATTCTACTAACTGCGCTTGATGATCTCAATATGGTTCGTCGAACCGCGATCGACGAACGTGGGGTGCATAGAATGAATATTTTCATTCTGTGAACGGAGTTCGACGAACTCATCCCAATTCGTTGAATGCAGATCAACAAACTTATTTTAATTCGTCGAACCCAGAATTTTTTAACAGAAACTTTAATTCTTTAAAAAATTTTATCAAGCTAAAACTTTTATTAATCCTTTTACCCAGTGGATGATTCCACCTAGGAGATTTCATCCACTAGGTAATAAGGATCAGCCTAAATTGTCATATATTTCTAATTATAAGTTTGAAAGAATTCATGGACCCAAGGTTACCTGGGTCAAGAACACATGACCTATTTTTTATGCAGGTGAAAGAACTATCCTACCACATAGGAACAGTGGTATCTGGATAGTGGGTGCTCTAAACATATGATTGGAAGTAAAGCAAATCTAACAGATTTCAAGTCAAAGCTTGGACCAAAAGTAATATTTGGAGACTCTGTTGGGTACATTGAAAATTGTGTACCAGATTTGGAGAAGCCTCACATAACTCAATGATATATGTCAGTTTATATTTGATGGCATTTTGAGTTTACTTATGCAAGCTAAAGATTACAGAAAATATTCCAAGTACAAAAGTGTCGAGACACTTATAATGTGTCGACACCTTTGAATGAGCAGCGTCAAGACTAGAAGCAAGGTTGTGTCGACACACAGGACTTGTATCGACACATAGAATTTGAGTCAACAACAGCTGTGTCGACACTCAGGACTAGTGTCGACACACTTTGACTAGAAGTGCTGACATTAACATAAGAAGCTGTGTCGACACACATAATTTAAGTCGACGTCAGTTATAAATAAAGAAGCTATGTCGACACATAGAATTTAAGTTGACATCAGTAATAAATGGAGAAACTGTGTCGACACACAGGACTTGTGCCGGCATATTTTATAAATGTTGTGTCAAGACTGAATAAAGAGTCATATCGACAGATTCTGAAGATGTCGACAACATCAAAGAAGCTGTATAGACACCAAGGAATTGTGTCTACACACATTATATTTGTGTCGACAAATTATATATTTTTGTCTTGACACAATCAGCTGAGTCAAATAACTCTAAGTGTCAGATCTCAAGACTGAAGACTTGATATCTATCAGAATCTTCAAAGCTGTCAGATATGTCAGAACTGTCAGATGTCAGTTAACTACCGGATCAGCTGGTTGCCTCTGATGAGATCTATAAAAGGAATTGATCTATCACAGAATGAAAATGAAAGATAGAAAGAAGGAAACTTAGAAGAAGGAGAAATCACTTCAAGAAGAATTCACAGAATTATAAACAGCAAGAAGATTCTGAATCTGAATTAGAGAAGGAGACAATATCTCATTAGATCTGTCAGTGTTTGCATATTTAAGTCTTTAAGGAGGAAGAAGTTGGATCTACACAAACTTCTCAAGAAGATTCAACCTAGGTTCTCTCTTTCAAGAAGCTTTGAATAAGCTAAGTCAGGTTGAATGAGATTCATTACAGTAAAGGTCAGAAAAAGCAGATTCATCAAGATCTGATCAAGATTCCCTCACCCCTCTCTATCTATCTGGGTGAAGGAAGAAAGTAATTCTTTAATCAATTTTCTGTAAGATCTATTTTTAGATCTGAGTATAAGAGATTTCAATCTCTGAGTTATAAGCATGTAACTATAAAGGTTGAGGTAGGGCTATTTGCCTGAGGTAGGAGATTAAGGGTCTGTTTGGTGCAGCTCTGGAGGCTAGAAAATATCTATTACAGCCGTCAGAGCTGCTTTACATGTGTTTTTGACAGCTCCTTATGAAGAGCTTTTCAAAAATCTAGAGTTGTTTTGTAGCATTTCAGAAATCCCCCCCCCAGCTTCAGCTTTCGCAAAATAGCTTTCTTTCTCACAGGTTTTGGAAATCTAATGGTTTCTTCAGTTGGAACATGCTCAGAGGCCGGACGGCCTTCCTCCGACGATTCTGAACCCTGGACGGCCTTCCTCCGGCGATTCCAAGCCCCTGATGTCCTTCCTCCGGCGATTCCGAGCGCACTTCTGCACAGAACACTCAAACACTCTACTGCTTTTCAAAACTTCTCTCCAGAGATCTATTTTAAAATAGCTCTATCCGGACAGCAGTTTTTCACTCCGCCAGAGTTGTCCCAAACAAAGCCTAAGTTCTCTGAGATGTAGGCTTGGTGATAAGGGCTGAGGTAGGGCTTGATTGCCTAAGTTATAGGAGTGTGGATTCACTCTAAGGTAGATTTCATAGGAAGAGCCTGAGTTGTAGGACTTGTTGAAGTCTGAGCTGTAGGAACCAACTTGGGTTCTGAGTTGTATAACCTGATGATCTGAGAAGGTGGAAGGAAGTTTGGTTGAATCTAGTGTACTTCTAGATAGGCAAAGGGGGAAGTGGATGTACCCATCACTTTGGGAACCACTATATATTTGTGTGTCTGCTACTATTGGATTATTCTGTGTTGTGGTAGCTATAGAATAATAGTTGTGCTGTGTTTAATTTATTATCTGCCAAAGTGAATTGGAATTGAACCTATTCACCCACCTCTCTAGGTGTTTAGACATTCTAGAAACCAATTCCTTCAGACTCATACAGTGGACAAATAGAAGGCTATTAAAATATAAAAGTTGGAGTAGTTACCTTCAGGAAGGTAGCTTATGTAAGTGGTTTCAAGCATAACCTAATATCCATTAGTCATTTATGTGATGAAGGTTATTATGTATACTTCAATCAATCTTCTTCCATTATTACTTCTAGTGACAACAAATCTGTTTTAACTGGAATTAGACATGGCAACATATATGTAGTAGATTTTAAATCTGCTAATTAAGAAATTTGTTTATTTAATCAAATTAGTTCAACCAATGAATTATAGCATAAGAGATTAATGTAACGGCCCGGCCCGCAGCACGGACCGCCGGCCTACCAGCAGCCGGGTTTAGAGCTCAGAGGCCCACCAATAGTGCGGCTTGTCTCGCCGCACGGCCCACTGGTAGTCTTTACCTTTGTACTATATATATTACTTTTGCTGCTACCATTTTTCTGGAGATAGTCTACTTGCTCTGAGGAGGATTTATGCTAGGTTGCTAGTTATTTTAAAACTACAACTATTATTATTATAAGATTATTGCATGATCAGCATGTTTTATAAAGGTAAATCACTATTTTCCAAATAACATATAAAGATCGTTTTCTTATATATAATATAAATTAAATGTAGAGTCTTGCATGGCATAAGTTGTCCTCTTAGGGCTCTTATGCACTTCTTAGGATGTCAAATCTGAATAAAGTATTTTTCCACAGCACTTAAGTATAATTTTTAACTGTGGACTAGGTGATCCACTGAGCTGAGGGATACAGCCTCTTTTATATAAC
Source organism: Platanthera zijinensis (assembly GCA_039513925.1). Taxonomy (NCBI): domain Eukaryota; kingdom Viridiplantae; phylum Streptophyta; class Magnoliopsida; order Asparagales; family Orchidaceae; genus Platanthera; species Platanthera zijinensis. The sequence goes on from CM077080.1 coordinate 161,720,958, forward strand.
TGAATTTCTAATCATTAAACTCATAAATTTGTTTCATTAAGTGTAATAGATGGTTTTGCCTGAGCGTCAGCAGTTATCCCCTGCTTGACGTGGCATCATGACGCGCGTTTTCTCATACTCTAATAATTCTTTAATTCAGAGAAAATGCGGGTTGTGACAGTTGGTATTAGAGGGAGGTTGCTTGACAAGTTAGTCGGGCAACCTTCCTTTGAAGTCTTTAGTAGTTCAGAATCATGTCATTCACACACCAATATATCATCAGCACGTCTTAGCAAAAGCACGAACACTACACTCATAGCATAACATAAAGTATACGGGGCATATTATGTAGTATGGGATGCATAATATGTGTTCGTATATGGATCCACCATAGGGGCAACATGTGAGGGTTATGTAGTATGGGATGTAACACCCCAAATATCCCTAAGACAAAATGGAGATTTTGTAGGCTGACACGGCTTGGGACACGGGCGTGTCCCAGGGCGTGTTGAGGGGGGGCTGACACGCCAGACGACACGGGCGTGTCGGAGGGCGTGTCCAGCCAGGTGTCGTGTGTGTTGGCCAGCGACTTGCAGGCGGCAAAGTCGGGCGGCGTGTCGCTTGACACGGCCTGGGACACGGGCGTGTCCCAGGACGTGTCCGGGCGTGTCCAACACGTGTCCATCCTGGGCGTGTCGAGGTGTCGACCTGGCGGTTGGCGGTCGTCAAGCGGCGACACGGCCTGGAACACGGGCGTGTTCCAGGGCATGTCCAGGCTTGGTCGACGAGCGTGGGGAAGCGGTCGACGTCGACGATAGTCGAGCTTGAGGGACACGGCCATGGACACGGGCGTGTGCCTTGGCCCTGTACTTCTCTGGTAGTTTTGTCACATGTGTGTGGCCGTGTTACAGGGGTGACACAGGCATGTCGATTGACTGACACGGGCGTGTCAAGTCCGACACGGGCGTGTCCAAGCCCGTGTTATGGTATCTTTTGAGTCGGTTGCTAACCGACTGGGAGTACACGGCCTGTGACACGGGCGTGTCATAGGGCGTGTCAGGCCTGTTGAAATGTTTTTCAGAGCAGATCTCGGCCGTTCGTTTCCTTCTATTTGGATCTTGTGGTCCAAAGCCTTTCCAGCTTCTATATGGCCGTGGATTGAGATGAAATCTCATTCTCACTTAGCCATTCTCTTTCTAAAGAGAAGAAAGAGAGGAGAGCTTGGAGGAGGAGGAGGAGGAGCTTTCCGGCCGCCGGTGGAGCTTCGTTGGTCCGAATCGTGAGCCGAGTTCGGCGTTGCGAAGACAAGACCGCTGCGGTGATTTCCATCCGGCTAGTTCTTCCATGGCGCCGAAGCGATCGTCAAGGGTAACGGTCTTTCTTCCTTGGGCAGGTGAAGCCCTTTGTTTATGCATGTGCATGGGATCCTCCATCAAGAGATGGAAAAGCGTAAGCGATTCCAGCAGTTGAGTCTGCATCTAGAGCCGGAAGTATGTAGTACGACATAGGCATGCTGTGTGAAGCCCATCAAGACGTATGTCGGGATTGGTGATGTTTATATTACGAACCGGAGAAGACTCCGTGTATTCATCGTTTAGCCTACGGAGATGGTGAGGACGATGTGCTTGGTGTGAAGGATGCTTTGCATAGCTCCTTTGGTTGCATGCTTGTTAAGAGCTGGTTGTTGGAGTGCGGACACCTCTGAGTGGGTGGGCGTGTGAGGTCTTCAACAGGGGTTTGGAGGCTTATGCCCATTCCGCCAAGTGGCAGTGCGGACACCTCTGAGTGGGTGGGCGCGTGAGGTCTTCATTAGGGGTTTGGAGGCTTATGCCCATTCCACCAAGTGGCGATGTTAAGATCGGGTGAGCGGTCGATTGGTAGCAAAGCAGCAGGGCGAATTCCCTAGGCTTGTTACACTACGGGGGTAGGTCGACTGGTAGTGCTCACGGGTTTTGGAGAGGTGCGTACCTCTGAGTGAGACGGGTGCGTGAGGTCTTCAACAGGGGTTTGGAGGCTTATGCCCGCCTACCAAGTACAAACCATAAAGGTGCCCTGAGTGCACAGAGCGCCTGGCATTGAGGCCGGCGTTTGTGATGTTGTGTGTGATATATATATTGTGATTGCTATATATGCAGGGAAGGAACCACTGCCCCGGGTAAGGGGTAGGGTCGTTATAATTGGTCAGCTGAATGCTGACCGTTACTTTGTTTATCACCCATGGGGTGGACGTCCATATGCATGTGTTGTGGGCTGATTGGATTGAGCTGGCAGAAGCCCATGCTGCTGGTAGGCCCTTGAAGGCCGTGCGAAGTGTTGGATTTCATGTGTGGCCGGCCTGCGTGCCGATGTATGAACTTATATATTTGTAAAGAGAAACCTGTAAGGCCTTAAGGCCGTGTGCGGTGTACTCGTGTAAACATTCCTGGTGTTATATATAAATGTGATATTTATATAGTGTGGACATTCATTGTTATGAGTTCTGTAACTTAAAATCTTCCGCTAGAATGCTCTGAGTTAGGATGCGTGTATAAAGGTTTTTGATACTCTCAAGTGACTCTCTCGTCTGTTTGTGAAATATGGCGTGGGGCCCCGGTCGGACCCTCTGTTATATTCCATGTGACGAATGGGGGCGTTACAATTTTTGGTATCAGAGGATAGGTTTTGCGTTGGGAGCGCATAATTGAACTCACGAATGTCCACTACGAATGTGTCTGTGTCTAATCGGTTTGTTTGCCGTGTTAGCATGGAGAGTAATGCTTACTTGTTCACCTATAGGTGACAAGGAGTGGAGCTGGGCAGTCTGAGCCCCAGCGTTCGGATGAGAGTGCGACACCAGCTGAGGTGCCTACACCTCCCCCTTCTGTGGAAACGGTGCGCTTAGTTGCGGAGGTGATCTTTGCCATGCTTCAAGCACAACCATTCGGACAAGCGAGGCTTGCTGTGGCGCCAGTACAAGTTGGTGCGAGGCAAGAGCATGTTGAGGTTCCGGTTGCTGTGCACGCAGCGGACGAGCAACTGAAGCAATTTATGGAGTTTAATCCACCTATGTTTGTCGGGACGACGTCACCAACAGAGGCAGAGGATTGGCTCTCCAGAGTGAAACGAATCCTGGCTGCGCTCAGGATTAGTGAGGAGCAGAAAGTCCCGTTAGCCACTTTCCTACTGGAAGGAGAGGCGAGGCTTTGGTGGGATGAGATCGAGTTGCACCAGTTGAAAGTCCGAATTCAAAGTTCCGCAATCAGAGCAATCAGATTTGAGGAAACGTGATAAGAAGCGGTTCAGGCCTGCTGAACAAACTTCGGATGTTGCGTCAGGAGCTACGTTTGAGCAAGGACGAAATGGGCCGCGTACATGTTTTATTTGTGAGAAGCAAGGGCATATCGCCCGATTTTGCTGGAGTGGTGGTGAGAAGAAGGCAGGTGCGTCCTATGACGAAAAGGGCAAAGCCGTGGCAGAATCATCTGCATCGCGGGCGCAACCTCGAATTTACACTCTTGAGTTGCAGGAGCCGCAAAGTGCAAACCAAGCAGAACAGCAAATCCGTGCTTTGGACTTAATGGAAGCCGCGAAACGGATTCTGCGAGATGCGGAGAAGCCGAAATAAAGTGAAGTTGCACTTTATTATCTTTTGTTATATTGTATGTATGTATCTCTGTTTGTGACAAACAGTTGTAGTGGTACGATTCCATGGGGCGAGACAAGCTGCGGCCTCTAAGCTCTAAACCTGGATCGTTTTGGTTTGTATCGCAACCGCGTGGTTGTGTTGATACATGTGTGTTGCGCTAAATTTCGGGGCGAAATTTCTTTAAGGAGGGGAGGATTGTAACACCCCAAATATCCCCAAGACAAAATGGAGATTTTGTAGGCTGACACGGCCTGGGACACGGGCGTGTCCCAGGGCGTGTTGAGGGGGGGCTGACACGCCCGGCGACACGGGCGTGTCGGAGGGCGTGTCCAGCCAGGTGTCGTGTGTGTTGGCCAGCGACTTGCAGGCGGCAAGGTCGGGCGGCGTGTTGCTTGACACGGCCTGGGACACGGGCGTGTCCCAGGGCGTGTCCGGGCGTGTCCGACACGTATCCATCCTGGGCGTGTCGAGGTGTCGACCTGGCGGTTGGCGGTCTTCAAGCGGCGACACGGCCTGGAATACGGGCGTGTTCTAGGGCGTGTCCAGGCTTGGTCGACGAGCGTGGGGCAGCGGTCGACGTCGACGATAGTCGAGCTTGAGGGACACGGCCATGGACACGGGCGTGTGCCTTGGCCGTGTACTTCTCTGGTTGTTTTGGCAATTGTGTGTGGCCGTGTTACAGGGGTGACACGGGCGTGTCGATTGACTGACATGGGCGTGTCAGGTCCGACACGGGCGTGTCCAAGCCCGTGTTCTGGTATCTTTTGAGTCGGTTGCTAACCGACTGGGGGTACATGGCCTGTGACACGGGCGTGTCACAGGGCGTGTCAGGCCTGTTGAAATGTTTTTCAGAGCAGATCTCGGCCGTTCGTTTCCTTCTATTTGGATCTTGTGGTCCAAAGCCTTTCCAGCTTCTATATGGCCGTGGATTGAGATGAAATCTCATTCTCACTTAGCCATTCTCTTTCTAAAGAGAAGAAAGAGAGGAGAGCTTGGAGGAGGAGGAGGAGGAGCTTTCCGGCCGCCGGTGGAGCTTCGTTGGTCCGAATCGAGAGCCGAGTTCGGCGTTGCGAAGGCAAGGCCGCTGCGGTGATTTCCATCCGGCTAGTTCTTCCATGGCGCCGAAGCGATCGTCAAGGGTAACGGTCTTTCTTCCTTGGGCAAGTGAAGCCCTTTGTTTATGCATGTGCATGGGATCCTCCATCAAGAGATGGAAAAGCGTAAGCGATTCCAGCAGTTGAGTCTGCATCTAGAGCCGGAAGTATGTAGTACGGCATAGGCATGCTGTGTGAAGCCCATCCAGACGTATGTCGGGATTGGTGATGTTTATATTGCGAACTGAAGAAGACTCCGTGTATTCATCGTTTAGCCTACGGAGATGGTGAGGACGATGTGCTTGGTGTGAAGGATGCTTTGCATAGCTCCTTTGGTTGCATGCTTGTTAAGAGCTGGTTGTTGGAGTGCGGACACCTTTGAGTGGGTGGGCGTGTGAGGTCTTCAACAGGGGTTTGGAGGCTTATGCCCATTCCGCCAAGTGGCAGTGCGGACACCTCTGAGTGGGTGGGCGCGTGAGGTCTTCAACAGGGGTTTGGAGGCTTATGCCCATTCCACCAAGTGGCGATGTTAAGATCGGGTGAGCGGTCGATTGGTAGCAAAGCAGCAGGGCGAATTCCCTAGGCTTGTTACACTACGGGGGTAGGTCGACTGGTAGTGCTCACGGGTTTTGGAGAGGTGCGTACCTCTGAGTGAGACGGGTGCGTGAGGTCTTCAACAGGGGTTTGGAGGCTTATGCCCGCCTACCAAGTACAAACCATAAAGGTGCCCTGAGTGCACGGAGCGCCTGGCATTGAGGCCGACGTTTGTGATGTTGTGTGTGATATATATATTGTGATTGCTATACATGCAGGGAAGGAACCACTGCCCCGGGTAAGGGGTAGGGTCGTTATAATTGGTCAGCTGAATGCTGACCGTTGCTTTGTTTATCACCCATGGGGTGGACGTCCATATGCAGGTGTTGCGGGCTGATTGGATTGAGCGGGCAGAAGCCCATGCTGCTGGTAGGCCCTTGAAGGCCGTGCGAAGTGTTGGATTTCATGTGTGGCCGGCCTGCGTGCCGATGTATGAACTTATATATTTGTAAAGAGAAACCTGTAAGGCCTTAAGGCCGTGTACGGTGTACTCGTGTAAACATTCCTGGTGTTATATATAAATGTGATATTTATATAGTATGGACATTCATTGTTATGAGTTCTGTAACTTAAAATCTTCCGCTAGAATGCTCTGAGTTAGGATGCGTGCATAAAGGTTTTTGATACTCTCAAGTGACTCTCTCGTCTGTCTGTGAAATATGGCATGGGGCCCCGGTCGGACCCTCTGTTATATTCCATGTGACGAATGGGGGCGTTACATGGGATGTATAACCTCACCACATGGCTGCGACTAGCACGTTTTCTTGTCTTCGTTGCATGAGAATGTTATGTAGTATTGGATGCATAACATTTTCATGCGTACGCCGCTCATAACATGCATTAGGGCCTTTTTAGAATGCATAGCACAAACATGCATATCATAACATTGCATAAGCACAACGTGCCAAGCTAAAGACTGGCAGGATGACATATGTACACACATAAGTTTTTGAGTCAAAAATAATATAAAATCATGCATTCCCGATCTAGGCACAAGAATTAGTATGGTGGTGGTTAACCATCCTTGGTTAGGTCATAACATCAATTTTTGTAAAAAGATAAACTCTCAGAGCAAGTTTAGCTGCTTTAAGTTCATATCTATATATGTATTGTCTGTACTAGTAGTTGGGTCTAGCTGTTGTACTAGGATCTAACTAGTGTTGCTATGACTTTAGAATGGCAAGACGTCCTTTAGTTAGATCAACTCGCCTGTCTGAGGGTGATTCATCTAGAGCTCAGAATGATGTGGTAATCGAAAGCTTGCGGCAGAGTAGTGATTCCTTGAGCAGGCAGTTGGTGGAGGTATGAGCCCAGATTCAGTCTTTGGTAGCAGTTGTGGCAGGTCAGACTCAGGGAGTGCAAGGCCCTGCAGGGGGGGTTGCTGTTCCTCCCCCTCCTGCACCCTTAAGACCTCCAGTTGTGGTGCCAGCGGAGATGTCCTTCATCTCGCAGTTTTAGCTGCTGAGCCCTCCAACTTATGATAGGAAGGCATATTTCATGGTGTTAGACGACTGGCTGATCTCCATGGAGGAGATGTTCTCGTACTCAGGGATTGCAGACGATCAAAGGGTGATGATAGCCGCCTATCAGCTTAAAGGATTGGCTAAGAGTTGGTGGCTGAGAGAGAAGGAGAGCTTGGTAGCTGGATGCTCTTGGGAGGTGTTCAAAGAGATGCTATTGAGGAAGTTCTTACCCTCGGTCGAGCGTGACCGCCTCATGAATGAATTCCTCCATCTGAAGCAAAGGCAGCTCATGGTGGGTGAGTATGAGATATAATTCAGCAAGCTGAGCCATTTTGCCCCAGGATTGATCAGCATTCAGGCTGATCGAGTTAAGCAATTTCTCGGTGGTTTGAGGAGTGAGGTGCAGCAGTTGACCAATGCTTATGGGTCAGAGACTTATGTAGGAGTAGTGGAGGCTGCTCTGAAGGTGGAGGCTATTGAGACCGCGAAGAGCAGTGGACAGCAAAGTAGGAAGGATAAGAGGAAGTCTGTGGAGGAAAAGAAACCCCAGGTACCCGGTACGGTTCCTGGGAAGAAGAGCAAAGTGGTGTGCAGTTTCTGTGGCCGGTCAGGCCACCCTGTCGAGAGATGTTTCAAGAGGGCAGCAGCTCAGAGGAAGGAGCAGGTTCATGCGATTCAGGGTGCTCCTAGGAGAGATGTCTCCTGTTCTATTTGCAAGCGACCCGGGCATGATGCTGCCCAGTGCTGGTCCAAGGATAAGGTCTATTTTCAGTGTGGGCAGAAGGGACACATCAAGTCTAGGTGTCCTCAGGTCCAGCCTTCTCTTCATGCAGTTCCTCTTCAGGCATTACCTCCGCCCCAGCGTGTGGACAAGGGAAAGGGAAAGCTGAACGTGATCTCTTCCGAGGAGGCTGAAGCTTCGACTCAGGTCATCTCAGGTTAGTTGTCTTGCAGCCTGAATGTTTTGTTCTTGTCTTACTAGAATGTTTGTTGTATTGTTGTGGTACTTCCTTAGTTATATATGTTCCTATAGGGGAGTTTAATGTGGAGAACTGTTGGGCGCGGGTTATGTTTGACTCCAGCGCTACCCACTCGTTCATGGCTAGAGCCTTTTTAGAGCGACATCGGTTGACTTTAGATCGAGTTCGGGATACCTTTCATGTCAAGTTCCCCTCTGGTAAATCTGTGTTGTCAGATTTGGGCATGTTAGATTGCCCTGTTTTGTTGGGGGACTTCCTTGCGAAGGAAGACCTGAAGATGATTGATCTGTAGGACTTCGATGTTATTTTGGGCATGGACTGGCTGTCTAGGTATGATGCAGTCATTCAGTGCAAAGGGAAGTGCTTGGACTTCATCAGGGACGACGGTCAGCCCGGAAGCGTGTATGCAGATCTGAGCAAGGATTCTTCTGTCATCTCTGTGGTATGTGCTCAGAAGCTTTTTCTTTCGGACCATTTTGCTTGTTTGGTCTCGATGGTTGGGACCGCTATTAGTGTACCGCGCTTAGAGGAGATTCCAGTTGTTCTTGATTTCGCCGATGTTTTTCCTGATGACCTTCCTAGTCTTCCTCCCGAGCGGGATGTTGAGTTTGTGATCGATTTGGAGCCGGGTACGCGTCCAATTGCTAAGGCGCCGTACTGGATGGCCCCTCGAGAGCTAGAGGAGTTGCGAGTCCAGTTAGATGAGTTGTTGGCGAAAGGGTTTATCAGGCAGAGTTCGTCGCCTTGGGGTGCTCCTGTTCTATTTGTGAAGAAGAAAGATGGGTCAATGCGGCTTTGCATCGACTATAGGGAGTTGAACAAAGTCACAATTAAGAACAGGTACCCTCTGCCGAGGATCGATGATTTATTTGACCAGTTTTGTGGTAGCACGGTCTTATCCAAGATTGACCTTCGTTCAGGCTATCATTAGCTTAGGATCCGTGAGACATATATTCCACGGACTACGTTTAGATCGAGGAACGGACATTTTTAGTTCTTAGTGATGTCGTTTGGATTGACCAACGCTCCATCAGCATTCATGGATATGATGAACCGGGTGTTCAAGGATTTCTTAGATAAGTTCGTGGTGGTCTTTATCGATGACGTGTTGGTTTATTCTCGCAGTGCTGAGGAGCATGAGCAGCATCTGCGCTTGGTTCTATCGGAGTTGAGGAACCATAAGTTATTCGCCAAGTTAAGCAAGTGCGAATTTTGGTTGCCTCAGGTCTCGTTTCTGGGCCACGTGGTGAATGAGGATGGGATCTCGGTTGACCCGGAAAAGATCGCAGCAATGATGGATTGGAGTAGGTCGGGCACGCCTAAGGAGATCAGGAGCTTTCTAGGATTGGCCGGCTACTACAGGAGGTTTGTGGAGGGTTTCTCTACCCTAGCTGCACCTTTGACTAAGCTGACTCAGAAGAACGTGGCTTTTGTTTGGAGCGAGAAGTGCGAAGAAGCCTTCCTGGAGTTAAAGAGGAGATTGTGCACTGCTCCCGTTCTGACCCTGCCTACCGAGGGCGTGGATTATGATGTATACGTGGATGCTTCGCATGTGGGTCTGGGATGCGTATTAATGCAGGTGGGTAAGGTGATTGCCTATGGGTCAAGGCAACTTAAGACTCATGAGAAGAATTATCCTACGCATGACCTCGAGTTCGTAGCGGTTATTTATGCGTTGAAGCTGTGGAGACACCTACTTTATGGGGCTCAGTGCAAGATCTTCACCGACCATAAGAGCCTGAAGTACGTGTTCACGCATAAGGAGTTAAATTTGCGCCAGCGTCGGTGGCTAGAGTATGTGGCCGATTATGATGTAGAGATCCAGTATCATCAAGGCAAGGCCAATGTGGTGGCCGATGCCTTGAGCCGAAAGACGGGAAAGATCTTTAATCTCACCGCCGAACGTTTAGTGGAGGAGTTCCTCCTTATGGATATATTAGTGAAATGCTGTGGCTTGCAGAGTAGTTTGTCAATGGCAGAGCCGTCTTGGATTTCTTTGACCAGACTTCACCAGAAGGACGACCCGGATCTTCTACACTTTTACTCCAGGACTGAGAGAGGAGAGTTGCCGGATTATTCCATCGATGATGCGGGAACTTTGAAGTACCGTGATAGATTTTGCGTCCCCGTGGTTGGGGACATTCGGGGTATGGTTTGCAGAGAGGCTCATGGATCCAGCGTTGCCTTCCATCCAGGATCTATAAAGATGTATCGAGACTTAAAGCAAATTGCCTGGTGGTATGGCATGAAAGGAGATATAGCCCGATTTGTTGTGGAGTGCCACACTTGCAAGCGGGTGAAGGCCGATCATGGAAGGTCTGGTGGCAAGTTGACTCCGTTAGAGATCCCGACTTGGAAGTGGGAAAGTATATCTATGGATTTCATCACGGGTTTACCGCGATCCCCGAGGGGATTTGATTCTGTTTGGGTTATAGTGGATAGACTAACGAAGTGTGCTCACTTCGTGCCATATAAGATTGATTACCCGATGAAGAAGATAGCGGAGTTGTACTTGAATGAAGTCATCCGACTGCACGGTGTGCCGGTTAGCATCATTTCTGATCGAGACTCTCGATTTACTTCTCGTTTTTGGCAGAGTCTGCATGAGGGTTTGGGTATGGATCTGAAGTGTTCTACTGCGTACCACCCACAGACTAATGGGCAGACGGAGCGGGTGAATCAGATTGTTGAGGATATGATCCGATGATACGTTTTAGACCACGGTGGGGCGTAGGACGAGCGGCTGCGACTTATGGAATTTGCCTACAACAATAGTTATCAGGAGAGCTTACAGATGGCTCCGTTCGAAGCCTTGTATGGGAGGCGCTGCAGAACTCCGTTGTTTTGGGCTGAGGCTGGAGAGAGGCCATTGTTGGGTCCTGATGCGCTCGAGGAAATGGAAGTCGCAGTGAAGCTTGTTCGAGAGAAGCTTCGTATAGCTCAGGAGAGGCACTAGAAGAATGTCAATCGACGTAGGTCTGCCTTGGAGTTTTCTGTAGGGGACCTTGTATTTCTTAAAGTTTCCCAGATAGTTGGTGTAAAGAGGTTTGGTAAGAATCGGAAATTGGACCCTAGGTATGTGGGCCCGTTTAAGATTTTGGAGCGGATTGGCGTGTCATCTTACAGGTTGGATTTGCCAGCAAACTTCCCAGGTGTTCATAATGTTTTCCATGTTAGCCAATTACGGAAGTGCGTGCGCAGCAGTGGGCAAGTCTTGGACGTTATGCCCCCAGTTGGAACCCAACCTCTCTTTTGTTGAAGTGTCGGTCCGTATTTTGGATACTCAGGAACAGGTGCTGCGAAAGAAGTCTATTCTGATGGTGAAAGTTCTTTGGAGGAATCAGGATTTGGAGAGCGCGACTTGGGAGTTAGAGTCGACTGTGAGGGAGGCTTACCCTCAGCTGTTTTCCTGATTAGTTTGGTTTGTTTTTTTATTCTTGTGATGTTTGGATTATTACTTTCCTTCTATAGTAGAAGTGTGGTGCGTAAAGTTTCGGGACGAAACTTTCTTTTAGGGGGAGTGACTGTAACGCCCCCGATTTTCCTGCGGTTATTTTAATCCTCGTTTGGCGTTATGTCGACGTGTTTTCTTGGCTTGTGCCATCTGTGGAGTGTGGTCTTAACTCCTTAGAACTAGGTGCCCTATTTTGTAGCCTGTTGGCAAGATCTCCCTAGCAAGCCGAGTCGTTTTGGGTTACCCGGTGTGGCCTCTCGGGGGATGCTTGTGTTTTGGCTTCGGGAGGGTATAACTCGAGTTCTGTTCGTCAAAAGTTAATTTTGACTTTGCCGTTGTGTTCGTAGCGTGGATATTTAACTACGATACGAATTTCGTCGAATTCCGAGGTAGTTTGGTTTTCGCGTCGCTTTGGGTGTGCCATTAGTAAAGACTAGAAGAAATTCTTTTTTTTATGTAAGGAGCAGGCGGTTGGGTTTGGTTTTGCTGAACCGATGCCTTAAAGCTTATATAAAAGCCTTATTAAGGAGTGGCGGGCCCACTACTCCTTCCTCCTTCTTCCCGAGACCAGAAGAAACCGCTGCTCCTGTTCGCGGAAAATAGAGGAGAAACGCCGGACCTGCTTCCCCTTCGGACGGCGATTCCGGGAGTATTCGAGGATGGATTTCGATTCCGAAAGCGGCGTTGTCTTGCTCTCGCTCAGATCTTCATTTCGACGGTAAGAGGTTTGATTTTCGTGGAGTTTTAGGAAACTCTGATTTCCGGTTCTTGTGCTTTTCCGCCATTAAAGTGCGGGTTTGCTTGTTAGGTGCTGCTCATTCTAGTGCAGAACGAAGAGGAGGGAAGGCCGACCAAGCTTCGCCGGAAATCGAGGCAAGTGATATTCTTGCCCTTGCCATTGTTGTTCTTTTGATATTCTAGAATGTTTCCCGGTTAGCCCTAGGGTAGAAACCAAGCATATTCTCTTTTACCTTGCTGAATTTAGGGCTTAGATTCGCCTATGAACCCCCCCCCTCCTTGTGCTGTTTTCCTCAACCCGATGGTTGTTTTAACCATTTAGACTCCAGAGTTGTAGTTCTAGTTGGGTGCTTTTGCGGGTGGAGCCGAGAGAGAGAGTGAGGGAGGATGTTGTGGTAGGGCTCTGGTTAGAACCAGTCTTGGTAGACTCTCGGGTTTTGGTGTCGAGTGTAGTGCACACACTCAAAGCCAAAAGCTGCCCGGACTTGGCGTTGAGTGTTGTGGACACACTCAAAGCCAAAGTTCGGTTTGTTCTTTGCGGCTGAGTGGTGGGGTGATTGAGTGAAAATTTTCGTCTAAGTCAAAATCGACGAGAATCATCCTTGATTCCCGCCGATTTCGACGTGATTCCCACCGATCGGCAAGAATCATCCTTGATTCCCGTCGATTCGGCGAGAATCCTCCTTGATTCCCGCCGATTCGGCGAGAATCATCCTTGATTCCCGCTGATCGTCGAGAATCCTTCTGGATTCTCGCCGATTCGGCGAGAATCATCCTGCATTCCCGCCGATTCGACGAGAATTAGTCGGCATTCCTGCCGACCTCCTCTTGTCGGCGTTGGCTTAGGGTTTTCCTGCGGAATGAACTTTGGCGTAGAGTGAGTTGACCTCACTCAACGCCAAAGCTGCTTTGGCGTTGAGGGAGGTAGGCTCACTCAACGCTACTGTTGGGATTTGTGGTTTTGGATGAAGGCATTGAGGGAGTGGACCTCACTCAACGCTATAGATGTCTTGGCGTTGAGTGAGGATAGCTCACTCAACGCCAGAGCTATTATTGCGGAGGGCGTTGAGTGAGTGACTCTCACTCAACGCCATGGTTGTTCTGGCGCTGAGTGAGGCTAACTCACTCAACGCCAAGGTCTGGTTAGGCACTGAATGGGTCCCACTCAATGCTGAGCTGTGTTGAGTAACTTCAACACTATTTCTTTTTCCTCGATTTATGTTCCCGAGTGAATTCCTTGTTTATTTTTGTAGTTTCCTTGTCGGCCATGTTTTTCTTTCCTAATGGCCGAATTGTGGGTCGTGGTTAGTAGTGGTGGTTTGAAGCTCTTCATGGGGGAGGTGTTGTGTAATTTAGCCAAGGCCACCCTTATTCTTCTATCTTGCTCCAGGTACGGGTTGGGCAAGGGGGTGGAAGATCCCCTGTGCTTAAACATGTAGACCCTTGAGCTTGTTGGCTTGGAAATGGTGGTTGGGGGACTGAGTTTGCCTCCAACCCGGATCCATGCTGTTTGTTTTAGCTACTACCATCTCCCACAGCTTAGGGTGTTAGAAGTTTCTTCCTTGGTAGATTGCAGCACTTTTGGGCTCTTGGTAGCCTAGTAGACCCTACAGGATGTAGTTTCTGGGTAGGGTTGGTGCTGTTTCCTCGCACGTAGTGCATTCCTTGTTGTCTTGCCTTGGGCAGTTGTGACTTTTTCTACTGTGTGTTTTCCTCTTTTATTCATTCCCTGGTTGACACTTCCATGCAGTTTTTCCTTGTTTTGCTTGCTGAGGTATTCTTTCTTCTTTTGAATGCCTCGAGTTCTGAGCAGTAGCCAGTTTGGTGGCTAGGTTGCGGTGGTATTGCTGGTGGTCTCTTGGACTTTGGAGATCTTGTTGCTTTGTTAGTGAGGTAGTTTTTCAATACTTTTCTTACAGACAAACATATTTGCCCGTGGGTTCGTGTCAGGTTGTTGGCGCCCACTGGTAGTTTTACCTTTGTACTAGATATATTACTTTTACTGCTACAATTTTTCTGGAGATAGTCTACTTGCTCTGAGGAGGATTTATGCTAGGTTGCTAGTTATTTTAAAACTACAACTATTATTATTATAAGATTATTGCATGATCAGCATGTTTTATAAAGGTAAATCACTATTTTCCAAACAATGTATAAAGATCGTTTTCTTATATATAATATAAATTAAATGTAGAGTCTTGCATGGCATAAGTGGTCCTCTTAGGGCTCTTATGCACTTCTTAGGATGTCAAACATGAATAAAGTATTTTTCCGCAGCGCTTAAGTATAATTTTTAACTATGGACTAGGTGATCCACTGAGCCGAGGGATACGACCTCTTTTATTTAACTGATTTTCTAATCATTAAACTCATAAATTTCTTTCATTAAGTGTAATAGATGGTTTTGCCTGAGCGTCAGCAGTTATCCCCTGCTTGATGTGGCATCATGACGCGCGTTTTCTCATACTCTGATAATTCTTTAATTCGGAGAAAATGCGGGTTGTGACAATTAGGTCATGTAAACCTTAGGAATATTACCAAATTATCTAGGGACAAACTTGTTAGAGGACTGTCTTATGGTTCTTATAAGAAGGAAGGACTCTACAGGGCTTGTCAATTAAGCAAGCAAACTAAAAATAGTTTTAAATCCATTTAAAAAGTGATTAACCCTGGATTTTGTACTTGTTATATATGGACCTTTTTGGCCTATTGCTTTACAAAGTTTGGGAGGAATGTCATACACTCTAGTTATTATTGATGACTTCTCTAGATTCACTTGGGTGTTCTTTCTTAGAAATAAATCAGATAATTTTATAGTTCTTACAAAATTTCTTAGGAACATTAAGATTTAGTACTCTACTCAGGTTGCATTGATTAGAAGTGATCATGGCACCGAGTTTGAATCTCTTCTGATGAAAGCATTCTGTGAGAAGGAAGGTATCAGACATTGTTTTTCTACTCCTAGAACTCCTCAACCAAATGGGGTAGCTGAAAGGAGAAATAGAACCCTAATTATATCTGTTGGGACATTACTTGCATATGCTTACTTGCCCATATCCTTTTGGGCAGATGTAGTAAGCACAAAAAATTATGTTCTGATTAGAAGTCTAATTCATAAGATAAAGGGTAAGACTTCCAATGAATTACTTAAAGGGAAGAAACCTAAAGTAGATTATTTGAAAGTATTTGTATGCAATTGTTATATTCATAATAATAACAAGAAACACTTAAGAAAATTTGAAGCCAAAGCTGAAGAGGGAATTTTCCTTGGATATTCTCAAGTCAGCAAGGCTTATAGGGTTTTTAATAAATAAACGTTAAAACTGGAAGAGTCTGTTCATGTATCTTTTGATGAGGCTAACATGTTTTATAAGGAGAAGGATTCTTCTAACATAGACTCATTGCAGGTACCCTCTCTGTGTGAGAAGTTGGATGATTTAAACCTTAAACAAGAGGTTACTTTTCATCCCTCTCTACAGATTGATGAAGAAAGCGATGAAGATTATGGAAATTGGTGAACCAACAACAGCAAATGTAATTCCACAAGAGGAATAAACTCCAATAGCTATTGATGTACAAACTTCACCAGCTGATCTTATCACACTTAGAGATCACCCTATATCTCAAGTGATTGGAGACATATCAGTTGGTGTGCAAATAAGGTATCAACTCAACCAAGATCAGATGCATGCTTGCTTCATTTCTCAAATTGAGCCTTAATCCATTAAAGAGGCAGAGCAAGATCCCCATTGGATTATTGCAATGAAAGAGGAGCTCAATCAATTTGAGAGACTTAGAGTTTGGGATTTAGTTCCAAGACCCAAAGAGTACGCAGTCATTGGAACTAAATGGTTCTTTAGGAACAAGTTGGATGCACAAGGAGTAATAGTAAGAAATAAAGTTAGGCTGGTAGCCCAAGGATATTCACAGGAAGAAGGCATTGATTATGATCAAACCTTTACTCTTGTTGCAAGAATTGATGCTATCAGGATCATTCTTGCTTATGTTGCATTCCAGAACTTCAAAGTATATCAGATGGATGTAAATGGTGCCTTTCTAAATGGAGAACTTAAAGAGGAAGTATATGTTGAACAACCTCCAGGTTTTATTTCGTCAACTAATCCCTCTTATGTTTTTAAGCGGCATAAAGCCCTTTATGTTCTAAAGCAAGCCCCAAGAGCTTGGTATGAGACCTTGGCTAGTTTTCTTTTAAAGCATAAGATCATTAGAGGCATTCTAGATAGGACTTTATTTATTAGACATCATAAATCTAAAATTTTACTAGTACAAATATATATAGATGATATAATCTTTGGTTCTACTGATTCCAAACTATGCAAAGGGTTTTCTGACCTGATGCATTCAAAGTTTGAAATGAGTAGCATGGGTGAACTATCCTACTTCCTTGGTCTTCAAGTGAAGCAAACCACTGATGGTATCTTTATATCCCAGTCTAAATATGCTAAAGAGATACTTAAAAGATTTTGGATGTCAGATGCCTCAGCCATAAAAACACCCATGACCTCCAATGCTCTAATTATTCTGATGAACAGGGTAAACTAGTTGGTCAGAAAACATATTGGGCTATTTTTGGGTCCTTATTGTATCTTACAGTAAGTATATTTTTGCTACTTTCATTTGTGGTAGATTTTAAGTCAACCCTAAAAAATCTCATCTTATTTTATTAAAAAGAATTTTAAGATATATAAAGGATTGTCCTAATCTAGGACTCTGGTATCCTACTGAGTCAGTTGTGTCTACTAATTATAAAGAGAATAAAATCGAACTATCAATCCAACTAGGCAAGTATACCTATCTAATTATAGCTAGGTACACAAGTTTCGTATTAAATTCCGGGAACTGCTGAGTAATCTTACTCATACGAAGAATATTATCTTATCGAAGGATTGTTTTAGGGTTCGTTAAAAGAAAACTAATTGTTATTAAAATAAGAAATATTGCGCTAAAAATAAAAATACTTGCAGTTAAATAAATAGCTACAAAAACGATTATAACGAGGGGTTGAAACGAAAAATAGAAATACACTCGATCAAGAATCACCTCGGCAAAAGTTGATTAAAGACGCGATAATAAACCTAAGCTTAATAGGGTAAAGGTCCTTGACCGTGGAGGTTCCCAAAGCTTGAACAAGCTTCTCTAAAAGTAGTGCCCAACTGAGTTTAGGAAGGTCCAACCGAACTCTTGTCCAAATCGGATACCTAAAGCTCACTTTACACGATGAACCCCACTATTGGATTTCACTCCAATCCAGGAGATTTAACATATGCCTCTCTAGAGGGGTGCATGCAACTCTCTTTACTCGTGAGTGTTCACTTCAAACTACAAGTCTCTCGGCTAGCTAAGAGTGAAAACAAAGATGGAAATTATATATAGATGATATAACCCCAAAAAGGAATAATCAAGAGTAAATCGAAGGCCTAAACCCTAAAAATAAAAAAGTAAACTTAAAGCATCGTAACTTAATCAAATCAAACCTCGGATCATCAAGATCGAGTTCAAGTAGGATTTAATCACGAAGAAGTTGAGGAAGAGAAATGGGTAGAAGAACAATAAGAAAACAAAGAAAAAGGGCACTTTAAATTAATGTTAAAAGAGGGCTACAACTTGAAATAAAAGATTACAAGCACATGGAAATAAAAAACCTAGGCTAACATTAAAATTAAGTTACTAAAACAATTACAAAATCTAATACAAAAGGGGTACACTAAGCTTATAATTAGGAAAAGCTTAAAATGAGAAAGAGAGAGAGGAAGAACACTAAAAAACTTGAAGAAATAAAAGGGAAGCACCTCCCCTCTCAGCCTACTAATTGCTGGACACAAGGGGGAGCCACTTAAATTATAGAATTTTTCTCTAGGTCGGTCACGCCCACTGTCATGCTAAGGGAGGGCGTGTCAGGAGGGGCGTGTCAGGTATGGGGTTGACCTCGAGCTCTAGATTCTAGCGTGAATGATGATTGCTTCTGTACGTTGGTGGACACGCCCAGGGACATGCCCGTGTAAGGGGGCGTGTAAGGCACGTCACATCAAAATCATTGGTCTAAAATCCATCAGTCATTGAAAAAGGTGCTACACGCCCGTGTAGGGGGCGTGTCACGTACGGGTTGACGTGCGGCAACGAAAAAGCTCTAATGGCGGCCTGCAGGCTTCTGGATGAGGGTGAAATGCCTAGAGAAATGGCCAGGGAGGGCGTGTAAGGGGGGGTGTCATGTGTTTTCCTCGAGATTTGTGTTTTGGCCTCAAACTTCCTCTAGATCGGGTTACACACCCTGTGACACGCCCAGGGAGGGTGTGTCATGGGGGCGTGTCAGGTCATTTTTGCCGAAAACTGTGAAAACTTGCAAAAAGAGAAGAAAACAATAATGTCAATAATATATACAAAAGGAGGTCAACATATAAGCTTACAAGACATGATTTATGTATTAAAAATTTGAAAATACCCTAATAGTTTAGACTACAAAACGTACAATCAAATTCCCCCAAGCTTAAGCTGTGCTTGTCCCCAAGAGAAGATTTAAAAACTAACTAACATAAAAAATGACTAATCAAAAAAGTTCTAATTATGCTTATTCAAGTACTTACGAAATCTAAGTACGGAGAAGGTGAAACGTAAACACAAAAAAGTTACTTAAATATGGTTTAACAATTTATAAACTTTACTAACGAAAATAAATCATCCAAAAATTTAACAAAATTCTTTAAATAATTTTAAGCAAAGCAACAAAATGAAAAAGCGCATTGAGTTATTACTAGATCCAAGAGACACATTATAACTATATCAATCAAATAACAAAAATCTAAATTTAAATCCAAAATTTTACTATTTTACTTTTCTTCTTTACTTAGCTAATAAATAAAATTAAAAAACATGAATCAAAAGGGCTTATTAGGAACGAAATGTTTGGTTTAGGATTATGATTAGGAGTGGAATTCAAAGATAAACAAGGAGGCTTTTAAATCACACTAAACCAAAATAAAGAGTTTCAAAAATTTCATCATAAATAAAATATTTTTCTTCTTCTTTCTTTTCCATATTCTTTTCTTTCCTTTTTTTTCTTTTCAAAACAAAGGCCAGAAATAATTTTTCTTTTCGTTTTGAAATTGGCGAAACAAAAGTAAACACTTCTTTTTAGCATACTTTTCGAAATATTCTCCAAACATATCACAAAAACAACCCTATCATAATCATGAAAATTTTTAATGAAACTCAAAAGGTTAGTGTGATTAGATAGGTTGGAACATTTTAGCTTTGGAGAAAATGAAATGATAAGTGGAGCTATCAATTGAAATCGAAAAAAGACTCAAAAGCGGCTAACTAGGGATAAAAAATTTTAGGTTGGCAAGAAGGCTCAAACGAAAACAAAAACGGCCTAAATCATTTGCATGTTTAAAAATTTATCTAAAGCATTAGCTTTGAAAATTTTTAAAAAGCAAATCCTTGATAATAATTAAAGACTAATGAAATTATCTTAAAAATAGAAATAATAAGCGACTTGGATCGTTCACATCTACTACGCTAATCAAAAGTTGACATTACAAAAATTATACAAAAATAAAAAGGAAAATAGTGGATGAAAGATTTTTAAGTAAAGAAAATAAAGAAAATAAAGAACGAAACCATAATAAAAATGCGAGTTTTAGAAAAAACATTTCACGTTAACGTGCTACCGTGAATTAGGAACACAACATGGCCATCATTTTACTTGTGAAACATAATTAAAAAGAATGATTAGAGATATTATAATTAGCTAAGTCGTTATATGGAATTTTGAGAAAAACAAAAACAAGGGGTACTATTGAAATACCAAAATTAGTTTAACCTATTAAAGTAAAAAACAAATAACATAATTTTTTTGATTTTGAAATATTCTTTTTTTTATTTTTAAAGATATTATCTTTTTTGGATTTTTAAGTTAAATAAATTTTATTTATTTTGATTTTTTAAAGGAAATAATATAAAGATAAGAGAAGGAGGAAATCCTCGCCTCAAGTTTAAAATGGACATTGTCCTCAATGGAGAAAGGAGGGGAAGGAGAGAGAGAAATTAAAATATAAATGAAAGTACCGAATTGAAAAACAGGTACTTCCTTTGATTTATGCGTCGCGAATGTTGAGTGATGTCGCTCCCCCATGCTTGCGCTTTGGAACTTCTTGAAATATCATCATTGGACTTTGTGATGGATTCAGCAGCTTTTGAGCAGGCGATTGTAGAAGCTTCAGCTTGTTGGAGCCGTCCGGGGCAAAAAGTGTAAAATAAAGTGAAAGATAGGGGTTAGACGTGATTGACTCTAAAGGGTGGGTGAAAAGAGTAATTAAAACTTTTGCTATTTTTAAATTTATCAAAGTAAAAAAAGGTGATACCAATAATAATAGAAAGAGATAAAATAGGCTAAACTAAGTTATCACAGTCACAACAAGAACAGAAAGAAAATGAACACACACAGACAATACAAGAAATTTTATAGTGGTTTTTGATCAGGTGACTGCCACCATAAGATCTATTTACAGGGAGATCTCACAACCCTTTAGGCTTTTGATCAGGTTCCCAAAAACCAAGAATAAACTTTTGAAGGGAGTTAATAAACCCTTTATATAGGAGGTGAGAAGGGGTGATGAGGTCTTCTCTTTTCTCTAAACAACAGAGAAGATAAGTGGATATACTGTTGTCAAGACTCCTTTTGAGATGTTGAGATGGTTCAAAAAGTTGGAGCCTTGCTCAGGGTATAGGTCTTCAGCCTTGTCTGAATGAATCCTGGAACTTTCTGATTGATTCAAGATGTTGTCCTTGAATGTTCCTGGAGGAGAAGGTTGAAGAAGACTCTTGATAGTGATGGATGTTCTTCTTTAGTCTTAAGAATGGATAAGGGAGAAAAAAGAATGTTTTCTGTATATAGAGAAGAAGTTCTATATGATATTGTTCTGATCAACTATATTCTCTTCTCTGTATTACTCTTGTGTTTTTACTACATGTCTGGTCTGTGTATGCTTGCAGTGATTGTTCTATTATCGTTTGAAAAGAGAAAATCTCTTTTATATTCTGCAATCAATTATTCTCCTTTGAAATTTTAATTCCTGCATTAAATGCTGAATGATCTAGAGAATGAAACGACTGGAATATGTGTCTTAAATGAGTTTCCCCAACTGTTCCTAATAAAATAAGCAATTAATTAACCCGATGAAGACCATAATTAATGCTACCAATAACGGTTATATTCAGGGGAATATGAGCATTAATTACTCAGGAAGATTACTGCTTACTAATATAGAAAGTAAGGGACAGAAGTATGGAAAACTTCTCATTCTGGCTTGGGACATAAATTGTCAATCTCAGAACAGAATTCATCGACCGGAGTTCCAAGTTCGTCGACCTGAGAATTCCTGTTCGTTGACCTGAGCTCTGCGAACTACATTCTGGAAATCTTGCAAAATCTGCACTCTGAGTTCATCGAGCTGAGAATCTGTTTGAAAGAAAAGATCGTCGACCTGAGCTCAAATATCGTCGAGCTCAACTCAGAGAAATAACTCTGAGTTTGTCGATCTGAGATTGACGATCGTCGAGCTGAGTTCGAAGAATTTCGAACAGATCATTTTGATCTCTGAATCTTCTAAGTCTTAAATCTACTGAGGTCCTCTGCTGGCTGGCCATGAAGGTTGAACCTAAAGACTAGCCTAAACTCTAGGACAATAAGACTTGTCCCTGGCTATACAATGTGGGTCAAACTCAACCTAATTTAGTTAACCTAGCCCAATTCCAACTAGGGATCCAATAATCTCCCCCTATTTGGGTGAGGTCATAATTACAAAATAAAAGAAACAATCATAAAGCAGAGAAACATATATCTGGCAGAAATAAAAACATTCAGCAGATATTTACAATAAGTGCTTCATGATAAACAAATAAAGTTCAGAAAATGAAAACTAAACACATAGAGTCACATGTTCTTCTTAGGATTTTCTTTCTCATGATTATCTGAAGACTGTCTGAAAATAATTTCTCTATTAGGATTAGTAGCTTGTTTCTTTGTCATAGTCATATCTGATGCACCAATTATATTGACGGATATGGCTCTTGGAATTACAGATTCTGGATGCAAGATCATATAATCATCAACATTTAAAAATTTGTTAGCTTTGGCATACCTCTTTAGTTCTTCCTTCCTGTATGATGACATAGTTGAATATTGTGAGGGATCCTTTCCTTTAGTTTTTCTTTATTGATTTGAGAAAATCCTATCAGCTCTTAGAACCTAGACAATTTTGTTATTGTCTCCTTCTCTAAATCTATAATTAGTATTGGTGGAGATTCTGGCCTTTTAGGACTTGAGTCCTTCTGTGAATCATCAATAGAGACTATAGTACTTCTCTTATCTGTAGCTGGAGGAGGCTTGCTTTAAGAAGACTGCTGGCTACTACTCTGAGTACTGGGATTAGAGTGTCTCTGATAAGTTTTTGTAATAGGTGTTGATCTTTGAGATACACTTCCAGAGGCCCTGAAGATGGAGGAGGAGGAGGAGGAGGGTCTTTCCTGAACTTCCTAGGAGGAGACCTATACCACCTTCTCTTCTTTATTTCTGCTCATTTTTAAATAGCCACATCCACTGTGGCATCCCTTGGTATGGAGTAATTTTATTCAAGATGTAGTATTGAGTATCATGGGTGGGATTTGGCTTAGGAGAACACTTAGGAACAACTTTTCTCTTCTTAGAAACCTTCTTTTTAGCCTAGGGATCATCAGATTCATCAGAATATTCTTTATCAACATCATCATTAGAAGATCATTGAGGATTGTCATACATTGCATCTATCTCCTTTAAGGTTTCCTCTGAGATATTTATTTTAGCATGAGGAAGTGCTTGAGGTTCATCATCTTCAGATGGAGCAATATTCTCAGTGACCATCTGATTGTCTTCTTCTTCTATGTCAGCTAACAGAAATTCATCCAAATCCGGATCATTCTGAATATATCCAAGTTCTTGTGCCAAAAATTGAGCAATCAAATCATCCAAATTAGGGATTAGGCTAAATCAATAATATAGGTTGGGCCTGATGGTTAAACAATTATTTTATTAGCAAAACTTTCCCTCGGTTTATTAACAACTTAAGGACGTATTGGTGCAGTGTAACAAACTATAGCCATGGACTGCTCTTGAAAAACCATTGGAAGAAAATAAATATATGCATAAATAGACTTTAATAGACCAAATAAATCTACCGTGGGATTGAAAAAACACTCACCAATGGTCTAAATCTCTGGGAGAGCAACTTGCTCATCTGCACTCAACATATCAAAATCAGCTGATTCAGCCTCTGTAATCATCTGTTCATCTGTTACTGGTAACTCAATAATCTGCAAAACTATTATTGCTTCTGCTGTTGCTACTGCTGGAGGAGACATTGGAGCTTCTTCACAGGATATCTCCCCCTACATGGTTTCAGAGGGTCCTGAAGCCAGGCCCCCAGAAGAAGGGACAATAGGTGTAGTAGACAGAAGAGAAGAGAGGGTTGACATGGATTCAGCAAGAGGTTTAATGGACTCTGCTATGAGTTGTTTGAGTATTGGAGTGATGATTTGCAGAAGAGAGGGAATGGAAGGGGAATCCATTTTCATGAACTCAGAGGGTGTCTGAGTTGATACAGTAGGATGGATGTCTGTAATGGGCTCATTATGGGATGATGGGGAATTGAGAGGGGATGACAGTAGATGAAAAGATGGTATGGATGGGATATTGTTCAGGGGGATGTCATTTAGATATTGAGGAAGAGGGGATGGAGTTGGAGTGACATGCTCTGGAGTGTGAGTTGGAGTTGCATGCACTCGAGATTAGGGTGGAGTTGGTTGGTGTTCAAGTGATTGAAGTGGTGTTGGTTGATGAACAGGGGAAGCAGGAGGTGTTGGTGTATGAGCTGGGGATGGGGATGGTTGTTGGAGGGTTGTTGAAGGTGTTTGAACGTGAGGAGGTGTTGGTTGTTGAGATGAAGGTGGAGGGGATGGAATCCTGATGGATGGGATATCTTCTAGGTGTGGGGGAGCAGCTGTAACAGCTCTGGTATCCTCAGATTCCTTGGAGGAAGAGGAGGAAGCCTTAGATGGCTTTGGGATATTTCTCTCCCACCTTCCAAATAAGGTACATGTGAGCCTTTTGGAGGCAGTTCTGAATATGGTCTGGGAGACCAGGGATTCAGTAGCCTTTTCTTGAAGGAAGATTCCTAGAATCCTTCCAAAGCACACCTCTTTCTTACTATTTTTCTTCTTTATCAAATCAAACAATATCTTAGCCCAATTCACTGGCTTCATGTTAACAACTAAACACATCACTAGAAATTATTGCCTAGTGATATAATCAGGGGTAGTATGTTTTCCAAGCAGTTCTTTACCAACAGCATCAACTAAAAATTTATATGCAGATTATAAATTTTTCTTCAAAAGCTTATTAGGGTTTTCTCCAGTATGACCCATTGTAATCAGCATTTCATCAAATTCTGAACTATCGATTTCCAAATCTTCTTCTCCATTCACTAGTACAAATATTTCAGATAAAATGGCGGGGGTGAAAGAAACTTGGTTACCCGATATTGTTCCTATCATTATGTCAGCATCTGGTGTGGAGGAGGTGAACACCCATTCCCGGATCTCGATGACAGCAATCTTTATCCTTGTTGTTATAAATTTCTTCAACTACTGTTCTTCAAATAATTTTAGAATGTCCAGAAAATTTGATCTGAATGCTGGAATGACTCAAAGTCGATCTCAAATCCTGTATCGAACTTCATCACTGCAAGGGTGCTCGCCGGAATCGCCATGATCGCCTGCAAAAGGAAAACAAAGAGATCAAGTGCAAAGGGAACAGAAAGTGCGGGATGGAGCTCATAGAAAACCTAGATATAGGGTTTTCAAAATATGAAGCGAAAAACTCCGTCCTGCGAAATAAAGAAAATTCTTCGATCTGAGGTCGACAAAATATTTTATTGAAAAAAGAGTTCGTCGATCTCAGTCTAAAAACGGGAAAACATTTCGTCATTCTCAGGTCAACGAAAATTTTCTGAAGCTGTATCATCAATCTCCAGTCGACGAATAAAACTTCATACAGAGAGTTCGTCGATCTCAGGTCGACGAATTATCTCAAGAACTTTTCTCAGTTCGTCGATCTCCGGTCGACGAACTATGGCAAATTTTTCGACCACAGACAGAAATTAAATTAATGCTTCTCCATTGATCATACCGAGCTGATTTAGAAAGAACAGATGGTTCCTTTCATCCAAGGGTTTGGTGAAGATGTCTGTTATTTGCAAATAAGTGTAGATGTAGACAAGATTAATTTTCTTTTTGTCCACACACTCTCTAATGAAATGATGCCTTATTTCTATATGCTTAGTTCTACTATGATGTACTGGATTCTGTGCAATAGAAATTGCACTTATATTATCACAAAGTAGAGTTGAATTATTTAAGTTTAAAATATAGTCTAGGAGTTGGTTTTGAATCCACAGCATCTGTGAACAGCAACAGCCTGCTGTTAATTACTCAGCTTCTGCTGTTGATGTAGACACAGATGTTTACTTTTTGAAAAACCAGGACATAAGTCTAGCACCAAGGAACTAACATGTCCCTGATGTGCTTTTTCTGTCCACTCTACATCAAGTAAATTCAGCATCAGAGTATCCAATTAACTCAAATTCTGACTCTATTGGATACCAAAGTCCTAGGTTAGGGCAACTCTTTATATATCACAAAATCCTTTTTAAGAAAACAATGTGAGATTTTTAAGGGTTCACCTGGAACCTAACACAAAGACAAGTAGCAAACATAATAACTGGCCTACTTACTGTGAGATATAACAGGGACCCAACAATGGCCTTATAAGTTTTCTGATCAATAGGTTTCCCATGTTCATCAGAATCAACCACAACATTGCCAGTCATAGGTGTTTTATTAGCTGAAGCATCAGCCATCCCAAACCTTTTTATCAGCTGCTTAGCATACTTGGATTGGGATATGAAGATGCCATTAGGAGACTGCTTAACTTGGAGACCAAGGAAGTAGGAGAGCTCACCCATGCTACTCATTTCAAACTTGAAATGCATAAGGTCAGAGAACCTTTTGCATAGTTTGGAATTTGAAAAACCAAATATAAGGTCATCAACATATATTTATACTAACAAGATTTTATCAAGATGATGCTTAATAAATAAAGTCCTATCTACTATGCCTATAGAAAACTTATGCTCTAAAAGAAAGCTAGCTAAGGTTTCATACCAAGCTCTTGGAGCTTGGTTTAGACTATAGAGAGCCTTATGCAATTTGAAAACATAAGAGGCATGAGTTGAAGAGATAAAACCTGGTGGTTGTTCAACATAGACCTCTTCTTTGAGTTCACCATTTAGGAATGCACTCTTTACATCCATTTGATATACTATGAACTTCTTGTAGGTAGCATAGGCTAAAAATATCCTGATTGCTTCAAGCCTTACAACAGGTGCAAATGTTTGGTCATAGTCTATGTCTTCCTCTTGTCTGTATCCTAGAGAAACTAATCTGGCATTATTCCTTATGATAGTACCTTGAGCATCTAGCTTGTTTCTAAATACCCATTTAGTTCTAATGACTGGGTAGTCTTTGGGTCTTGTAACTAAATCCCAAACTCAACATCTCTAAAACTAGTTGAGCTCCTCTTGTATTGCAATGATCTTGTGTGGATCTTGCTCAGCACCTTTAATGGATTGGGGCTCAGTTAAAGATTTGAAGCAGGCATGCATCATGTCCTGGTGGAGTTGATGCCTTGCTTGCACACCCATTGATAAGTCTCCAATCACTTGAGAAATATGGTGATCTCTAAGTGTGACTATCTAAGTAGGAGGAGCTGGTTGAGCAACAACTTGGGAAGCTAATTCCTCTGGTGAAATTTTTGCTCTGCACTGAGTTTAATGTCATCATCTTCACTTTCTTTAGCAACATATGGAGAAGGATGTGTAACAGCCTCATTGGTAAGGGTCAACTCATCCAATTTCTCGCATAAGTTAGGTACCTGCAAAGTCTCACTGGTATAAGCTATCTTCTCCTTGTAAAATATATTAGTCTCATCAAAAGAAATATGAATAGACTCTTAAATTTTCATGATTAATTTATTATATACCCTATAAGACTTTCTTGCTTGGGAATATCCAAGAAAAAATCCAACTTCAGACTTGGCTTCAATCTTTCTAATATATTTCTTGTTATTGATATGAATATAAAAGACACAACCAAAACCTCTAAAATAATCTACTTTAGGTTTCTTCCCTTTGAGTAGTTTATAGGGGGTCTTGCCCTTGAGCTTGTGTATCAAACTTCTGTTCAAGTCATAGTT
The DNA here is from genome assembly GCA_039513925.1 of Platanthera zijinensis. NCBI lineage: Eukaryota > Viridiplantae > Streptophyta > Magnoliopsida > Asparagales > Orchidaceae > Platanthera > Platanthera zijinensis. The sequence continues at coordinate 161,748,249 of CM077080.1, forward strand.
TGTTGTGCTCACAGCCACTTCCCAAAAGGATAGAGGAAAATGAGAATCTGCAAGTAATATGCCTGAAGCTTCAATGAGTGTTTTGTTTTTCCTTTCAGCTATCACATTTTCTTGAGGAGTTCTACGAGCAGAGAAGTAATGCTTGATACCTTACTTCTCACAAAATTGTTCCATGGGAAGAGACTCAAACTCAGTACCATGAACACTTCTGATCAATATAACTGGAGTAGAGTACTAAATCCTTATGCTCTTAAGAAAATCTGTAAGAACCTTGAAGTTTTCTGACTTGTTTCTCAAGAAGAATACCCAAGTGAACCTTGAGAAGTCAAATTACTAAGGTATAAGACTTCCCACCTACGCTTTATACAGCAATGGGTCCAAAAAGATCCATATGGAGCAAGTACAGTATCCTATGTGAATCACTCTTATAAAGTGACTTAAAACTATTTTTAGTTTGCTTGCCTAATTGACAAGCCCGACAAAGGCTTTCCTTCTTGTAGGGGCAAGAAGGCAATCCTCTAACAAGGTTATCCCTAGAAAGTTTAGCAATGTTTTTCAGGTTTACATGTCCTAATCTCCTATGCCAAAGATCATTATTATTACTTGTTTGGTTAAACAGGCATATTTCTATTTTAGCAGACTTAAAATTAACTATATAGATATTTCCTACTCTGGTACCAGTTAAAACTACTTGGTTATCTATAAAAGTAATAATACAGGAAGTTTTGTTAAATGATACCTGAAACCTTTCATCACATAACTGACTTATGGATATAAGGTTATGCTTCAGTCCACTTACATAAGAAACCTTCCAGAAGGTGACGGCTCCAATCTTGACCTTTCCATATCTTTCTGTTTAGCCATAATTGGAATCACCAAATATTATTTTGGGTCCTAGCTTTGACATATAGTTGGTTAAGTTGTCCTTGTTTCTAGTCATATGCTTTGAACAGCCACTATCCAGATACCACTATTACTCTATGGTGGGATAGTCTTTCACTTGCAATGAAACAGAATAGCTATTCTTGACCCAAGTCACCTAGGGTCCTTGTTTATTTACATAATTAAAATTTGAAATGTGTGAGTATTCTGGTTGACTTTTATAACCTAAGGGATTAAATATTCTAGGTGGAATTATCCATTGGGTGAATGGGTTAATAAATTATCTAGGTTGATTAAGTGATCTGTTGGAATTAAAGTTTCTGTTATTATAAACTGGGGTCGACGAATTCTGGTAAGTTCATCGATCTGAGGTCGACGAATGGGGATGAGTTCGTCGAACTCCACTCAGATAATGAAAGTGTTCATTTTTAGGCCACAATTTCATCTATCTCTTGTTGAAGAACCATATTGGTTTCGTCGATCACAGTTCAGAGAATAGTTATAATAGAAGTTTGCATTTGGAGTTCGTCGACTTGAGTTCGACGAACTGTACACATTTCGTCGACCTGAGTTCGATGAAATCATCTGAACATTGTTATAGTTAAGATTTTTTTTATTCTTTCTCTTTTTCATATTCTTTTGTTTTAGTTCTTTTTGTTTAACAATATTATCATCTATCATTTCTTTACCTTTTTCAGAAATAAATTTTATAGGAGTTGTTAAGATATTTTTCTGAAATAGTGGGGGTTGGCTTGAATAAGCACCTAAGCCTAGCTTACCATTAAGCCTGACATTCACTGTGCTTGTGATGTCCATCAGCTTGATACTTCTCCCATTTAGGGATTCATCAAGTTGCCTAGCCTCAGCTAATTCATTTTTTAATGATATAATCTGTTCATTAGCAAAAGTTATTTCATCTGTTAACTTAATGTTTTCTGAAATGAAATTATCTTGTTCAGTCAATTTCTCTCTAAGTTGTTTAATCTCTTTTTCAGAATTAATAAAATCAATACATAAAGATTTGAATTCAGTTCTAAACTCATCAGAATCAAAATCAAAAGAAGACAGTACCTGATCTTCCTCAGATTCAGTGTCTTCACCCTCTAACTTATCATCTTCTACTTCTGAACAGCATCCTGATGCATTGATGGCCATCAGGCAAATCTCCTTTGACTTTGCTTCCTCTTCATCTTCACTGGAGCTAGAAGATGAAGATTCATCTTCAGTTTCACTCCTTGTTTCATCCACAAAGCCTTTCTCCTTTCTTTTATGCTTGCTGGAGGAGGGCTTGTTATAGTGCTGCTTCCTGGTTTCTTTTTATTTTTCTCTCTCCTTCTTTTGGTTTTATGGACACTCTGAGATGAAGTGTTCAGGCTTCCTACAGCCAAAACAAAAAACTTATTTAGTGGGAGTCTTGTCATACCTGGGCTTATCATCTTTCCTTGATGACTTCCTCCTGAAGTCTTTCTTGCCCATCTTGTAAAATCTCTTGGCTAAGAGACTAAGAAATTCTTTATTGGTTGTTGGGTCTTCTGATTCTTCATTTTCTTTGAATGCAATACTTTGCTCCTTTCTCGCAAATGAAGGAGTCTTCTGTTCTACAGCTTCTCTAGACTTTATGATCTGCTCATTGGACTTGAGCTTTCCAAGTAGAGATTCTGTGGAAATCTCATTTAGACTTCTGGCTTCCTTGATTAGCCAGATTCTGTAATCCCATGAGCTAGGGAAGCACATGAGAATTTTTCATTGACTTCTGTAAGGGTGATGTCCTTGTCCAGAGTCTTCAGCTTATTGATGATTGACCATAGTCTGTTATACCTGTCACTTACAGACTCTGACTCATCCTTTTTTATGTTTTAATATTATGAGATGAGATTGAATCTCCTATCCTTTCGCTCATCTGCTAAACTAGCAACCATGTGGTTAAGAGAATCCAAGATAGCCTTGGCTAATGTGCAGTTAGCCACCTTCTAGAAAAGTCATCAGACATTGTCTGAGCCAGAATATTCATGGCCTTTGCATCAACTATTTTGGCCTTTTTCTGAGCATTTGTCCACTCAAGTGGTGGAACGGCATGTGTGCTGGAGCTTGTAGTAGATATTGCCACTATAACTGGTGGTCCTGTAAAAATAGAATTAAAGATATCCTCTTCAATAGAGTTCATATACAGCTTGATTCTTGCCTTCCAGATAGCAAACTTATTTAAGTTACAAACTGGAGATCTGGTGCTTGCATAGTCTTTGTTCTATGCCATGATGTGAAAGCAGAAAAACTAGGAAAATAAAATTAGATCTAACAAGGACCTTTTGGTTCAAGTGTTAGCTTGTACAACCAAAGGAACACCCCTCTGATACAAATTGAAAGATAGGGGTTAAACCTGATTTACTCTAGAGGGGGGTGAATAGAGTAATTAAAACTTTTGTTGTTTTTAAATTTACCAGAGTAAAATAAGGTGATTCCAATAATAATAGAAAGAGATAAAATAGGCTAAACTAAATTATTGCAGTCACAACAAGAACAAAAAGAAAATGAACACACACAGACAACACAAGAAATTTTATAGCGGTTCCCCAACTAGGTACATCCACTCTTATACCACCTTGGTAGGAATCCACTATCTGGTATTTGATCAGGTTACTGCCATCATAAGATCTATTTCCAGGGAGATCTCACAACCCTTTAGGCTTTTGATCAGGTGCCAAAAACTAAGAATAAACTTCTGAAGAGAGTTAATAAACCCTTTGTACAGGAGGTGAGAGAGGGGTGATGAGGTCTTCTCTTTTCTCTAAATAATAGAGAAGACAAGTGGATATGTTATTGTCAAGACTCCTTCTGAGATGTTGAGATGGTTCAAAAAGTTGGAGCCTTGCTCAGGGTGTAGGTCTTCAGCCTTTTCTCAATGAATCCTGGAACTTTCTGACTAATTCAAGATGTTATCCTTGAATGTTCCTGGAGGAGAAGGTTGAAGAAGACTCTTGGTAGTGATGGATGTTCTTATTCAGCCTTTAGAATGGACAAGGGAGAAAACAGAATTTTTTCTGTATGTAGAGAATAAGTTCTGTATAATGTTGTTCTGAGCAATTGTATTCTCTTCTATGTATTGCTCTTGTGTTTTTACTGCAGGTCTGGTCTGTGTTTTCTTGCAGTGATTGTTATATTGTCGTCTTAAAAGAGAAAATCTCTTTTATATTTTGCAGTGAATTATTCTCCTTTGAAATTTGAATTCCTGCATTAAATGCTGAAAGATCTGGAGAATAAAACGGCTGGAATATCTGTCTTAAATGAGTTTCCCCAACTGTCCCTAATAAAATAAGCAAGTAATTAACCTGATGAAGACCATAATTAATGCTGCCAATAACGGCTATATTCAATGGAATATTAGCATTAATTACTCAGGAATATTACAGCTAAATAATATAAAAAGTAAGGGACGGAAATAAGGAAAACTTCTCATTCTAACTTGGGACAGAAATCGTCGACCTCAGAACAGAATTTGTCAACCGGAGTTCCAAGTTTGTCAACCTGAGAATTCCTGTTTGTTGACCTGAGCTCTGCGAACTGCATTCTGGAAATCTTGCCAAATCAGCACTCTAAGTTCGTCGAGCTAAGAATCTATCTGAAAGAAAAGATCGCCGACCTGAGCTCGAATATCATCGAGCTCAACTCAGAGAAATAACTCTGAGTTCGTCGATCTGAGATCGACGATCATCGAGCTGAGTTCGAAGAGTTTCAAACTGATCATTTTGAACTCTGAATCTTCTAAGTCTTGAATCTACTGAGGTCCTCTGCTGCCTGGTCTATGAAGGTTAAACCAAAAGACAAGCCTAAACTCTAGGACTACTGGACTTGACCATGACTCTACAATGTGGGTCAAACTCATCCTAATTTAGTTAACCTGGCCCAAATCCAACTAGGGATCCAACATAAAGAAAAACGAAAAATAACTTATGTTGCCTCCCAAGAGCGCCCTTTGTCTAAAACGTCATTTGAGATCGACGCAATAAAATAATATTGTCCAAAAATAATATTTTCCAAAATAATATTATAAGTTTTTAACAAAAATAAAAAGTCTTAAATTAGTTACAGTTCGTGCAGAAGAAACTTAATATTGTTCGGACTGACATCATCGTCACCAGAGAAATAGAGTTTAAGACGCTGCCCATTCACTTTGAAATCACCCTTATCAGGGTGTGAAATTAACACAGTGCCATACGGAAAAACTTGTTTTTACAGAAAATGGCCCAGACCATCGTGACTTTAGTTTGCCAGAAAATAAACGTAATCGTGAATTGTATAAAATAACTTGGTTGCCCGGATTAAAGGTTTTTGGGTACCTTAAGTGTTTGTCATGAAAACGTTTCGTCCGCTCTTTATAAAATTTATTATTTTCGTATGCATAAGAGTGCAACTCGTCGAGTTCGTTAAGTTGAAATTTTCGAAAATCGCCGACAGAGTTGGGATCGAAATTTAAAAACCTTATGTCCCAAAAAGCACATTGTTCTAATTCTACGGGTAAATGGCTGATGCGTTGGACGACAAGTGTACCGGTCACACAAGTAATATAAAATGGGCAAATTTTCCCAAGTATTGATCTCGAGGGAACACGGTAAGATGGAGTTAATTTTTTGAGGATGACTTGAGATTTAAGTCCTTAGGTCGGAGTTATGAATGGGGGTTTTGATATTTGCGGAAAAAGAAAATAAAACTCTAACAACTACTCCTATGCAACGCCGCTATGCATTGCTTCGCCGTGCGGGATGGAAGACTAGTCGAGCCGCTATTCACCGAATCGCTAGGCGGGTGGGCGAGTAGGCTTTCAGAATGAGGGTCGAGAGCACCTCTTCACAACGCACGCCACTATCAATTGCTAGTGCCGCAAGTGTGGATGGAGGATGGAATATGGCACACCTCAAGAAACTTAAGCAGTAAACAACACAGAATCACATAGACATGAATCTAATAATGTTTACAGCTAAGAGCACATCATCTATAAATAAAGTTTTAAAGCACATAAACAACAATAAAGGAAGAACAAGGCAAGAGATCGACCGAATCCGTAGTCTTGCTGAGGGTTCACGGAAGGAATTGCCGGGTTGTCAATCCGCGCCCAAGCTCCATCCTTAACTGCATCTGGGGTAGAGAAGGGTTGTCACTACCTTCCATTTGACCCGTCTTCTTCGTGTCACGAATGCGGAAGAAAGTTGCAAGCTTCCCCTTGCTTGGTGGATATGGCGCCAAAACTTAAAATAGAGCCCAAGAGATGATGGAGGAGGCCGAGAGGAAGCTCCGGCTAAGATTTGGCATTAAATGCTTGTCCTGAACTCCTCTCCTTGGTGGAACGGCGAAGTTTCGCCCTAAAATTGCAGGAGAGATGGATGGGAATGTAGGTGTCTTCAAGGGTGAAAATCTGCGCTTTAAATGGAAAAAGATCAGAAAAATGGCAACGCACGGTCCCGCGCACGATCGTGCGCTTACCGTACGTTATTAACTTGCAGATCTTGATCACGGAAAAAGAAGCGTTGACACGTGCGTTTTAATCGCGCACAGGCGCTTCCGCCCGTGCGTGAAGGAAATTGCATGGGTAATGACAGAACGTAGAAATACATGAGAAAATAGAGGAACCGTGCGTTTAACTTGCGCACGGGCGTGTTTGCCCGTGCATGAAGGAAACGCACAATTTACCCCAGAATGCAGGAATCAAGAGAAAAATATTCAGACCGTGTGATTTCTTCTCGCACGGTTTGGCCTAAACCGTGCGAGAAAAAAATGCACGGGTAGAAAATAAAGTCCCCGGAATTGCTGTGTGAAATGCACGATCGAACTAGAACTGTGCACGAAGAAAGACACACGACCGTGCGTTTTACACAGAACTGAAAATTAACATCGGGACATCCCGACTACCTGCACAACAATAAAACCAACTGCGTCACCAGCTCCCAGCAAAAAAAATGCAAACAAAAAGAACCATGGGGAGCACCATGTGCTTACCCCCAACAAAAGAATGTGCAATGTCACACCTAAGGGCCAAAATAGAGCACTAAGCGTGAAAAGCAGCATAAATGAAATATCAACGATAACTCACTAAAAGTGAAGTGCAAGAGCGTTAAAACTAGCCCAGATGATTCCGAAAAACCCTATATAAATCGGACTCATCACACCCCCGGACTTACCTGTTTGCCCGTCTCGAGCAAACAAAATCTATGCAGATAAGGAAAATTACTTTGCTAATATTGAAATTGTGACATGGAGTACCATGTGAAGTCGCATGCTTGTACGCGTACAAATATAATAGAAGAAATTTATAAGTATACAGAATAGTTTATATTTTTCATAATGCGTATCAAAATTTTATTACTACTCAAAAATAGAATCACGGTGAATCATCCGGTCACGCATAAGAAGAAAGAATGCAGGCCACTAAGGTGAGCTTTGCCAAAGACCGGGGCTCAGGATCACCTCCAAAGGAATCCACCAATGTTGGGGACCATACGCTTGCCCGTTCACACTCTCTCCACGACACTAGTTTGACTCAAGCGTGAATCCGTAGGACTTTAGGATAATCGTGGGGCTTGGGTTACGGTGAGGTAAATAAAGATAAATAGGAAGGCTATGCACCTTACCCAAATGAGTTATCATAAAAAGAATCCAATTCTAACCACAATACATACAGGTACACCACACCCCGAGACTTAACTTTTAATTTATGTGTGTGTGCACCGCCTTCTCCAAATACAATTACATCTCCAATAAGATTTTCAATCAAACTTTTTTTTCACTTTTTTTACAACTATTTTTTCTCTTTTTATTTCAACAATTTCAGCAAATATAAACCTTGGAGCATATCCACATATTCACAAATTATTTCACCACATCACATCCAAACATGAAAATGTAAAACACTAAAGCTCGACTTGGGTATGCGACTAGGATAGGCTATAAGGCTTTAGTGAAATCATGGTGGAGTTGAATCAAAAAGAAGGGGTAGGCACAACGAGGCTTAGCGAGAATACGGCGTTAGGAACGGTACAAAGCTCAACCGGGCCAAAATGAAGGCCTACATCACACTCACGCTAGACTAACCATGTACCCATACTTTGAGAATAGCTAGGGGAAGTTCTTAGACACCGAGAAAGATAATCCTTCCTCCCGACTCGAGCAAAACAAGTCTAGTGACGGCTACACACGTCCCTACACTACCATTTGATTCACACCAGATTCACCAACTTTTGAGTAGAATAAAAAGATCTTTACTCAAATAGAAAAATATAAAACTATAAGCATACAGAAAAATTAATTCTATTCAAATTTCTACACGAGATGAGGCCAATTAACTAGGGGCACAGCAAGGTCAATATTTTACTCCATCTCACAATCCTAAGCTAGCACAATAATTTTCCCAAATCTAACAATGAAATGAGCTTAACTCGCAGCACGCTAACAGCTAAGCACGCGCTCATGTGGGTGCAGTGGTGTGCGATGCAATGGACTAATCAAAATAAAAATATAAAAGCTTCTAGTATGCACATGAAATGTGCGCGTGCAAAAGGTAACAATACTGGCACTCCCCCAGACTTAAACTAAACAACACATCATATGATATTGAAATTTAAATCAGAAAGAGCTAAGGGAAGAGGTTACCCAATGCTCAGCCAGTGAGCATACAAGAAGATGCATGAAAAACTGAGGCAGGCTTGCCATACGAAGAATTACAACCCTGCCAATATGAAGTTGCTAAGAATACCTGCAGGGGTGAGCTCCGCAAAAACAAAAGAAAAGTATACAAAAAGAAATGCTAAAACTAAAATAGTCATGAAAATAAAAATGCAGAAAATATGATAACTACTGGGGTTATTGTCATGCCAGCACGACTTATTAAATTCTATACAGTTCTAGCTAATGAGCCTATGAAATAAGAAATGCACAGGTAACTGTTCCATTATCCGTTGCGGTAGCGAGTACCGATACGGAGATAAAGCAGTTACTCCTCTACCTACATAATAATACCTGCTCAACACAGGTAGAGGAAACAGGAAGTAAGATGAGGAGGAGCGTTGGTCCTCTCTCATCTCACCACAAAACAAATCCATGCCTAGCTAGGTATCGTCCACGACAGGGATACGGTAGGAGGAGAAAGCAATCATTGGAGCTTCCTCAAGAGAGGAGGAATCAACCTCCTCGTGGAAGAGGATGCTAGCATCGATGACTCGAGCAGAAAGCTCCAATTACTCCTGAAGGACCTACGAAGACTCAACCCGTACGGGCTCAGATAAAGAAGGGGGATCAAGGAATAAAAGAGACGAAGAACATAAGAAAATAATCGGGGGAGTGATCCCAGTTTCACTCCCCAAAGGCTGAGGTAGAAAAATATTGTCGGCATTGTCGACAATGCTACAAGGCTCGGCAAGATCCATAGAGGCCTCCCCCAAGACTTGAACTTCGTCCTCTGGTGTTGAGGGAGAATCCTCGACACCAGGAAGGTTGTCCTCCTCCACGGGTATTAACCCTAGAATCCGCAACATATCCAGCTAGACATCTCGCTCCTCCTTTGCCGGTTTCCAGATATCAGTCCGCCCAGGTCGCCCTTGGTTCTCAACTCTGCTAGATCATCGACCTCCGGTCGACGATAGTCGAGCTCAAATCGGCAAGCTCCGAGTCAGGTCGCCCAGGTCGCTCAGATCGTAACTAGTCTGACAGGATCGCGCTCGATGCGACCAAGGGAGGATTTCAGCTCGCAGGCCCAGTCCGCCGATCCCGCGCGGACAGCTTGTTCTTTCTCTTTTGATTCCCGTCACCGCTGCCCGGCTCCTTTGTACCCCGGCCAGCCGTTTATTTTAGCCCTGCCAGTTTGGGCAGGCCCCCAGCCTATAAATAGGGGGAAGTGGTGCACTCAAAGCACGCTGACTCGAGCCCAGGAGCCCACTTGTTAAAGGCTGCGGACTCGAATCTCTGGCTTTGCGATCTCCAGCTTGCTTTCCGCATTACTTTCCTTTTCCTTCCTTGTAACCGCTTCTTTGCAATCAAAAGCAAGCCCTTCGTAGGAGTGGCATTCAGGCCGCGACGGGCGAAGTCTGGTGTTGCCGTGCTCCACGGCTCTGTTTCTTTTCTGTTCCTTTTCTAGTCCGCCAAGTAGACTGCTGCTCGCAGTTTGTTTTTCCTTTCTCTTCCCTAAGTGCTCGAACAGTTAGCTGCTGGTGCTCGTTTCCACCTTCGCATTTCGCGCATCAACAGTTAACACGCGACCTTCAGAGTCGAGCAGCTTTTTGAAAACCGCAGATAGAAATGTCAGACCGCCGAGCTCGCCGCTCCGATCGCTCCAGCTCGCCTGATGATTCGTTGTGGGAAGCGTTGGAGCAGTCTCGCTGGGAAGCTGAAGTATCTCGCAGAGAGACTGACCAGCAGCTCGATACAATCAGCCAAGCCCTGTTAGCACTGACTCAACGGCTTGCTCCCCAGGTCGCTGAAGAAGTTGCTGAGACTCCCGTCCGCCAGACTCCGGTCCGCCGGACCCCGGCTCGTCACACCCCTCTTCAGCAGTCGCCTGCGACCGCACCTCCGCCTCTCCACCAAGCTCAGTCCGCAGCTCCCCTGTAACCTCAGGCTGGTGAGTTCGCCCCCCTGATGGATTTCTTCAGGGAAGCAGCCCGAGGGACTCCGGCTCGCTGACTAGATTTTGTTGATCGGCAGTTCGCAGAGCCCGCAGAGCTTCTCCCTACAGTCCTCCCTTCTGCTGATTCAAAGACTCCCTCTCCCTTCGTCGATCGAATCCGGTGGGAGTCAGCGCCGAGCAATTTCAGAGAACCTCATCTCCCTTTTTATTCAGGGGAGAATGATCTGGTCTCCCACCTGCAGGCATTCGAAGGGCAGTTGTATTGAGGAGCCTCTCCGATGCCTTGAAGTGTAAGCTTCTAGTGACCACTCTTGATGGTCAAGCGAGAGAGTGGTTTTATGAGTTGCCTTTGGGCACAATTTCTTCCTTCGCTGAGCTTCACAGCGAGCTGCTCCTGAGGTTTGCAACCTCAAAGAAGAGAAAGGATGGGCCGGCAGCCCTTTTTGACATCAAGCAGAGAGACAACGAATCAGTGGCAAGATTCGTCGATCGGTTCCAAAAGGAAATCCAAGGGGTAAGAAATGTGAACCCCGATTATTATAAAGTTGCCTTGATTCACGTCCTCTGGGAGGGCCCATTGAAATTCAAAGTGACAACAAAGGCACCATCAACTTATCAGGAGCTCATCGCGATAGCTAATCGCTTTATTGAGGGAGAAAATGCCAACCCAACCTATATCTCATCCCTGACAGCTAAAGCTGGAGGAAGGGATGTCCCCAACTCCTCTTCCAACAATCAGTACCACAGTAAGCATCCTCGGCCTAATTTCCAACCTCCACCTCAGAGGGGGTGTAACCTCTGCCACAAGAAACCCTTCCTTGGCCATCAACAGTTTCATAATCAGAGACTGCCATTGGCCACCGCTCCCGCGGTACCCCTTCAGGCACTTCCCATTCTTCAGGGTGCCCTGTCAGCTTCAAATCCTTATGAGAGTAGCTACATGGAAGAGTTTGCAGATCTGGGCCTCGACTTTGAAGAGGTCGTCCAGATAATCCAGAAGAAGGCTGAGGAAAGGAGGCAAGGGCCTCAGAGAGACTGGAAGCCCAGGAACAACTCTCAGTTCTGTGATTTTCACAAATAGAAGGGCCATTTGACCGAAGATTGCAAGGCCCTCCGACAACTAGTTGAGAGGTTGTTCGCCGAAGGCGAGATCAAGGACCTGGGCAGGAAGGGTGAGTCTTCAAAGCCTTCCACCTCCAAGGGCAAGGAGGTGGCTGAAGTTTAGCAGGAATGTATAGAGGTAAGGGATGAGGGCCATCTGGGGCTCATTGATATCCCAAGTGAATGTATTGATGTTGTCGACGAAGGAGTCTTGGGGAGACTCTTTTACATCGATGGCGGAGCAGGGGCTGAGTCTACTCGGAAGTCTTCTTTGTCAAGGCTTTCCCGAACTGAGATTGCTTCTACTTCTTCTTCTGCCCCTCCTTCTGAAATCGTCACCTTTGGCCCTATGGACCTTCCTATAACCGCTAATCCCTTTGATGATGCGATCGTAGTCCAAGAAGCCATCGGAGATTTCACGGTCGATAGAATTCTCATTGACACAGGCAGCTCCGTGAATCTCCTCTTCAAGTCTACTTTTGAAGCCCTGAGGACTAGAAAGCCTTTACTTTCCACCGAGGGGCCACTCTATGGCTTCTTGGGAGAAAGAAAGGAAGTTGAAGGAAATGTCACACTCCCGGTGGGGCTCAGAGGGGTGACCAAGGAGATCCAGTTCATAGTGGTAGATGCTCCAAGCAGCTACCATGCTATCTTTGGAAGACCATTGCTGAACAAGTATCGAGCCATCATTTCAACATATCATTTAGCCATCAAGTTCTGCAAAGATGGCCGTCAGTGCTGGGTCAGGAGCGACCCAAGGCAAGCTCGAGAGTGTTACCTCCGCACAGTTAATGTGACTGAAGTTCCCCCCCCCCCCCAGCTTTTCCAGCAGCAGCAGAAGCCTCTTCTCCATCAGAAGCTGTTGTGGATAGAGAAGGTGCTCACCTGGAACCTACCCAGGTGACGCAAGGAGTCCCCATCGCAGAGGGGGAAGAAAGAAAGCTCTCCATCAACTCCGAGATGCCAGAAGATCAAAAGGCGGAGTTGATATCTTGTCTGCTAAAGAATCTAGATGTCTTCGCTTGGTCGGCGGAGGACATGCCAGGAGTCGATCCTGACGTGGCTTGCCATCATCTCAACATCGATCCAGCTGCCAAGCCTGTCCAGCAGAAGAAGAGGGATGTAGCTGTCAAGTTGGCAAAGCCCATCAGAGAGGAGGTTGCCAAACTCCTCAAAGCGCGCTTCATATAAGAGATTCAATATCCTGAGTGGATCTCAAACGTTGTAATGGTTAAGAAACCAGGGGGGAAGTGGCGTATGTGTGTAGACTTCACCCGTTTGAATAAAGCGTGCCCGAAAGATTTCTACCCCTTGTCTCGGATAGATTTATTAGTTGATTCTGCGGTAGGGTATCCGTTTATGAGCTTTCTAGATGCGTTCTCTGGTTATCACCAAATATGAATGCACAAACCCGATATCCCTCGCACATCATTCATTACTAATGATGGTTGCTATTGTTATCTTGTGATGCCCTTTGGGCTTAAAAATGCTGGCGCGACTTATCAACGCATGATGGACCATGTGTTTAAAGAGCAAAAAAGTAGAAACCTCGAAGTGTACGTGGATGACCTTTTGATTAAGAGTAGGTCTCTTCCATAGCACTTGATAGATCTAGCAGAGACCTTTTCCACTCTGCGAAGGCACAAGATAAAGCTTAACCCGTTAAAATGCATCTTTGGGGCAAGTAAGGGGAAGTCTCGGCCATCTCCTTACTTGTCACAACCCGCATTTTTCTCACTATTTATTAAATCAGAGCAAGAGAAAATCTACGCGCTGTGATGCCACGTCGAGCAGGGGATAACTGCCGACGTTCAGGCGATACACCAAATCCTTTCAAATCATGACTTAATTGGTTATAAAAACTTGATTTATTTATTGGCCGTATCCCTCGGCTTAGTGGACCAAAGAGTCCACGGTTTCAAAACTGATTTTTTTTATGCGTAGCGGAAAATACTTCATTTATGACAACATCCTAAATGAGCGCATAAGTGATCCCGAAGGACCCTTACGCTGAACCAAAACTCTAGTTTTAATTTATACATATATAGGAAAAATTCATTTGTTATACGTAATTAAGAAAGTACGTTGAGTGAGTTCTTTTTAGAAATCATGCTGATCATATGCTTATACATAATATATTTTTACTTTTAGCTTTTAAAGTAACTAGCAACCTAGCATAAAACTTCCCAGAGCAAATAGACTATCTCCCAGAAAGGGTAGCAGTAAGAAGAAAACATATCTAGTACAAAAAGGTAAAACTACCAGGGGCGCCAACAGCTGACACGAACCCACTGGCAAGTATGTATGTCTGTAAGAAAACAGTAAAACTACCTCACAATGACTCAAGAGAGTCTCAACAGTCAACAGAAGGACCTCCAACAGCACCACAGCAACAGCCACCTATTGGCTACTGCCCAGAACCTGAGGCGTTCAGAAGAAAATAGAACACCTCAGAGCAAGGAATGCAAGTGCTAAAAAAAAAAGTAAGGTAAAAGCAAGTAAAGTAAGGTAAAGAGAGTACAAAGTAGAGTAAAAACAACAATGCCCAAGGAAGGGCGAAAGCAAACCTGCACCAAGTGCGGGAAAACAGCAACTACTCTGCCTAAAAACCTGCAGAGTCAACATGGCCATGATGCCAAAAATGCTGCAACGCCTACGGAAGAAACGCCTAACATCCTAAATTGTGAGAGGCGGCAGTAGCAAAAACAAGAAACTTGGCATCAGGTTGAAAGCGTTCCAAAACGCCCAACCACTAATTCCAAGTCAACAAATTGCTCAAGGGTTGACACGTGAAGGCACAAAAGACCCAACACTCACTTGCCCAGAAACTACTCGGGTCAAGGTAAAGAGCGTGGTCAAGGCTACATCACGCCACACAACCCCTAAAAGAGCCATCCACCACCACTACTGACCACAACCCACGATTCGGCCTTCGAAAGGTAACAGCCGACAAGGGACTCTCGATACACGAGCAAAACACTCGGGGAGAAATCAACGCTAAGGGATTAGCCGTTGCGATTACGCAACGCCGCTGCGAGTGAGTACACTCACTCGATCCTAAGCCTAGCGCACGAGCACCGACATCGGGTCGCACGATTTAAAAGACGCACGACCAAAGGCCGTGCGTGCACAATTACACCTAAACGCCTCGATTAGGCAAACTAGGAAAAATCCCAAACCCTAGACCTACACCTAGGCCTAACATAAACCCAACCCGACGCTAACCCATATCTACGCGACTCACCTACCGCGACGCCGTCCTAAATCGGAGGCTACTAGCGGGGGGGGAATATAACCCTAATTTTCTAACGCGATTCAATAGGGATTAGGGTTAGGAGAACTTCAATTAAAGATTTCCAATTGCACGAACAAAAGAAATTATCAAGGAATTTAACGAAAAGGGAGGCCAAACGGCGAAAAGAGGGGAAGCACTTGCCTCGCTAAATCACCAAAAATTTCGCCAGCACAACGGCGCTATGGCGGACGCCCAAAAATTCCGGAAAGCTCCCAACAATTCCAAATCCACCTAAGATTGCATCTAAACATGAAAGGAGAACAATATATTCCAAAAAAAAGAGAAATCCAAAACGAAATCCAAATGGAAATCATGGAGGAATGACGAAAAGAATACCTCGGAGCGAAGCTCTCGGCGAGGGGATCACGGATCCGGGCTCGGATCGGGAAGGGAGGCCCGCCCTAGCCGCTCCTAATGAATTTTCCTATATATGTATAAATTAAAACTAGAGTTTTGGTTCAGCGTAAGGGTCCTTCGGATCACTTATGCGCTCATTTAGGATGTTGTCATAAATGAAGTATTTTCCGCTACGCATAAAAAAAATCAGTTTTGAAACCGTGGACTCTTTGGTCCACTAAGCCGAGGGATACGGCCAATAAATAAATCAAGTTTTTATAACCAATTAAGTCATGATTTGAAAGGATTTGGTGTATCGCCTGAACGTCGGCAGTATCCCTGCTCGACGTGGCATCACAGCGCGTAGATTTTCTCTTGCTCTGATTTAATAAATAGTGAGAAAAATGCGGGTTGTGACATTACTCCCCGAGGGTCTTACCCCCAATCCTGATAAGGTTAAAGCCATCCTTGATATGGCCCCTCCCCGTTCTCCAAAAGAGGTTTAGCAGTTGGGGGGGAGGTTGGCAGGACTCGGGAGATTCATCTCTCGAGTTGGGGATAAAAGTGCGCCATTCTTTAAGACTCTTCGGGGAGAGTCCAAGTTCCATGGACAGAAGAGGTTCTTGGCCTTCGAGCAGTTGAAAAAGCAGCTAACTCGACACCCTTACTCAAAAGCCCCGAGTAGGAGAGATGTTATTCCTATACCTGGGGGTTGTTGGTCCCGAGGCAGTTAGTTCTGTCATGGTCCGAGAAGAGAGCAGGAGGCAGTTCCCCATTTACTTATGTCAGTCACATTCTGAAAGATGCCGAAGCTAGGTACCCAATCCTTGAGAAGCTAGCTTTGGCATTGTTTATGTCTGCCCGCAGGCTCCGTCCATATTTCCAGGCACATTCAATTCAAGTGGTTACTGATCAACCCTTGAAGAGTGTGTTAGAAATCCAGAGCATTCAGGCAGGCTAACTAAGTGGGCAATTGAACTGAGTGAGTTTGAAATTTCCTATGTGCCCAGAACAGCTATCAAGGCACGGGTGCTTGCAGATTTTCTGATTGACACAACAGAATCTAGCTCGGATCAGAAGCAAGGTCTCCTTTAGCTTGGACCATCTATATGGATGGAGCTTCTGGAAGAAATCTTCGGGGGCAGTAGTTTTGATAAACCCGAATGGCTTAAGCTTGAGCAAGCCATCAAGTTCTATTTTCCAGTAACTAAAAATCAAGCGGAGTATGAAGCTTTACTGGCCTCTTGAGGCTTGCAAAGAGAGCTTGGAATTGATCATGTCCATATTAGACTGACTCTCTGGTAATGGCTTCATAAGTTCTTGGTA